>CAJNDS010002082.1:510000-627500 GCA_905221605.1 Symbiodinium natans | reverse complement strand
ATCATAGCTGACCTACCCTCCCCCCCCCCCCACCCCGTTGATGTGTAAGCACATTGCCAGGCTCGCGAGTCGACTCGTGAGGAAAAGCCATGGGTTCCTGAGTCCGTCGCTCCAAGCTGTTGACTCAGCACATTGCAGTTGTGGTCGCATCCAAAGGGGACTCTGCCGGATGCTTTCTGTGGTTTTCCGTGTGCTAAACGCTTTCCTTTTTTTGGCGATGCAGGGATTGCAGCGTGTTTGTATTTCTCGGGGTATTTTTGTGTCGGCAGGTGCAGGCAAGCAGGGCATGTTGTGTCGACTGGTAGCTGATGACTGCTGTCCACTTGTGAAGGGCCCTAAGCCCTTTTTCCCTTTTTGTTTGTTTCGGCGTGTGCGGCTTTCCCTAAGGCCAGGAGCTTCAACTCCTGGAGCCGCCAGCGGGTTGGACCCGCTACTTTGACCCAACGCTCCTTGGCCCCGTTGTCGAAGTGGAGACCGTTGTGGCAGAATGGTAGAGTCTTGTAGAGCACGCGGAGATGTCCAGAAACGACTCAGAGGCCCTCAATGGGATTTTCAGATTCTTCAGGCATGGGACATACCTGTACCACGAGGCAACCTGGGAGCATTTCTGCGATTTTCAGGATTGTTTGTCCGAGAATCACTGAAGAGTTGTGGAGTTGTTGGCCGAAAAAGGCGACGGGCGACTGGCATCTGGAATCTCCAGACTCGTCAAAGGCAGCTGTGTGGGTTTCTGCGTGACCTTGCCTAAGTGGCTTGTGAAACAAGGGCTGCCTTGCAGGATCCGCCCAGGGATCCGCCCAGGGATCCGCCCACTTTGGACGCAGAAGTCTGGCTTTGGAGCTCAGATGACTCAGAGGTCGAGAACCAGAGCGGTGTCAGAAGTCAGAAGCCCTGCCGCGGCCAGTGCTGGTCAGCGTGGCAGTGATTGGCAGTGTGGTGCTGAGGCCGCAACTAGGATCCGAGGAAGTCAAAGAACTTCGAGGACCGCAACCGGCTTCGCCAGGGCTTGTGCTTGGAAGTCCTCAGACTCGTTGAAATCTTTGCCAACTGCAGATCTGACCAGAGGGCCCATGGCATGCGCGGCATCCGCGGCATCCGCGGCATGCGCGGCATTCAGGGCATCCGGCGGCCAGGACCCGAACTGGACCCCAAAAGTCTTCAAGCAATTGGACTAGTAGTGGACACTGCAACTCTGAAAGCAGTGACGGACACAGGCATAGTTCTGACGGAGCATTTCTGCACTGCGCTTGCAAGCTTGCCAGGCGGCGGAATCTTCGGCCACAACCAGGCATTTGCGGTCTGGGGTGTATACGTGGGGCTGGGGTGTACGTGGGGGCTACGGGCGTGTTGCAGAGCACCCCGCTGAGGATATCTGCGCGGCCGCCCGTACCTCCTGTCCCAGAGCAAGGCCCGGAAAGCGCACGGAAGAGTAGCATGGAGAAGAATAGCAAAGAGCAGCAAACAGTACGGGGTACGGAGTCCTCCGCAGCCTCAGCAGCCCTCGAAGGGATCTCCAACTTGGCCCCAGCAAGGAAGCGCCTCAAGAAGTGGCGCCTCCAACACCACGGAGGTCGCGGAGGTCGCGGAGGTCGCGGAGGTCGCGGAGGTCCGAGCCTGAGGCCTTTTTTTGTTACATTCCCAAGAGATCTGAAGTGACACTTGTGTCCTTGTGCACTCTGGCTCTGAGATGCCCAGCAAAGGTCCCATGTTTGTCGCATGTTTGAGCTGCTTGAGACTCCCCGAAGAAGCCCCTCCCTAGAAGCAGCAACAGATTTGCGACCAGAGGTGTCAAAAGCAGAATACGGCTGCGGTAAAGGTTATGGTATGACGTTTGACTACTCGTATGTATCTAGTGCAAAATTCGCAATTTTTTGAACCTTCCGAACGAATGCAGAGTGTTTGAGACAGCGATGGGCGCCGCCTGCTCCACGGCGGAATGGGGCGACGCAGAGGCCCCACGACCCACTCCGCATCATTTTTTTGGCTTCTTTTGTCTGGAATTTCGGTTGCTGTGCTTTTTTGTGGTTTGCTTCGGCTGTCACAGCGTTGATGCGCTTTCTGGGTGACTGTGGACTTGAAGCCCTCTGGACTTTTTTCTCCATTTTATGAAATGCTCCTGAGAAGCCATGCCAGACCATCTACGTGCATCTTGAGTAGGGCATAAAGTGAGACACTTTTTTGTGGATTTGTGTTCTTGTCCGTGAGCCAGGTGGACGGCAGTCGAGGCAGGTCTTGGTCCGCGGGCCTCGTTTCTCTTCTCCTCTCCTCTTCTTATTCTGTTTCTCCTTCTCCTTCCCTTTCTCTTCTCTCGTTCCTCTACGTCTCTCTACGTCTTCACGCATGTCCTCAGTTGTCCTCGCTTTCGGAGCCTTTGGACCTCAGCGGATTCCGGGAGGACCCAAAGCCATGGCTGCACGGCGAGCGCATCAGACGGTGAGGTCGCGGCTGCGGTCCGCGGTGGCGCTGCGCGTCTCCCAGATGCGTAGCGTATGCTGAGCTGTGGGCCGGTGCAGGCACTGGCATGACAAAATGATGATGTCCGCTGCGTCACAGGCCACCGAGAGCCGAGAGCCACCGAGTGGCACTCCGTTTGCTCCACTTGCTGCTGCTTTCTTAAGCTCAGGCCGTCTTCGAGGGGGCCCAGCGCGGTGATGCCAGCAAAGTCATCGAGGCACCTCTTGGCTCAGGAAGCATAGTGGAAGCATAGAGACAGGCGAATGGCGAATAGAGGCAGGCATAGCCATAGCATGGCACAGCCAGAGAGAGATCCCTCGCACTCGACGCACGAGGCGCTCAACGCGCACGGGGATCCCAACTGCATGAACTTTGGCGGCTTCAATGCCCGAGCCCACGAAATCACCTAATGCACGGGCTGTGAACTCTGAGTGCCCTCTGGGCTTGAGAGAAGCTTGGTATAAGCTTGGTGCAGTGCGCCAGGTGTACAAAGATTCTGCCTTGATCTTTCTCAGGCCTTGATGCTCGCAGTGGGAGGTGGCTACATGGAGGCCGGACACTGCGACGTTACTCTCCTTATCGTCCTTGTCCTTGGCGCTTGGGCCGAGGTGATCGCGCTTCTGCTGCAGGCTGCACTGAAAACGTGGCGCCCCTGCTCGCCCAAAGAAGAGAAAGAATCTCTCCTTTCCTCGGAGGCCAGCGCCGACCCCAACATCGGAAAAGCCGGCCTCACGCCGCTGATGATCGCCGCATCCTCCGGGCAACTGGAGGTGCCATTCCCGCAATTTGCACCTTCTCAGAGGGATGAAAGCTCGAATTCTGGGGAGGCAATTTATTTTTGCCAAAAGCAGAGGGAAAACACCCCATCTTTCTTCCATGTCACAATAGGTTTTGCTCTGTTGGAGGTGGCTCGCATGCTGGTGAACTGCGGTGCGGCGGCCACGGGCGCCTGTGAGGCCGACGGCAGGAGCGGATCGTTGGTATATGTGTATAGAAGTATGTACATATATATATATACTGTTTTTTTTTTGTTTTGGTTTCTGCGTCGTTGAGGAGGCGTAGAAGTGCAGGCCCCTCGCGGAGCCTCGGTGCTCGAAGTGAGCTCCTGGTAAGAATCTCTCGAGGACGGCGCTCCATGGAGCCGCCCGCCGCGGCCACGCCGATGTCGCCAAGCTGCTCGTCCAGGCCCCGTGGGCCTTGTCCTCTCTCTCCTCTGTCTCTCTCGTTTTTTCATTCTTGTTTTTCTTTTTTGTTCTTTCTCTCTAGTGTCCCCGAAGTGCCCAGCCCCAGAGTTTTTTTGCAGTCCCCCCCAAAAAAAAAATTCCTCAGCCGCAAAGTCTCTCTGGAGTGCCCAACCCCAGAGTCTCCCTGGAGTGCCCAACCCGAGTGTCCCCATTCTCCCTGGAGTGCCCAACCCCAGAGTCTCCTGGACCCCAAAGTGCCCACCGGAGTGCCCAGCCCCAGAGTCTCCCAACCCCAGAGTGTCCCAGAGTGCCCAACCCCAGAGTATCTCTACCAAGAGAGGGTGGGGATGTTCGAAGTAAAATAATTTTCGTATCTTTTAAGGGGGCTTCTCTCGTTGCCGCTTTCCAAATCGTCTCTGCGAGGCTGGGGCCTCCGTGGACACCGGGGATTGGCAGGAGGGATGCCCTCGCGGTCTCCTCTCCTTTTTTTCCGTGTGCCGTCGATTGCTGTTTGATGCTGTTTGTTGTTTGTTCTTTTTCTCGCTGCTCGCCAGGAGTGCACGGCCCTCATGCTGGCTGCACAAGAGGCGTGGCAAAGAGCAGCGGGCCACGTCCACACGCTTCTTGATTTTTCTGCAGTTCCCTGCAGTTCCCTGCGCAGGGGCACGGCGAGGTGCTGAAGGCTGGGTTCTCGGTTGCACAGGCAAAGCCAACACCGGCTTCGGCAGAGCTCTTCTTGAGAGGTGCTGCTTTGCGCTGGAGCGTGCTGGCCTTGGTGAGACAGTTGTGATGGCAGTGACAGCTCGGGTCAGCACTCCTGCTTTGCCTGTCAAGTCGTGCCGGATGTCCGTTGATGTCCTTCAAGAGCTGTCTAGTACGAACGACGTTGCTTGTAGGTCTGTTTCGTTGGCCAACAAGAGCGGCGACTCAGCGCTCAGCGCATGTGTCAAGAATTCTCACGAGGCACGCCGACAAAGCCAGAGAGAGGGTGAGAGCTCAAGCGTGATCAGAAGAAGAAGAAGAAGAAGGAGCAAAGAAAGAAGAAGAGATATTGGAAGGAAGAGGCATTTTGGTGGCAAGTTGCAAGTAGTGCAACCTGTGACAGTCAACTGGCAGGGACCAAACGAAGTTTCGTTGGAGGTTTGCGAGCAGGGCTTTAGGGTGCATTGCTGAGGTGGTCGGGGGTGTAGAGTCAAGGGCGTGCGCCTAGGAAGGAAACAAGCAAAGAAGGAAGAAGGAAAGGAGGGCCTCCTGGGCCCTGCCGCATGCTCCTGCAGAAGTAGAGAAGAAGAGAGGAAGAAGCGGAGAAAGCAAGGTAAGGAGAGTACGTCAAATGAAGGGAGGGAAGTGAGGGAGGGGACGTGGAGAAACGGCAGCAGGGTCGGAGAGCACACAACCAAACCGAGATTCCAGTTGGTTTGGCAGAGGAGCTGCATCTTTCAGTGCAAGCATTCTGAAGGGTAACCAAAGTCGAAACCCGGCATATAAACCAATTAATTACTGATTTCATTCTGCCCCTGAGGTCGCTGTTTCTCTGCAGATGCTTACGGGTCTTATTCGAGGTGTTGTTGTTGGTGTTTTGGGCAGTGTGTTTGATGTTACAGAATGACAAGTGTATCCAGGAAGGGGGTGGTCATTGTTTGATGCTCGGCCGGGTATTCCACCTCCCCTCTCTCGAGTGTCAAAAGGAGGCAGAAGAGCCGATTTCGCCAGCAGTCGCCCTTTTTGTTGGATGCGTGATCCGCTATGCTCCCTTTCCATGGTGTAGGCAAAGAGAAGGAACAACAGCATCTTTCCTGCGGCATGTTGGGGTGTCCCTGCCGAAGGCTATTGCGTAAAATCCGTCCAACAAACATGTTCGTGGAGGTGTCGCCTACCCGCAAGCAGCAAGGAGTGAATCTGAAAGTCAAGCCCCCACCTGACCCCGTGTCGCGAAGTAGCACTCGGGGGCGGCACTGTGCGCCTTCTGATGGTCAAAGCCTACGAAAGTCTGGCCAAGAAGTCGATCCGAGCCTTTGGGACTTTGGTGCTGAAAGTTCGAGTATGTTACAGTATGTTCTCGAATATGTTCGGATGTCTTCGGGCTGTGAAAAATGAAGTGGAGGCGTGCTTGGAGACTATGCTGCGAGCCGGCGCACCGGTCAACGCGTCGAATCGTTCCACAGGCATTGGCAGAGTTTCGAAGCATTTGCAGTTGACAGAGTTAACATGAGTGAAAACATGTCTCTTGAGGCAACTCGGCGCTGGCCGAAGCTTCTCAAGTTGGTAGCGAGGCCGGCCGAAGGGCCCCCAGAGAATGTGTCCACACGAGCGCTCCCCCCCGAGAGCCCATTCAGGCCATGGTGCGCAAGCTGCTGCAGTACCAGGCGAACGTGAACTCACCCAACTTTCGGCCCAGCTCCCGTGCAGCCATGTCCATGCGTAACGGGCATGGTAGCTGCAGTTGACCAGGGGAGCACCTGGCACCTGGGACCTTTCACCTGTACCTGGTGGTACCTGGCGGTACTCAGGAAGGAGACTCCCCTGATGTTGGCTGCAGCGGCGGGACACGAACAGGCGCATGCGCGCGTGTCTTTTTTCAGCCGAAGTCAATGATCCAATCCTTGGGTTGATTTGGGAACAGGTGGCCCGCATGCTGTTGGTGTCTGGGGCCAATACGGCCGCAGAGGCCCGCGAATGTCTCGAAGAGATGAGAGGGAGAGCAGCATTTGACAGACCTTTTCAGGACATCAACGGCCACACCGCCATCATGCATGCACCCGCGCTCAAATGGCAAGGCCGTCTTTGCGCAATTTTTTGAAGCCTTCAGTGCCGAGGCTGCAGCGAGCAACGTGGCGGTGGTGCGGCACTCGAACTTTGATGGCTGTCCTGAAGCTTCCGCAAGTTGTTTTCTCAGGTCTCGGCGCTGTTGGATTTCGGAAGCAACCCTTCCGTGGTGAGCAAGGCGCGTGGAGAGTGAGCTTTTGCGTGAGCTTTTGACCAGTTGAGCTTCGCTTCTTGTGGGGTGGCTGGTCTCGGCTTCGGGTTTCCGGTAGCTCCGTGGCTCCATGGCTCCGTGAGTCACAGGGAGGTGGAGAGTCTCAGGTGAGTGTCTGGTGCCTTTAGAGCGGCTGCCGCCGGATGGGATGGGGGAGATGAGGGGTACGTTCTCAGCTCCGTGCTTTGAGATCGGTTCGCGAAGCAAGACGCAACTCAGAGTCGAGCACTGTCTCCGTTGTTTATCTTGAGGTTTTTCAATGGCCTTTTTTTCTTCCGCAATGGCTGCTTGAGAAGGGGGTCGTGCCAGCGAGGGCTTTTGATGGGCTCTAGTTGCGAAGTGCCAGATGAAGTGCCTATTTGCTTGCGCGCCGTTCTGCTTGGAAGCCCGAGGCCGACAGCCACACGCCCTCCACGCTCGCGGCAATTCACGGTCGGAAGCAGGCGCGGCATCACCGTGGCGCACCCGCATAACCGAATGGAGCATAAGGCCGCTTCATGATTTGTGTGTCCGCATCTTCCGCTTAAAGTTTGCAGCTTCGGGAGCGAGAGGTTGTGCCTCCAGTTGGCAGATTGATCTGCGGCGCTACGGCAGGTCTACGATCTCCTTGTTTGGGCCGGCGCGTTCGTGCCGGCGCTGGAGGAGGCGTTGGGTGAGCACATCGTGGATCATCTTGGTCTCCTTGAGAGTCTTGTCTTGGGTCTAGGTCCCTAGGTCAAACCTGGAGACGTGCGAGCCTTGTAGGAGAACGGACCAGATTGACCAGAGCGCTGGCAGCTGAAGTGATAATGCACAGCAGCCCTGGCAATTGCAAAGCCCGATTGCTATGTGCTGATGAAATGTTGCCGACAGTGCTCGGGATCCGCCTTGAAGAGATGGGTGGACGGAGAGCAACGGAAAAAGTTGTTAATGAACCGCCTTCCAGGTGGAATCATTCGAGTCAAGCTGCGCTCAGCGTGAAAGAAGCCAAGAGGCGACTTGCAGAGGGCTTGTGACTCCAAAAGCTTTGCTCAAGAACGCGGCTCCAAACTGGAACACTAAAGCTCAGAGCAAAACTGGGTGTTGAGGTGCGTGTGGGCTCCGGCGGTGCGAGTGATCGCGACCCTGAGGCCGCTGCCCGTAGTCAAGAAAAAATCAACATTCGGTCAACTCAAGATTTGTTTAGCCATTCCGGCAGCCATTCTGGCATCCGTTCTCGTCAGCAAAGCACAGCACTCTCCACACACTCTCCTACCGCAACGTGGACGCCCAAAGCTTTCGTGACACGATCGGCAAAATGTTCATGCGCAAGGCAAAAGCCCAGAAGAGGGCAGACTTTGCCTTCTGCCATCAGCTCGCCAGCTCGCAGTCTTTGTTCAGCTGAGAGTCGGTGCATGTCTCAACATAACCTGCGCGAATCAAAATGTCGCCTCATCTGGATGTGGAGGGCCAGCGCCGTTGCACTGACTTGTAGCTGAGCCACAAAAAGCAATGTACTCGTAGCTCCGCCGTGGCCCTGCCGGGCTTTAGGGCTCGGCAGGAGTCGACCCCACGCCGGATGCAACCAACTGAGGGCATCCCCCCGAGTAGAACCTCACACCTGGATGCGAAACCAAAAGCCTTTGTCTTTTTTTTACAAGGTCAGCAGAGACTTTGCCTAAGATGGGGGCAACTTCAAGGACGTTGGCATGAGCCACCACGACTGGAGTGATGAGACTCAGGGAATCTCGGGCAAGTAGACGTCGTGTGCATGGCCCTCTGCCATCGCGACAAAGCTGAAACGAACCAACTACAATGGGACCGTCGCGTATGCCCCGAACAGCGTGCGCAAGCGCAAGGAAGCCTGAGTGAGGAAGTTGAGTTTGCGCCGAAGCTACGCTTGCAGCATACGGTAGGTTGGAACAGGACGACTATCTGCACGGCTTGCAAAGCTGGTGCGCGAGCCTGGGGGACCTGGCCTCAATTATGGGCCTAGCGCAGGTTGCTGGAGGCTGGAGACGAGTCGTATCTCAAGTTCGGGAAGGCTTCGTTGACGAGTGGGAACGTGGCATTCGTAAGAGCTGGCTCGCATCTCGGTGTCCCTTCAGGACACCCGGCTTCGACGACGTCGCTGTAATCCGTGGCGTCTACGAAAGATGCAAAATATCGAATGTCAGACACATGCCACAAGCATCCCTCGTGGTGCCTCGCCACTTTGGCAACAGCAGCCACTTCTGCTTAGGACCGGACTTTGTTGGGCTCGAAGCGACTTCAAGCGTGCCTAGCTCCATTCTCTCCACACAACCTTGAAGACTGTCGGCAAAATGAAGCTGGAGCCGAGCTCAGCTGGCGTCATCCGCGCTGACTCTAGAAATTGCAGCTCGCCTCTTCCAGCCGGTGCTCTCCTTTGGAAGGGGCACATGGAGCTCTTCCTCCTGCAGCTAAAATGCATCATCAATAGAGAAATCCACGCAAGACACTCTCTTGGAGTTGCCATTGCGATGGCCTGCAGGGCAATAATGCTTGCATCTCCAAGCTGAGTTTCTCTGCGCAGCACCCTCCTCCGCTGAAGCACTTGCGATGCAGATTTCTTCCCGGATTCCCAGCTCACGTGCGTACGGGATCAGGGAAGAGGGGAATAATTGGAGTGCCGGGGGCGGTGGAGGGGCTGGCTGCGCAGGTGGCCGAGCTTGCCAAGATCGACCCAATTGTGCGTGATTTCGTACGTGCCTGAGCGGGCGTAGAGGCCTGTGAGACAAGCAGCAAACCCTCAAGCAGATGAGGTTCGGGATGAATTGAGGCGCAACTTGACTCTTCGTGCTCTCAACGGCTTCTTTTTTGCTTCTCCACCAACTTTGCTGACCTGTGCTTGAGGCTCAAAAAGAAGCTTCGCGAGATAGAGGCTGGGTTCGGAACGGCAAAGAAGTTCCAGCGATTGTTTCATTTCCCAGCGGCCGAGGCGCTGGAGGCTGCTGCCGCTTTGGGGAAGACCCTCGAAGCCGCCCAGGCACAGAGGATTGGGGTGCTTTCTTCCCCATGTGTAGCTCTTCTCACTCCCAGGTGGCCAAGCTGTCCAAGAAAGGCCGAGCGGGACGACGCCCTATAGGGCAGATGTGAGAGAGGAACATGTTGTGGAGCCTTTGAAGAGGATCCATGCTTAGTGACCTGGACCTGGTGGACAAGCAGATCAAGGAGGTCCCTCACTGATCAGCATAGCCTGCCACGGTCACTTATGTCAGCCTTCCTGAAAGCTTTCTTTTTTACTTCCTTATCTGTAGGCGCTTGTTGACTTCCGGAAGCGAAATCCCATGCTCGGAGCTCGCCTTCGCACAGAAGCCTCTTCCGGGGGTCCCTTTCTCCCGTCCGCTTGAGGCCCGCGCCTCCCTCGAAGAGTTCGGCGCCACTGGCTCCAGGTGCCCTTCGGTGGGGATGGCTTCAATAGCGGGCTTTCATACCATTCATACCTCACCAGGACTCGCGACGAGTGCGAAGGTGCGGTCACAGTTGCTGACTGTTACCCCTGCTGGTTCTGCGAACGTCGGAATTCGGAGTTTGGGAGGACTCCCTGCCGCGTGGCAAAGCAGGCAAAGCACCAAGCGGAGGCCGGGTTACTTCCATGCAGGCGGACAGAAGGTGAGCGGGAACGAGAGAAGCCAGCATCGCGTTTCTTGCCATCGTTTTCTTGACCACCCTCAGTGTCGAGTAGATTTTGAAACAGCAAGCCACAGCATGCCGATAGCTTGACGCCCATTCTCCGATAATGCCCGGATGCCAGTCTTGGGTTTGGGGGGCTCCCGGTCCAGTCTGATCACAGGCAGCGCGTGTGGAGCAAAGAAACGAAATGTGGTGTTTTGACGGCGCGACTCTTTGCTCAACCCAAGGAAACACCACCCACTTGTCTTTTTGAATGATGCTGGATTTTGTTATCTGTCTTGCCGGTCACGGTCAGATGCACTGCGGTTTACGAGAGCAGAGGGATATGAGAGTAGATTGAAGCTCTGACTGAGAGGTGCCTCCGAGATCTCCGGGAGGCCCAAGGCCGCCTTGGCAAAGCAACGAAACTCAACAAGACTCAGAAGCTCTCTCTCTCAGCCTTTCTAACTTTTCTCTCTAGCTCTCTCTCTCTCTCTCTCTCTCTCGCTGTGCTTCTTCCTCCCCCCCACCCCCCTCCCTTGCTCTCTTGGCGTCACGCCGTCACGCCCCAGGCTCGCGATGACGAGTTTTGGTGAGAGAGGGCCCGCGATGCAGGGCCCCCTGCCCACCACGAGGCTCGGAGGAAAAAGATGGAAAAAGCAAATTCTTCAAGAGAGCTTCTGGCACGGGACTTGGGGCCGTTTCAGTTGCTGCTTTGAAGCTTCAGAGTCTGTCTCTCGTGTGATACTTCGGCCAACCGAATCGTGACTTCGTGACTGCCGCTCAGTTTCATGCTCTAAAAGCGCTGACAAGAAACCCCACGTCAGCCATGCTTGGCGAGATGTTCAAGCTCACTTGTCACAGAACCTTCCTCGATGTCGAAGATGAGAAGGACAGATCCACGTGCTCGAGGCGATCGCAGAGCGAGCCCCCAGATGATCGAAGCACTGAGCAGACCTATGCTAGCGCCTTGGCAAGCCGCGCAGACCAACTTCATTTCTGGCTCCGAAAAAGGCAGCAGGGTGACTTCAATCATGCCGATGAGAAGGAGACGGGTGCAGAGGCCTCCACCGAAGCCGACACCCGAGACAACACGGATAGCCTGCGCATCTCCAGCAAGAACTCCAATGCATCGGAGCCTGAAGTGGAGATCTCTCAGGGAAGCCTTGGCCACCCGGAGGTTCCCATGGCTGCACTTCAATTTAGGGGGTTATGCTCTTGGGTTGCACTGGTCAGTGCATGTTCACTGGGTCAAAAAACATCTTCCTTATCACGAAAGCTCGCGTAGCGAAGCTGGAGTTTTATCTGCTTTAGCAGCAGGGGGCCGACCACGGCCAGAGAACAGCGTATTATTGATACTATCTTATTAGGGGGGGGTGGGGGGGGGGGGGGTAAATTGATATATCACACGAATTCCTTGGTTTTGGAAGGGGGGAGGGGGGGGGTGGGGGTAAATTGATACATCACACGAATTCCCTGGTTTTGGAGGGGGGGGGGTGGGGGGGGGGGGGTAAATTGATATATCAATACCTTAAGGGGAGGCGTTTTTACGTCAAGACCTGACTCCGTCGCGTGTTGACCGCAGCGCGTGAGTCAGGGTCCCAGCACAACATGCGTCGCCGCCCACTAGTGATGTGTTGATTGCAACAAGCTAGTTGATTGCAAGAAGCTAGTATCTACCCAACACTGCGACGGCTGAAAAGAAGACGCTGGCCCCTCAAGCATGCCTCCAACTGGGCCCTGCCCGCACTTTCTCTTGCAACTTTGCTCTTGCTTCCGGCCCCCGAGCTTTCGTCCTCCCTGCCTCCGGCCCTCAAGTGTCTATTTGTTGATGCGAGGTGTGCTCAGGTTGATAGACATATATCGTTGGCCCACCGGGTTTTTCCAAGCAACGCGCACGATTGTACTCGTTTTGCTCTATGCTTTCCGCCGTGTTCTCGGCAGGGGGGAGAGCGTGTCAGCGGAAATGTACCCGACGCATCTGCAAGTAACATTACAAGGGAAAGTTGGCCACCCCCGTACCTGCAAAGCATCCTGCTTGTGACTTGTACGCTGAACATGGTTCGCAGCGAGTCGAACATTTTTTTGCAGCTCCTGTGTGCATTTGTGCCTGCAGACAAGCAAGGACTTCTGCCCGCCACGAGCAAGCCATATCTCAAACCGGGAGATTTAGTTCAAGTTTCCGTATTGATGTTAGTGCATTGCTTTGTCTTTTTACTCCAAATTATTGAGCTTGCGAGTGCTTTTGTTTACAACCTTGTTTTGGGGCGAAGCGACTGGAGGTGACCTTCTACGGGTCACACCCGGGGGGCAGGGGGGCAGAGGGGGCAGGGGGGCAGGGGGCCAGGGGGGGGGGTCCTAGTTCGAGTTGGCTCGTTTTCGATCACTTAAAACGTGAGCCTGCCATTGCTTTCCATTGAAAAAGCCGCTGATGCGAGGTTTGCCACAGGCCCTGCGTGAACTTCGCGAAGGGATGGTGTGCCGCAGGCTCCTCCTGCGAGTATTGCCACCTCTCACATGTTGAGACCCCGCTCGTGACCGCGAACAAAGAAGTTCGAGCCATCTTGCAGCAGGCGAGCGAGGTCGATCTCTTAGCGCCTGCGATGAAGCATGCCTGGGCCCGTGCAGCTGACAAGGGCTTCCTGGACGCTGCCGAGGAGGTGCTGGTGATTCTGAAGACACGACTTCACGAGCTGGACAGTCTCCAAAGCCTTACCCAGAAGCAGCAGGGTAAGCTCGATAGATTCATGGCCAAAATGCCGTTCTCGGGCCTGATGGGCCTTGCACTACGCAAAACCGAGGACAGCAGCCATGCTGAGCGGGTAAAAGCAGCAGTGGATAGCTTGCGAAGCAACCTGTCCATGGCTAGTTAGGCTTAGGAAAACGGTGTCCCCCAAAGAAGGGAAGTTCTTGAGGCACCGAATTGTTTGTTTTTTTCTTGCGGAGAGAGAGCTAACCTCTCTCTCTCTCTAGCACTCTTGTGCCTAGGATGTCCCTTGTGGGTTGTTGCTCACCCCTGCAGAGCCCTGGGGACAGCCTAGGCCTTGCATTCAAAGCAATGCCACACCTGAAGCGAAATCCCACGCCGACGGTGTGCTTATCAGGCGAAACCCCTCCGCCGAAGGCGCCCTCTTCGCTGTCCGCTCAAAACGCTTCTGCTGCGCACAGAGTCTTGAAGGAGGCGTCCGTTGCGCAATCACCTGCGCTCAGTGACACTGAGTTTGTTTTGCACCATTGTTTCGCTCGATCGTATTCACGGAGCCAGGAAGAGGGGAGCATCTTCTTGTGGGAACCCACATAGACTCAGACAAATTCAGAGCATCTCTCATCCTTTGAAAGACTTGGCGGCATTTGACCTTGTGCATGGCCACTCCGCTGCCGACATGGCGAGCTGCCGCGCTGGCCTTCGTTGCATCCGGCTCGGTGTTCTCTGGGCCGCTGCATCGTTGCTCGTCTTAGTAGCTGAGAGTGAGTGAGTGAGCGAGTGAGTGAGCGCGATAGAGAGAGAGAGAGAGAGAGAGAGAGAGAGAGAGAGAGAGAGAGAGCGAGAGAAAGACAGACATAACATACATGCAGTCACAGGGAGCGCCCTGCACACGACCAGGCCCCAAAAAAGAAAGAAAGAACGAAAGAAAGAAAGGCAGACAGAAACAGCGAACGAAAGGAAGAAAGAAAGATGAAAAGACAAGAAAAGAAAAGAAAAAAGGATAAGGAAACAACACAAAACAAAAGAAACAAATCAAATAAGAAAATAAAAACATAAAACAAACAATGAAATAAATACTACAGAAAGAACGAAAGAAAGACAAGAAAAGCAAATAAACGGAAAAGATAAATACATAAAAGTCACACCGACCGCACAGCAAAGCTGCGGGCGGGAAACCCTGTGGGAGGAAGCCGGGAAAGGGCGAAGGGTGGACAGTCTGGACAGTCCAAGAGTCGAAGAGGTGCGCCTCTGCGCGAGGGCCGCAGCGGCCTCCCAGCCTGCGCCGCCCGCACCTCCCAGGCGCCCCGACAGGCGCCCCCCAAGGCGACCACAGCGTCTGACGCCCGCAAGGCCCGCGGGGGCCGGTTCGTCAAAAGAGTGTAGTGTAGGGGCTTTGCTCCTCCGCTTTCAGAGCAGGTCGAAGCGGTGGAGGAGTATCTCAGCCGCATCGGAGGTTCGGCGAACCTCCGTGCCTTAAAGAGCGCGATTGGTGGCCTCAGCCGAAGCCTTCTGTGTCTTGCCTTGATTCGGGGAGTGGTTTCCGCAAGCTTTGGGTGTCATCTCACACCATTGTCTTTGCGGGCTGCTGGCCTAATTAATTCTGCAGCTGTGCAGGCAGAAGCATTTCGAAATCACTTCTGATGATTTCGTCACGTCCAAGAAGGCGCAAATTCCCGTGCCATTGCTTGTTGATGGAGAGTGCGCAGTTATCTCTTGCAAGTGCAGGGACATCAGAAGCAGGAAAGAAACATCAGGGAGTGCCTCGCTGAGTGCAGTCCGAGTAGCGTGAGCAGTATCAGCGTGAGCTCGATGGAGGATGTCTCGCGTACGGGTGTGCCGTATCCGAGGTTCCTGACCAGCAGGGGGAGCGTTCCCCTAACACAGGTGATGAAGCTCTTCTCGGTGCCCAGAAGATGGCTGGCCTCGCACGAGGAATTCTTAGTGCCTGGGCATCATGAGGGGGCTTGAGGGGGGTTAGGGGGCCTTGATGCTGTTGGATATGTTGCTTTGCTCAGGTCCAGGGTGGACGCATCCGGCTGCGTGTGCGCCAGACAGATCAGCCTGAGGCAGCAGGAGAAGAAAAGAAGCACATTAAGACCAAGTAAGAAACAAACAAGGACGGTAAGCCGCCAACAGCCAACTGCGAATTGCCTGCCACAAAGCGTCTCGGAAAAGGTGCAGATTCTGGAGGATGGCGTGGGAGATCTCTTTCGGATGAGGCCCAGCGCGACGACGGGTGCGGCGGCCAAAACGGCACAGCAGGAGATCGCACGTTTGCGGTTCTTCCTTGTGAGCCAGGCCTGGTCACTTACGCAAAAGCTAGACGTGGCTTTGAACCCCCCCACCCCTTGAATATCCAAGCTGTGTTTGGGAGCTTCCGAGCTTCCGAGCTTCCGAGCTTCGCCCTTTGCTGGGGTTCAGGTCGCCCAGTTGCCGAAGTCTGTGCGGAGTGGCGTCTTCGTCTCGGAGCCAAAAAGCATCACCCCTCGAGCAATTGAGAGTTGACAGGAAGCGGAGTAACGGTGAGTCACGCACCAACGAACGAGGCCCTGCGGCGCCTCAAGGGCATGTGGCACCCCGACGTGCGGGACCCAGAGATTCAGAAGCAAAAGTCTGGAGAGCTTCGTCGAGCAGCTCAGGGAGAGAAGTATCCGTCACCGAACATGGCTTTGGCCTTCTCTACTTACTCTACTTGTTCCAACTTCTTGCCAAGGCGGCCCCCGGCCAGTACGTTGGACATGATGCAGTTATTGCAGAGGCTCCTGGGTTTGCATATGTTTGCATGCTCCAACGCCGATCTCTGTTGCAGAAGACGGTGCATGCAAGGGAATCCCAGTGAGGTCTTTCGCTTCCTCTGCTCCATCGAGGTAGCGCCCGGCGGTTTCCAGTTCCCGTGAGGGTCCCCCGGGAGGTCACTGCGGAAGGTCACAAGGAAGGGCACCAGACCCACCCGACGCGGCTTTGCTGCCAGATAACGAAGTAACGAGACCCGCGGCTCGCCTCGAAAAGTGTCGTATCGCTGCAGAGTTCACCAAGTGGGAAGGGAAGGAGGGCTGAAAGATGAGGAGAGGGTCAGTCAGCTTCATGATGTGCTGGCCTTCTAGACACCAGTTCACGCATTCATGCAAGGCTTTCCAGCTCTAGGCAAAAGTACCCAAAAAGGGCCCCGAAGCTGCCAGAGCACGGGGCGGTTCCCCAGATCTTGTACAGTTGAGGATTCAAGGGCCGGGTGAAGATTTTGGAAGGGGTGATTCTTTTGAGACTTTTCTGGGGAGAGTGGGGTTAGGTTAAAGGGTTTGGGCTACAAGCCTACAATCGTCTCACTTGACAGTGGCTGTGCGACGTTTGCAAGGGCGCGCTGGTGTCCACGGCGTTTGCTGGAGCAGCTTTGCTTGGACGCGCGAGACATCAAGATAATCAGTCATGGCGTGTCCTCTTGGCAGCTTACCCGAAGTGCTTTGCCGCTTTGCCTAACAGAACCCCTGATCTGATAGAAGTCGCTCCGAGCCATGCAGACACCCGCAAGTGCCCCACGTCCACCTAAGCACCACACCGACATCAGGGAGGGGCCATGGGCTGCCCTGTGCTGCACGCAGCCGGTGGAAGGAAAAGGCCAATGCTGGGCCATAGTTGCCATTCTTGCTGTCCATGCTTCAAATGAGCTTAGCCCAGACCAGGGCCTGCAAAGCCCCAAGGCTCCAACTCACTTCAACTCACTTCAACTCAGTTCAACAGGAGTCCTTGCCGGGCACTGCCGCGGCCATGGAGGAGTTTCTCGAGGAGAGAGAGCCCTCCCGTGAATGTCCCCAAAAGTTTTCATTTGCGAGCGTTTTGTGGACTGAGGAGTTCGGGGAGCAAATCTCGAGGAAGGACTTCCGAGCTGCCATGGAGCTCTGCAAGAAGCAGCTGCAAAAAACTCCGGATAGTCGATACGTTGGAACCCAAGGGCAGCCGAGGCACAGTGACTCAGTGATTCAGTGATCGCCTGCAGGCGCGTGAGTCGGCCTAAGGTGCTGGACTTGAGGAAGACAGTGGAGGCATTCCTTGACGCAGCTGAGGATTTGGAGGTGCTCAATGGCGCTGCGTTGCATTATATCGTTTGCGTTTGCATTTTTCTGTGGTCTGTGAGGCTCACGACCAAGAAGACTTGCAGGAGGAGGAGGAGGAGGAGCGGAGAATGGCGAATGCATGTGGTGTGCGACTCATGTTCTGAGGTTTGTTGCAGCAGGGCAATTGAATCCAGCCATGGTGCCCCGAAAGGGCTAAACTTGGCCGGGCCGAGCCAGGCTAAGGCCCACTCAATTGCGCGACACTTCATGGTGGCAAACAAACCAGCGATTGCAGCGCCTGGAGTGCTTGGCCCAAAGTACAAACCAGTGCGAAGCTGTGCGAACACCGCATGCGCCATCATCAGTACGGTCCCTGCGCAGGATGCCCTCTGCCTCAGCGATCTTGTCGATGAGGTCGTGCAGTGAAAGGGCTTCTGTTATGCAACAGATTCACACTCTGCTTCGGTGTTTTGTGTGGGGGCCAACTGGAAGGCGGCCGCGGCATGCGACAAAGGCTACGAGGTGCAGCAGCGGGAGAGGGAGAGATTGAGAGAGAGACGCACCTGCACGCAAGCGCACACACGCACACACGCACACACGCACATGTGCGCACGAGCGCACACCCACATACCCACACCCCGTCACACCCACCACACCCACCACACCAACCACACCCACCACACCCTCCACACCCACCGCACCCACCACACCCCCCACATGCCCCACATGCCCCACGCCGCCCACGCTACACATCGCACAGGCTCACGCAACTAGTGAGTGATCGTGAAGATGCCAACGTAGGAGAACACAGCTGTCTGTCGGTTTTCCTGTGTACCTGCCTATATATATATATATATAATATGAATAAAAAATAAATAATAAATAAATAAAAATACAAATATGTATATATATATATATATATGTATAATATACACATACAGAGACAGTAAGAAGTTTGTGTAGTGATACAACGTGCTGGTATATACATATGTAGGTATGTATGTATATATATATATATATATTTATATGTTATACTTCTGCTCTTTGTACATGTATGTGCACGCTTATATGTGGTACGTGTGCATGTGTGGTTTATATGTTTGTTTTCTGCACACCTTAGACCAGGCTGCTGCCTTTTTGAGGCCATGTTCCGCTACCTCGGAGACGAGGAGCGACTCTGGGCCCTGGGCGAGCAGGCTAGCTCAGAGCTCCGTGCCGCCTCTCCGCCTTTGTGACTTTGTAGTATTCGTCTTTTTCAGCAATGGCTTTATACTGGCTATGAAGAGTGCAGGCTTTGCTATTTGCGCTCCGTTTGGGGGCATGAAGAAGTCTGAGTCCAGGCGGTGGGAATCTTTTGGGACACCGGCCAGCTGGAGCCCGCAGGACCTCGTCGAGTTGCTCGGCGGCATGCGAGGTACATCACATGGCACCATCTTTGCATACGCTAAGCTAGCAATGCTAGCATCTTGCGCAGTTCATGCTTCTTTGTTTGCATGTTTCAAGGACGCGTACACAGTACACGCGCGCAGCGCAAAAAGGAGCGCCTGCGGTCCATGGCGGAGCAGCTGACGAAGACTCTGAGCTCTCGGCCCCTTGCCACCAAAAGTCGCCAGACTCGCAGACTTTTGAGGCCGTTTCTTCTGCTCTTAGAGAGCCTCAGAAAACACGGGCGTTCTGAGCTCAGAATGCGAGATACGTTTGTTTGTGAGGTTGGCCAAGGCCGACGGCCTCGACCGCAGCGCGCCGCGCTTAGTTTTAAGCGGGTTCTCTGTGTGTCACACTTTCATTTTTTTTGGTTTTATTTTGTTGCTCTCCTCAGCTCCTCTCCCTCCTGGAAGCCTTGTAGTGTTCTTTTGTTCTCAGCTCCTTCCCAGCTGTGGTCGTCCTTTTTTGCTTCAGCTTTCTCTCACTCTCATACTCTCATACTAGAGTTACGAGAGAGAGCTCCGAGGAGTGGCTCTTCGAAGGTCTGGGCGAGCTCTGGTTCCACCGGGACAGCGAAGTGGGGGGAGTTGTGGGGGGAGTAGTGGGGAGTATGGACTCTGAGTATGATGTAGAAGAGACCCCCAAAAAAGCACCTGAGAGCACACGCGAGAGCACGCGAGAGCAAAATCTCTCAGGAACTGGGCTGGGCTCCCGAGCCCTGGTTGCTGGAGGGCTGCCTCGAGGACCAACAGAAACGGCAGAAACATCCCTTGAGCGGGTTTGGGCCATGGCTCGAGCAGCCAGGCGTTGCGGCACGCGAACGGCAACATGGAGGACAGCGGGTGGAAAGCTTGAGATGGCAGCTCATTGGTGCAGAGCGCGCCTCCCTGGCCTGCAGTTCCCTCGAGGAGTTGGTTGGTCAAAGCTTGGAAGGTTCGCTCCTGAAGCTTGCTGTGCTAAAGGCTTCGTGTACTCTGTTTGCTTATTTACTTTTTGTTTTTCATTTTTTTGTTTTTCGGCTTTGGAATTTCGTGCTGAGGGCCTGTAGAGCCGCTACCCACACCCCCCCACCCACCCCCTCCCCTTTTGCAAGAGCTCGGCCGAGGCTTGAGAACGGCCTCTTGCGGGGATCTGTGCGATGTGCTCATGCAGGCGCAACCTTGTGCGGGGGGCAACCGATCTTTGGCATGTCTGAGGGTGTCTTCCTGTGCGGAGAGGTGTGGACGGTGGAGCGAAGCTGTGTTTGCGGCCTGCTCGACGACGCGCCAAAAGCTCAGAGGGCTGGGGCGGGCTGGGGAGATCGGGGTCGTAGGCTTAGCGGGCTTAGCGGGCTTAGCGGGCTTAGCGGGCTTAGCGGTTTCATCTTCCGGGGGAGTTTGCATCTGTGGCTTGAGAGGCCTCAGCTCGGGTACGGCGTCCGTGAGGCGCTTGCTGTGCTGTGCGGTGGCTCCGAAGCTTAGAAGCTTAGAAGCTGCTTAGCTGGCAGGTTCTCGCTGAGATCCGCCAGCGGCCTCTCATCCTTCCCCCCAAGCAGGGCTTTTACCACTGCTTCTACTTGATGACGCCCTTCGCCTCGAAAACAGGTGCTACAGCTTGTTCCCCAAAGCTTCGCATGATTCAAAGCTGTTGGGCAGACATGGTCATAGAAGTTGTGCCCCCGAGCAAAGGCACGTCGTGTACACCCTGAACTGCTTGCATCTCAGACTGGCTCAGATTCCCCAACACTGTCGGGTGGGATCGCTCCTTTAAGGTTTCAACGGCCATCTGCCCAACCGCCGCAGCGACTGCCCCTGGCCTGGGGTTTAGTGCCTTCAGCGACTATTGGGCTTGTTTGCCCCCTAAAAACAAGCAATACACGTAGAGCATGGGGCGAGGGCTCCATGATGCTTGGAGTATTCCGCAGATTCTGCTAGGCTGTATGCCTACCTGGAGCGCTGTTTGCACTTCTGGATGCAGGGGGCCCGGCTTGCGCCCCTGTGCTTGTTTGCCTGCCAAGCCCCGACGCAGTGACCCGCAATGACCTTCAATGATTCAGAAAGGACCACAGCCGAGTCCACTGAGACCGGGACGGCATTGCAATCAGAGGCAGCTCCTGCTTGTGGCTGATTATGGCAGCTTGCGGCAGAATTTGCTTTCACAGCAGGTGCGTCTGCTTTTTTCCACAATTCTGCTCATGGCAGCACCCGCGCGCCAGGCGGTTGATGCCATCGAAGCCCTGGCGTGCTTATCGCGCTTGTCACTTGTCGCTTGCCTTGCCCTTGTCACGTGTCGCTTGTCGCCCCTTGAGAAACTGCTCAGGCAGAGGCAGTCGATTGCTTGCGTGGACTCAACGAAGAGGGCACACAAGCAACTGTCAGGCAAGTGCATAGCTGCTTTACCCTCATTGTTGGAAGCATTCGGAACTGTGCAGCTGTCCGTGGCAGGGCATGCAGATGGCTCTTGTCCCGACAGCAGGTCCGCAAGTCTCGTGCTGCATGAGTCATTTGGCTGTGAAGTGGAGCTGGGTGAGCCTTGAGGCGGATGGCCTCTTCGCATCGCCGAACTCGAAGAGGCTTTGTTCCTTGTCGCTGCAATATGTAAAACAGGTGCCAATGGTTTTGTGCCATAGGCCCACAAGCGAGTACGACCACTTGCATCCGACCTGGACAGCGGTCGCTGCTTTGATCCGGCCTCAGCTCAATGGGTGGCCTCAGACCACCGGGACTACGGAGGTCAGGCGACGAGAATCACCAACGCTCCGAGACGGCTGAAAGCGGTGTTAGCTGCTCCGCCTTCCGAAGCCCCAATGCCAAAATGCGCTGCCACGTGTGCCGAGGCAGCTCCAGCGGCAGGCACATGCGGGTCATGCGGGAGTTGAGATGTTCTCTGAAGAGAAGGAAAGCACTGAAGGACCTTGGCTTCCCAAGCTTCCACGGAATCTGTAGACCACAAGACCTGTAGAACCCTACTTCTTTTTTTCAGAACGGAACCTCCCTCAAAGATATGTTGCCCGAAGCTCTTGGGGGCGGGGGACTTTCTTTGCTCACAACTAAGCAAGAGCTGCAGGCGCCGGGCCCCAGCCAGCTTTGCCGAGACTGGGCGCGGCATGCGCGCCAGGCCGCGGAGGAGGCCGGGGAGTCGCGGAGAGTCCAACGGAGAGCGTCCCCCCCCCTCCCCGCCCAAAAAAAAGGGAAAGCAATTTGAAAGCAACAAATACACAAAAGCAACACCTCCACCCCGGATTGTTGCGAGAACGCCTCTCGTGGCCCCGCTCTCATCTTTCGCAGGTGGGGTTCTCGCAGCCGCCTCCAGTGTGACCTCGTGCTGGAAACGCAAAGGAAAATGCTGGGGGCCGGGGGTGCCTTTCTGTTCGCTCAAGCAGCAGAGTTGTGCCGTGATGGCGGTGACCGGAGAGTTTGGTGGTCGAGGGCCAACAGGCTTTACGTGGTCTGCAAAGGTTTTAGGACCCCCCCCCCCCCAAGTCTTTTTCACTAATCTTAAGGCCGCTCCCCCTGAAGGCTGTTCTAATTGCTTCTGGGAAGGCCCGACCTCCCCCCCCCCCCCCCCGCACAAAAAAAAAGAAAGCAACACAGAATACAAAAGACCCTTGTTGCTTTTTGGAACGCAGCCAGAAAGCTTGCTTGCTGGAACACGCGAGCAGCATTTAGAGTTGAGCTTGCATGTGCAAACAGATCGGCAGACGCTCTTAACTACTGAGTTGGCACTCACCCAAAGCGCTTGCACAAGCTTGCTTGTCGGTACACGCAGGCGGCATTTAGACTCACGCAGGCAAATTGCGAACAGCAACGGTAGACACTTTCAAACGCGATCGGCAGACACACCTTCGCCACAAGAGTTCCTGAAACATTGTGTGCGCGTGTCTAGTTGTCGTGCCACATGTCAAGTTCAACCAACGGTGCTCTCAGTGCCATCTCGTTTAGACTTTTGGCCGCTTGTTGGCGATGCTGTGAGCAGACTACATGTTTCGGCTTCGACAGGCTGTCGGTTAGCAGCGGACACAGACCTTGAACGCATTCGGCACGCAGCATGGCGAGAATGTGACTCAACACATCAGCTGCACGCTACTCAGATAAGCTATACCTATACCGAGACCACATATGGTCAAAATAGTGAAGCATACGCACACACCCACAGAAGAGAGACGAGGGTGTACACGTTAATGCCTTCACGACAAAAGTGTGTATGTGTGTTACCGCATGCATATGCTAACACAAGTGAAAGACAAAACTTGCGGATGCAGAAGTGCTCCGCACTGCTAGCTCTCCTTTGTTCTTCCTGAGGGGGGAGGAGAGTTTGTTGGGGCGGGGGCGGGGCGGGGGGTTGCTCTGCTGTGCAGAGAGCACCTGCAAGTAGATGCTCAAGAAGCATCACGTGCGGATGAAGCAACTTGTTGTCTTTGCGCACACTTCTCTTGGTGCCTGCACCTCTGTTCCTGCGCCATCTCCGCCATTTGTTCCTGCATGCTTGGGTGCTATCTTTTTGTCCGCTCTCTCTTTGTTTTTCTCCCTCTCTGTCACTCGCTCTCTCTTGAAGGTGTGGGCTCCTTGTGGGGGGGTCCATGGGACAGTCATCTTGGCCCTCGGCCGGTTCGCAGGAACTACACTGCCTCCGAATGTTTCTGCAGGGACCCCTCTTGCACTGCTTGTAAAGACCACCTCTCAGGCCAACACCTCTTTGCCCTCATGGTTTGGTTGTTTCGGTTTCTGTTCTTTCGATGTTGGGTCTTTGAGAGCCTTGGGGAATGGGTTTCCGGCGGATTGGACTGAGCGGGGTGGCCGTGGGGATGACTCTGAACGCCCCTGGCTCAGGCTTCAAACAAAGTACCATTAAGATAAAAAATCACCAGCCGAACCGACGCTAGCGGCACGTTAACGCCTGTCTTTGCCGGCATCAGCGATGGAGACGCTGATGGCCTCGGCTTGCAGCTTGTATGCATCCTCGGGTTGGAGCGCGCCTTGACAAAGCAGTGGACTGATGACTGAAGCCCAGCTGTGTGTCATCCAAGGCTTGACGGCTGGTGGGCAGGCTTCCCCTGAATGCATATGAATGGCATGAAGGGAAAGCAAAAGAGATGTAACGATGTGCTTGCAGTGTCCAGGCATGTCGGTGCCGGCGCGAGCTCTGGGACTGCAGGAAGGCTACTCGCAGGAGCACTGCGAAGCACAGAGCACCACCTTGGATGGCTCAGGGCTGCTAGGGGTTTCAGGGGAGGCCGTGGGAGGCCGTAGGAGGAACTGGGAGACTTGGGGGCGGCGGCGAATCGTGAATTGGGATCGTGCTTTTCAGCATTGGGTGCTGGCGCTTTGGCTCCTTGCTCTCTTTTTCTCTTTTGTGCACACCTTCTGGTTTAAGTTGTTGCTCCGTGCTCCGGGCTTTCTCTGCGCGTCTGAGAACTGAGAGGGATATCGGATGAGATGGGGATATGGGGACATGGGGGCACCCAAAGCGAGGGGCAGAGGCACGAAGCGCAGTGACTTGACACGATTGCGGAGAGGAGCAGTGGGGCCCCTGGCGCAGCTTCGGCTTGCCCGGACCCTGAAACCCTTTTGCCTGTCTGGTGGGGCGCTGTCAGGAACGCCTCGGATTTCAGGCGATAGGTGCAGTGTAGGTGTGCAGATGGCCCCGAGGCTTGTCCAGCAGGCGGTAGCAGAGTTGAGTTGGCAGGCAGGGTGTGCGCCGGTGCCACTGTAAGTCACTGTCACTGTCTCGGAGGGTGCCGTTGTGCCATGCATGTGCGAACTCGCCGTGGACCGAGCGCATCTGGCTCCAGAGTTGTAGAGAGCCAGACTCCTGCGCCACTATGTGCAGGCCGTGCGCAAACGACTGTGCATAGAGACATGCAGACTCGTGCCGCAATGCATCAGCTCTCTTTGGAAGGCCCTTCTCCAACTCCCCTCTGAGCGAGAGAGCTACGGGGAGGTGTTGGGATGCGCTAAGCCGCTAGCGCTTCTGTCATCTCATCTCTCTGTTGATTCATCTGGGTTCGTCCTTTGCTGGGCCAACGGTGTTCTTGAAGGCTTGGAGTTCTTTGAGTGGGCTGATGGCTGACATGCTCAAGGTGCACCCATTCATGTACAAGCGCGCAGGGGGGGGGTGGTTTGTGGGGGTTGTGGGGTTGGCCCCCAGCAAAGACGTCCCCGGAAGAGTCTGCAGAGACAACGGAGGTCGCCCTTCGCAATCTTTGGCGGCGAGCTTGGACACCGCGCTCGGTCAAACGGGCCTCCATGGACAAAGCATCTTTGCGAGTGTGGTCATGGCTCGTCTCTCCAATTCTCCAAACTGAGGCTCTGCGGACTGGTCTGCAGCGCCTTAGAGGCTCTCAATTTTGCCTCTTGTTGCTCTCCTTTCCATCTCTCTCCTCCTTTCTCATCCTTTTCTCCGTTCGAGAGGACGCCCGCATGATGAGGGCCGGCCGCCCTTCCGAGGCTCGGTCGTCAATCACTTGCTAGAGTATGCCAGAGCCCCCTTCTGTGCGCGACTCTGAGAGGTGAACACGGCCGTGTCCATGCAGGCCACGCTTGCACGTTGTACCATTGGATATGAACACAGGGGCACCTTCATTGCTCAACGTTTTGGCCGGTTTGCCTGTTGCATGGCAGAAAGGTGCTTCCAGGGGGGTCCGTGGCGACTGAGTCGGCGGTGGCGCCCATTCCGAGGCGACGCCGCGGTCGGCACGAGCGGCTCGGGCCTCTGGCCAGCACGAAGCACTCCGAAATACGAAGCGAAATGTGTTTGCCTCGAAAGCCAGGAGAGCGGGCCGAGCGGTTTCACGGCACGGGCCGCATGGGGACCACGAGAGTACCCAGCACCACCAGGAGTGCAGAAGAAGCGTGGGACACATTCCGACATGCATCCGTGCAGGACTGTGCAGTTGTCGACTTGTGTGTTGTGTGTGTAGGACGCCCTCCACCAGATGGCAGCTCACCACAATGTTGTGAACTTAGGGCAATGGTGCTCTCATGCATCACCCGCGTCATGCTGTTGCAGAGTGCGTTTTGGCATTGTTAGGCACACCCTCGTCGAGACTACGATCCCAGAGCAGAAGAGAAGGATGGCTCGTTTCCGTTGTGTGAGTTGTGTGTTCTGGCGTGTTGGGCAGTTGCTGTGCTCCCTGGTGTCCAGGCCTGGCATGATCTGGAAGACAAAAGCAGCATGGGGGACATGCAGGCGCTGCACACCAGGTGGTGTCCAAGCCACCTTTCAAGCCGGACCAATTTCTTTCGGAGGACTTGCCGCTGATGTCTCACGACTCCTGGGATGGATCCCACGAAGGGTCCCGGCTCAAGCCGCACATCTTCGCCATGACCTCAGAGATTGCGACCTCTCGACCACGTTTCCACTTCTGCTCTTGGGTTCGCTTTTGATCACGCAAGGTGAAGGTGAGGGTGGGACTTGGTCACTTTGTCCTCCATCTTGTGACCACATCACCAAAAACCAGCAGCAGCCAAACCCCAACGACCATAGCAGCGATGACATTCCTCGGATTCCTCGGGTCAGATCGCATCATGAGAAAGTGCGCGTGTCTCTCGGTATCTCTCTGTGTGCCTCTTGCGTGTGTTGGTGTGAAGCTGCTTTGCTCTCTTATGCTCTCTTGCTGCTTCGGCTGCAAGGACTGGGACCTGACCTCCGAGAAGTGGACCTCTGCACTGTCGTCGCCGGAGCTGGAAGGCCCATCAGTTGAAGCTTCTGAATTCTTTAAAGGAGGCCGCGTGTCGCCCCTGTGTCCCTGAGAGGCGACCTCGCAGGGGGCGCACAGGACCCTGAGCCGGGGATCTGGGAGCATCCTGATGTCGACGCATGTCATTTTTCTGTCCCATGGGCCTTTGAGGACGAAGCCACGGAGCGGCGGGCCGCCACACGCCTGATCAGGTGCAGCCTGCCCTCCATCTTGCGACATACACCAGAGGAGTCCGATATGGCGCCGAGGAACGTGGACAACTCCTTCTTGGCCACGGTTGTGCGCGTTGGCGAGGGTGTAGGCGCGTGCGAAGTGGTGTGCCAAAGGCTGCGGGGGAGATGCAGTGACCAGGCCCGATCACCTACTCGAGGCCGACCCTCCATTGACTCTTTGGGACCTACTCTGGTAATAAGCCTCAGCCCGGCAAACGCAAGGCGTCTGTGGCAGCATTTTGCGGTATGTCCCGGTATGTTGTGCGGCTGGAAGGTCACCGGGAGTCCACCAAAGCTTAAACCGTGAGCTTCGGCAACGACTTGTGGCACAGGACTGCGGCTGAGCCGGAGAGGCAAGAGAGCACATGTGGCCCATAACATGTTGCATTCAGGACCTTGCTACCGTCGGTTTCCTGTGCGGACCACAGAACGCGCAGCAGTCACGGGTGGGTGCCTAGGGCATAGAGCGCATGCCCACGTGCCCGAGGCTCTTCATTCTGGGGGTGGCTGTTTGGGTGAGCTGTTTGGGCGTCTACCAATTCGCAGATGACCCGTCTCAGGCGCAGTGTAGTATGTAGCGGTACAGGTCCTTTTTGAGCAGATTGCAGTTGGCAAGAGAAAAAGGCGACCCCGGCTGAAAAGTGCAGCTGAAATGCAGAGAGGTGCTCTTCTACACAGACCCAAAGTCGGCTCCCCAGAAAGCACGCTTCGACATGCACAGTGCGGAAATGCACAGAGCGCACAGAGCGGACATGGGGAGATACGGGGAGTTTTCTTCAGGTACACACATCATCGGGTGCTCTGTACCTCGGCAGATCAGGAGTCCTTCCTGGAGGCGCATGATTCAGAAGAGCGTGGCTACTCACAGCTGGACACAGCTCGAGATCCCCCCAGCTACTTCAGTTCTGGAAGGCCTTCAACACACAGCCGCACCGTGCCACGAAGCCTTGCTGCAAATGGTTGTTTTTGTTCCTATAGGATCTCTTACGCTAATCTGATCCATCCAGTGTGGCAAAGGCTGCGACTGATTGGGAGGAGGCCTTCCGCAAGGACAGGCAATAACAGAAAGCACGTTGTTGGAGAGCACGTCGCAATTCCGGCTGTTAGGACTGGGCGAGGCTGCTTCGACCTCTTGCGAGGCGCCGAAAGAAGTGACATTGGCAACAGTGGCAACAGTGGCAAAAGCTTGGAGCAAAGCAAAGCGCTCCACACAAGCTCTTTGAAACAGCGCTCCGCGACCGCGAGGCTCCACGGCCTCGGCACTGGCACGAGCCGGCCGCCGCCTCCTGCCGGGCCGCAGGCGCACGCGATGCACGCGCGTGCCGACGCGACGTAGGGTCTCAAAAACTGAGTTACCTCCGTGGTGTCTCTGCTCTGCAGGCGTTATGATTTTTATTTTCGTTTAGCTGCCTTCCTTCTTTTGCTGTTTTGCTCTCTCTCTCTCTCTGTTTTGTTTTTGTTGTTTTGCTCTCTCTGTCTCCGTCTCCGTCTCTGTCTCTGCCTCTGTCTTTGCCTCCGTCTTCCCTTTCTTGTTTTGCTCTTCAGAGGAGGCCCGTGGCGGACGTCGACCTCGTGTTCGATGTCTCCTTGGACCTGAGCACGTGGGTGCCTCTGTGCACCTCAGGATACCTCAGGTGTCACATCTCATGCCTCGTGTCGAAGTCTGGCCTGTCTGATCCCAAAGCACGACGCAGTTGCCTGGAATTCCCTGCATGGCTGCTTCTTTGAAAACGCACGTTTTCCACCAAATTGTTCCGCTTCGAACGGTCCATCTTTCAACCGCACAGATAGTCTGCTTCGCTTCAATTCCCGTGCTGTTGCAGAAAAGCAAGTCCTCCTTCCTTGCCTCATCAATCCATCAATCCGGTATTGTCGGGTCGGATCTCGTCTGGATCTGACCACCGTTACGCGCTTTGGATTCGAGAATTTCGCGATGGCTCAGGTTCATTTCCGGCGAGGGCCACCTAGCGTCCCCCGAAGAGGCTGCAAGACATGACGTTGACTCATTGTTGAATCGTCATGCCTCCTTGAAACCAGTTCTCCAATATTTGCCTTGTAGGAAAGGAAGCTCGAAGATCACCTGGCAAACAGCAATCCGCTGCAAGTTTTGGTGCTCAGGCTTGGCTCTCATGTTTTGAGGCGCTTTTGATCCACTTGAGCCCTTGAAAGCGTTTGTCTGTGTGTGCAAGGAAGCGAGTCCTTTGGGTCCGCGGCTGTGCTTTTGGGTTCCGCCCCGTACTCCCGCGCTGGGCTTCTTCTCCTTTGTGGCTTGAGGCCAACTGGGAGGACATGGCGACGAACATCAAGCAGAAGCTGCGTGGAATGGGCGGGGCGTGCAAACCTGCGGCGCGTGTGTCAGAGTGTCAGTGTGTTCTTTCAACCCTGATGGAGGCTTCCGCGGTGAAGTGGAAGTGCGCTTTGACTCGCAGGACCGAGGGGTTCCTTCGATTCGGGGTCCCAGATCGCATTGCCAAACGTGGCCTGATGTTTTGCATTTTTTGCATTTTTCAGGAGGACATGCGGATTTACAGGACCCAGCGGGACGTGTTTTGAACCCGGCACTGCTTTGCTACCTTTATTTTTACGCTGACAGCAGTGTGGCATAGTCTCGTCTGCGCACATACACATAGGAATCTTCGATGGCAGAACTTTGTCCGCACGCCAATCACCCACATGCTCTCGGTGCTCCCGTGCAGTGCCGCCACAGAAAGAACTAAAGAACCCAGCATTCCCGTGCGGAGGTACTCTCTGGCGTTGGCATGCTCTTTTGGGTGCCTTACCTCTACTGCCGCTCTGATGTCGCCCCCTGGTGTAACGAGCAGGAATGCCTTTGCCATGTCTGACCTTATAGCAGAGTGAAGAAACGAACGTGAGCAGCACGAGAGCAAGCAGAAAAGGTGATTGTGGAAAGCAACTTTCAAGTTCAAGTTGATGTTCATCGGCCAGCTCCTCAGGAGAATCCAAACCCCTGCCTGAGCCTCCTGTATGTCCGACATCTGCCAGGTATTGGGAGATGCTGTCGCAAGGCGCAGCGCAGCTCTCTTTTGCATTCAATAGCTCCCAACTGTAGAAGTTCAGCTGTGCGATTGCTGCGCGATGCTGTGCGCATTCGCAGGGCTCGACATCTCTGAGGGCTTTCATGCAGGTCTCTGAGTCATGTTGGAGCCAGGCCTCGCAGTACAGGAACAATCAGACAATGCAAGAAACAGATCAAGAGCATCAGCGAGGGTTTCACAACAGGGGACCTCGCAGAAAGCCAGCAGGAAAAAAGGGGGGCACAGCCGGGATGCCTTTCGCATCTTTTCGTTGGCATGCTGCCACATTGGCTCATGCGAGAATGACACCTTCAAGAAGTGTGCCTACTAGGAGAGTGCCTCCCAGCTGATCCAACTCTTCAAAGAGCATGCCAAGAAGAAGGATGGCTACCTGAGCACCTGGGTCGAAATTCTTGCAGTGCAGGAGTTGCAAGCGTTCTCATCTGCAAGCTGGCAAGGCAAGGATGAGTTCATCGCCGTTCTGCAGAAGTGCGGGGCCTTTGATGCGTCTATTCAAGGCTTGCCTGTGCCCGGGTGCAGCGACAAGGTACCCTTGCTGCAACTCGGCCTACCACACGGTCTTCTTCGACCTCTTCGACCGGAACGAGGACTGCTGTGGAATGCTGTGCACGAGTGGTCGGCTCTCAACTCGACTTGAACCTTCGGAGGACGGCTTCTTGAGCGAATCAGACTTCTTGGGTGGCATGCTGGCCGTGAGCCGGCACCCCTGTGTTTCCGACATGCCCATGACGTGCTCTTACGTGCTCTGAGGGGTCCTCAAGTATTTGTTCTTGGCCACTAGGGCTAATGTGCTTCGGCCTGCAAGCTGTCGCTGCTCGTAGAAGCACATAGGACGTGTGACATATAGTTTCCCCAGATAGGAGGTGAGAGTGGCAGCCCAGCTTCTGGCAGAGATGCAGACGCAATCAGCACCGAGGCGTACACGCAGACACGCTTTTGTCATGTGGGTAGGATGACAGACAGCTCCATGACCGCACCCTTAAAGAGCGACGGTAGAGTGCATGACCGACGTGACACACCGCATCCTTCACCCTTCAGAGCACCCTTCAGAGCACCCTTCGGCAGCCGCTTGGCCATGGACCCCCCTGGCCAGCCGAGCGCCGAGTGCCGGGAGACTGGCAACTGAGAGCCGGCGACGAAACGACAGGGGTGAAGCCTGAGTCGGCGAAAGCCCGATGTTCGGCAAAGGGCGTGGCAAGAAGGGCAAAGTTCCCGAGACCAGGCCAAGCTCATGGGCCATCCAAGGCGGAGCAGCCGACAAGATCATCAACACGGGGCCTCCCAGCAAGAAGGCCAAGAAGGGAGAGAAGGGTGAGAAGGGTGATGGAAAAAAGAAGGAGGAGGAGCCCAAGATGGCCAACGAGCTCGCGAAGAATCAGGCCACCGAGGAGCAGATCGAGGGCATCTGCGAGCTCCTGCGTTCCAACAAGGTCGAGAAGGCGCTGCAGTTCGTCCAGAAGGAGTCAGCCATTGGGTCCACCACCTTCCCGCTTTCTCTGCTCTCACCCTGCTGTGTCTTACCCATGTCCAACCGATGTTGACCACGTTTCACGTTTGAAATTTCCATCCTTGGAGATTCTGTCTGATTCTGTCCCGAACGTTTAAAGCAGGAGCTGGGCGACGTGTCCAAGGCCCGTGCATTCCTTGGGAGAACTGAAGCTCGCTGATGCTTCAGCTCATCTGCGCTGCGACACATTTGGTCTGCAACATCCCTTTTTTCCGGTGCCTGAAACTCTTTGAGCTGTTGAGAGCCCGGCGGGAGGCCAACTCCATGTCGGTGAAGCAGCTTGGCCAGTTGGTGGGCGCCGTCGGCCTGCGGACGCCCCAGGCGTGAGGGGTTCCTGCCTTCCCTGAAAACCCCAACTCGAGCGCAGTTTTAAGCGCAGTTTTGATTAAGCGCAGCTTGTAAGTGGGAGGGTACGAACTAAGTTGCGAAGGGGAGACTTCCTCCTCTTCTCTTGGTGCTTCAGGAGCTGGCGCTGAAGTTCCTGGATGCCTTGGATGCCCTGGGCCTTCCCAAGTTCCCATCCTTCGGGGCCCCTCGGTCCAAAAAAAGCATCACCCGTGAGGACAGGCGGATGTGTGGAATTGCGTGGATCTTTTGGCCATTCGTGTTGCGGTGTGTGTTGCGATTTTTCGACAGTCGCAGAAGCCGATGAGGCGCACGCCTACTTTGGGCGCTTCGCCAGATGGGCCTTGAGGGAGTTCCTGTCCGAGGCGGCGTCGGCCGTCGACCAGGCGCGCGCTGCGCCGCTACTCTCTGCTCTTGATTGCGCGCTCTCCTGCCCGGTGAGTTGCTGAGAGTTAGGCCACGGCCACTCCGGCGCACATCTTGGAGAGGCTGGGGGTCTGCATTCCAATGATGGAGGCCCCCCCTTGGGGAGATCTTGCGGGAGGTCTTGGGAGAGAGTCCAATCTTCATGCTTTCAAACATCTTCACCTTCTGTTTCACGGACTTCAGGCCGCTCCCTCGGAGAAGAGCCCGTCGCACGTGATGCTGAGCCCCTGCGCTGGTTTGCTCCCACAGAGCCATGGGTTTCAGCGGGGTGACTGGCTGCTGGTCACCTTTCCCCCCACAGGGACTCCGGGCATCAGCGTCACCACGCGGGGCGACGTGAGTGTGGAAGCCGAGGTTGTGAATATCACACCGCCCCCAGGACAAGGCATTCTGGTAAGGATGGTTGGTGAGCTGGGCAGGAATGCAGGCGCAGGGCCGGAAATCCAAATGACCTCCGAACTGACTTGGAATAAGTCACATGTGACTCTAGCAGCTAGCAGCAGCTCCCGCGGGCTTTGCGCCTTTGTGCCTGCCTATCATCTCCCCCTCCCTGTACGCCCTTGCCTGGCCGCCCCTCACCTTTCAAAGGTGAGAAGTTCAACAAGAAGACCTGCCGAGTCGATCGTGTGGCGAACCATGTCACTCTGGGCCGCCAGCTGAGCGCCCTCGTCGCCTGGCTTCTTAGGCTTCCGTGTCCTCAAAGCAGAAGACGAGCCCCATGGAGTCTCCTTTAGAGTCCCATAGAGTCCCATGTAGGCCGATGAGGCCATCGTGTCAGTCAGGTCACTCTTGGCGGGGCGACGGGAGAGGCCAAGCCGGCTGAGCCTGAGGGCGGCAAGAAAGGGAAGAAGGGCAAGAGCAAGAGCAAGGAGTCCAACGCTCCCGCCTGGCTCAAGGACGCCTGCGTTCCCCCCCCCCCCCTGCCACTTCCCCGTCCAAAAACATCGCTGTGTTGACAACTCTCACACTTTTCGAGAGCGAGGTGTCGGGTGGAGCGGTTTCTTTTTTCTCGTCCATTTTGGTGACCCGCTCTACTGCCAGGACGTGCTCCTGGCTGCCGACAACGGCCTCATGGGCCGGGAGGCCGGCCTTGCTGCTGTGGAGTTCCAGGGGGCCGGCATCTCGCACCACTCGCCCCTGGTCAAGGCAAAGGGGCAGTCATCGCTTGAACAGCTGTCCGCGGTTTCCTTCCCGCTGAGTTTCTGACACCGGAATGGGTTGAGTTGAGATTGGACCCTTCATGTCTCCAAGTCTCCAAGGCATTGTGCAGGCTTTGCCTCCTTTTTTGATGGGGCTGTGCGAAAGACGGAAGGCAAGAGACTGTTATTAAGCGAGGCTGATGTCATGAGTCATCGCGGAGTCGCACAAAAGCCTTCTTTTTGTTTTGCAAAATCAAGGGAATTCAAGGAGATCCTGGCAAGCCTTACGATGACAACCTTCTTTGCAGGAGTGCAACGACTCTCAAAGAGAGGCCTTGCTGGCGGCAGGCTGCAGGCGAAAGATGCTTGTGAGAGACACACCTCTGTTCAGAGACACTTCTCTTGAGGGAGACTCTGCCCTCTGAGTGGGCTGCTCTTTAGTGTTCAGAGTTCCCAGCAGGCGGCTCACGCTCATCCAGGGCCCGCCGGGGGCCGGGAAGACGACCACCGCGCTGCTGCTGGTCCGCGGCTGGTGCCTGGGGCCGCGAGGGGACTTTAATACTCGTAGTTGGGATAATAGGGGCGCATACTGTATAAGTATAAATAGCCTTGTGTAGGCTATAGGTTTTCGTGTGTTTGGCCTCAGAGTAAAGGACGGCTGCACGGCGCGGGCCAGTGCTGTGCTGTGCAGACAGCAATATTGCGGCAGCTCAGCCTACTCAAGCGGCATAACGTCCAGCCCAGTTCCACTCGCTTGTTGCGCACGCCCCTCTGGTGATGTGTCTGGTAGAGCCGAAGAGACACTTAAGGTGGACAATCTGACGGCGGGCTGCGCAAAGGCTGGGCTGAAAGTCGTTCGGATTGGCCGGCCAGAAGCCACGCGCTATGACCTCGAAAAGTTCAATCTTCTCGAGATGGTAAAGGCAGAGGGAGCCCACACCACACAAGACCTTCAAAGGATCACTTCTATATTCGGGGCAAGGGGTGCCTTCAAGTCAGTCAGCGTTTCATTTTTTTTGGGTGCAGTCTTGCAGTGCTTCAGAGTGCTTCCTAGTTCCATGCCCCTGTGGGAGGATGCCAAAGCCCAGGATCCGAATGCAGAGGACAGGGGGCACTTTGCTCACCAGAGGGCCATCCTGGAGGATGCCGAGGTGGTCTGCAGCACCTGTGCCGGTGCAGATCACCCGGTGCTTCAAGGCAAGGACTTTGGCTGCGTCCTTATTGACGAGGCTGGCCAGACAACCGAGCTGGCCGTCCTCGTGCCCTTGATGAAGATGCGGGCTGATGGCGTGGTGACCCTCGTGGGTGACCACCGGCAGCTGCCCCCGACCATCAGCAATGTCGACGTCGATGTCGAAGGCTTGGGAACTTCCCTTTTCGAGCGCCTGTCATCCCATGGGGTGGAGCCATTTATGCTGGACGTGCAGTACCGGATGCATCCTGCGATCGCCGCATTTCCTGCTGTAGCCAGCTACAATGGCAAGCTGCGCTCTGGAGTATCTGGCGCCATGAGGAAGGCCCCACAAGGCATTGCCTGGCCTTTGCCTGAAGCCCCCGTCACCTTTCTTCCTGTTCAGGGCGCCGAAAAGTCTGAGGGAACATCCTGGTTCAATGAAACAGAGGTGGAGGCTGTGGAGGCATTGTTGGGCAGTGCGCTTGCATGGAATGACATCGCACCGACAGAGATTGGCGTCATCACACCCTACGCTGCGCAGGCCCCCGTTTTGAGAGCCTGAAGCTTCCCTCAAAGCCCACACCCTGCTCCGCAAGCCAGTCCCACGAGACCCTAGAGGCGGTTAGCTCCGGAAGTCCGGAAGCCCCGAAAATCACGAGGAAGTCTCCAAGTCACTTGTGCTGCTTCTTTGGTTTCTTGACATGGTGCATATATAGGAAGGGGTAGTGAGGCAAGAATAGGAGCAAGGTGCCTGTGGATCTTTAGCGGACGTTCAAGATGAACCACTGGTGCTTCTCGGTTTTTGGGGGCGAGTTTAACCGTCTTAACCGTGTGTCTCAAGGCCCGGCTCATCCGCCGCCGCCTGGGCTGCCCCCCGCCAGGGAAGAGGGCCGCCGCGGGGGCCGTGGGCGTGGCCCTGGTGGAGGTCAGCAGTGTTGACGGCTTCCAAGGCCGTGAGAAGGACATAGCTGACATAGCTTCTTTTCTGTACAGCACATCCAAAATGTCGACCCCGCAGTCGCGTGCATCATGGAAGCGTCCGCGAAAAACCCAACGAAACTCAGGGAAACTCAATGCGAAACTCAATGCGAAACTCAATGCGAAACTCAATGCGAAGCTGTGTGAGGACCTGATCATCGTCTCCACTGTGAGAGCCAACACATCCGGGAAAGTGGGTTTCTTGGGCGACCCGAGGAGACTGAACGTGACCATCACAAGGTCAAGGCGGGGTTTGGTGGTGGTGGGGCACTTCGACACCTTGGCGTCGGACGAGCACACCTGGCGGCCTTGGCTCACTTGGGCACAGGAGAGAACTCGCCTTGTGCAGCACCAGAGCCTTGTGAGAGTCTGCGTTAGGTGTGTGCGCGTGTGCGCGTGTGTTTTACAGATTTACAGATGCACTGATTTTTTTGAGCTGTGCAGGAGCGTGGTCTCGTGGCTGGATGCGAAGCCAGCAACCCCACGGCCGTCGGAGCCCTGAAGCAGTGGCCCGGCCAACACCTGGGGAAAAGAGGGGAACGCATCAGGGCTCGACGAGGAGTGCCGGTCCGTGCAAATTTGCAATGGCAGATTTTTGTTCTGATGCGCGTCGTTGGTGACTTCATTTCAGACCCTGGCCCAGGTTAGAGTTGCTCACGGAGGAACAGCTTCTGAAAGCGCTTGATGCAACGTACACGACACAGAAGCAGTGAGCTCTGAAAAAACCAGAAAAAGGGGGGGGCTTTGAATGCCTGATGTGCTTTCGTGTCCTGTCAGTGTCTTGTTGCTTTTGGCATCAGAAGCATTCTGCGTGAGGCCCACTGACGCCGCACAAGCTGGATTCTTCCTCCGGCCAGCTGAGGATTCTCAGTTGCACCCAACAAAGAAACCAAAATAGAGCGACGCCTGAGTTTCAACGTGCAACGCAGCTGTGTGAGGATGCAGTTCATCTTCTTGTACTACGATCAGAACCGCAATGGCCGCTTGGAGGTGGAGGAGGCTCCGAATCCTCTGGGCTTTGCCGTGCGCGCTGTAGATTTCGTTTGGTATGGTTCCGGTAAGATCTGAGAGTGCTGGCCAGGTGGCGAAGATGATTGAGCACATTCAGCAGCTGCGGGGCGAGAGCCACGCAGATGCGCTCGCCAACGCCAAGGCACTTCGGAGAGCGTGCGGCAGATCTGCTGCAATCTGCGGCGAGTACGATGTCTCACTCGTACTCTTGCCATTACTCCTACTACTCCGAACTACTTCTGCACTTCGCAGCACAGGCCCTGGTTTCATACTACTCGGGCTCCTTCGGCTTCGCAGCCTTCTACGATGCAGCGCAGAACAGGATCGGCATGCTGCATGCTGGCACCATGTTCATGCATTCGTAGACATTCTAGACAGACTGGAGGGCACCTTGGCGATTTGCATTGTTCACAATGCTCTTCACACTGTCGTCTTGCCAATCTGTGGTTCTTTGTGTCAGGATGCTGAACGGCACATCCCCACTTCTGCGCACACAGCAGGCACCTGCGATGCATTCCATTGCTTTACAGCCTTTGTGCTTCGCAACAGCTTCTGCGATCATTCCCAGGACCTCCTCGAAGTCGTCAAGCAGCAGTCTGCCCCGCATTCTCGAGCAGCTGGGTGGTCGTCTCAGTTGCGCCGCTACGGCGCCCCGCCGCCGCTTTGGGACCCCACTTCCGCAACGTGCCAAGGTCTGACGACCTGGCATCGCTCGCCTCACTCTCCGGCCTGGCTCCACAGAGCGATTTTCAACTCAGCATGCCATGCTTTTGCCATGCTGTTGCCATGCTGTTGCCATGCTCTGGCACTGCTCAGAGGCCCTGCCGCGGTGAAGGTGGGTCGGGGAGTGTCCGGGATTTGGCCTTGACCTCTGAAGTCACACCACGTGTCAAGGCGAGCGGCAACCTCAACGCTGCTGGAGCTAGCAATGGCATGTGCGCCTCTCAAGGAGGGACAGACTTCAGCATTTTGCTCTGAAAAGCGGATTCATTGCCTGAATCCCAGTCTTGTCCTAAGGCCTTCTCTGCCTTCGAAGGCGCTCTCGAGGCCAGCTGCCACACCTCGGGGCCTGGTTGCATTGCGTATCATTCTCCTCCATTTGGAGGTCTCGGGGGCTCTCCGAGCGCCTTGGAGCCGAATCAAGATAGTCAAGCAATGGGAATGAAGGAGCATCGGTGTAAAGAAGACGAGAGCCGCTTCGGACAGACACTGCTAGAGGTATCGCTGGGGCGAGCAAGGCTGGGAAAGCTCGCATGTGGCAGATGTCTGAAAACTTGCCCCCAAAACCCTCTCACCGCCGCTTGCTCCAGGTGCCGTGCAGGCCGGCTCTTGGGACCACTCTTGACCACTCTTCTCCCTCGCTTTTCAGACGTTTTTCACACATGATACACATGCAGTGTGGGCGCCTTCCCCGCAAGTTTTCCCCACGAAAGAATCGATTCCAGGCCCTGGCTCTTCGAGTGGTGAGGAGCCTTATGGACATGCAGCGGGCCAAGGGGCCCTGTCAAAAGCTCTTCGGGCAGCGAGCTGCAGCTCCAAGAAGGAGCAAAGAAGGAGAGTTTGCAATTACTCGTAACAAACCCTTGGCGGCTGCCCCCAGACTTGAGGTCCAACGAGAAGAATCAGCCCATGGCTGAATGGAGGTTCGCAGCATCTCGCAGCTTTCGAAGCCTTGCGAAGAGGATTTCTTGCAAGGCAAAAGCGAGGGGCACTGTGTGCCAAGTCGTCCCTCCTGAGGTACAACCTCCAGCTGGTCAGCACGCGTGAGTTCTACCTCCTGTGTCAGTGCCCGAGCTCCCTCTCCTCCTGCGTTTGTGTAGAAGTTTTCCCGGGGCTTTCCCAAAGGCGACACCGTGGTCGAGCTTCTCCGTCAGGAAGATTCCTTGGTGGAGGCCCTCTTTTGAGACAACCCTCTCGACTACGGTCATGTTGCCACAGAATCGCCAATCAGAACCTGAAAAGAGAGATGGAGAGAAAAGAAAGAACACAGTGGCTGAGTTGAATAGGGGTTAAGTAGTCACTTTCTCATTGCAGCAACTCCCACCGACACCTCGATTTGTTTCATAAAGGAGCCCGCCCTTTGGGGGGCGGCCCCTTGGGGCCTTAGGGGGCTATGTGCAGAGGAAAGAAGGAAGAGAGAGAGAGAGAGAGAGCCCTTCTTTGTTTGGGCTCGCTCTGTCTTATCTGTAGGATGTGCTTCTTTTGGCGTGGAGAGGTGCGCTTCCCCTGCCGGGTCTACGGAGACATCCATGGGCCCCTCTGGCCTAAACAAGCAGAGTGCGAACGCAGAGTCCGTTAAACTCCTCACTTGAAGCACGACATGTACGAGTCCTGAAAAAGGCAAGAAGTATCCAGAAGCATCATTCATTCCCTTGGGTGGAGACATGCTTTTTCTCTGCTTTTTCGCGTGCTCCCCGCTGAGAGCCTCAGGCAGTTGCTGGACCTCCTGGAGTTCTTCAACGCCTTCTCCTGGCCGGCAGCGATGCTCAGCGATGCTCAGCGATGCTCACTCTTCGTGCGCCTTTTCACATGGCCCCCTTTCAGAAGAGGACAAGCGTCGCGGGGACATCTTCTCGATGAACTATGCCAGGGGCTCTCCGTATTCTAAGTGAAAGACTATACACCTCCTCGCTGTCGGCAGCCAGGTGTTCTTGGGTGACTTCGTCGACCGAGGCGCCTATTCGTGCGGGACTTACCCGGGCCGGCCTTGGTTGCAGAAGCAGCTGAAGCAGCTGAAGCATCTGAAGAGCGATTGAGGTGTGACGTCGTCTCCCTCCTCTTCTCGCTGAAGATCCTCTACCCCCAGCGAGTCTTCCTGATCCGCGGGAATCACGAGGAGCCGGAGACTCCAAACATTCCCAAACCCACTCAAACCGCCTCCGAAACGAAAGCCCAAAAGACACCCCAACAAAGCCCAACAAAGCCCATCAAAGCCCAACAAAGCCCATCGAAGCCCATCGAAGCCCTGTGGCCCGTTTTTCGCATCTCGAGGATCGGCTGATGAACGTGAACTACGGCTTCCACGCCGACTGTGCCAGGATGTTAAGAGAAGAAGCGTTCCCGATGTTCCCGCAATGCTCCCAAATGACCCGAAGCAGCCGCACCCCCTACAAGCCTGAAGCCGCCTTTTGGACTCCGAGAGGAAGTTCGGGCGGGATGGCGACGCCATCTGGGAGCGCCCAAACCTCAGATCCTTGGGGGGCCAAATCGAGCCAGTAGCCATAGTAGCCGTATGCGCGGCCGAGGGGTCAATGACGTCTTCGAGTTCCTGCCCATAGCCGCCTTGGTGGAAGGATTGGCTGATTTGCTATCATCTTTGCAGCCTTCATGTTGATGGGTCATGCCCTCCACGAAGCATGCTAAATATGCAGAACTGGGGCTGGGTGGGGGGGGGGGAACATATCTCGCTTTTCCGATTGTATGGCCTCTTGGCGTGCCTCCCTGGAGCCCGCGAAATCTTCGACGATGTTTTCCGGCCTTTGCCTGCCCTTCAAATGAAGCATATCGAGCCGGCCGCCGGCGAGCTCTTGATTCTGCGACAAAATCCTCGTTGTCGGAGTTCTTCTATGCACAACTGCTTTGAGCATGTGTATGAGCTTGAATCGAGACCTGAGGGCACTGAGGGCAGCAGCCAGAAACTTAAAGAAAGAAGTTTCAAGAACACTCCAGAACGGCTCTGACGTGACTCTAAAGAGTGTCATGAAAAAACGGCGCGATGAAAAAATCACTAAAAGACGATTGCCCCGAAAGCATCGATTTGCCGTGTGTTGCACTCGAACTGTACGCCCTTGGACGAGTGTATGCACTTATATGGTTGCACGCTCACTTGTATACTGCACTTGTATGCACTTCAACTGCATGGCATTCAAGTGTGTTGACTTGAATGCCATGCACTTGTGGTCAACTCTACACACTTCATTGGAATTCAATACATCTGAAGTTAACGGACTGGAACTCGACATTTTTCAACTTAATACACTTGAGCAACTGTATGAACTTCACTTGTGTGCACCCGACTCGGCTGTACACGTCCAATCCACGCGAAGACATGAAAGAAAAGACAACAATATCCAACGCGAGAGCCGTCAGCCACAAGCATCATCGGCAGTCGCTCTGAAGTCCAAGTCCATAGCGCCTTTCAGGAAGCAACAACTCAGCATGCACGCATGTAGAGCGTCCGGTTTAATGTGTGACGGTACATACGCTTTCGTGCTGCAGGCAGGATTCTAAGCAGTGATGTTTCTTTTTTTGTCTTGGGCGGGCGTACTCCAACTCGCCTGTTCGCAAGACAGCGTCGAGGTGCTTCTGAGACATGTCCGGGGGAAGTGGAATTGCATTAGTCAAGCGACTCCAAGCCTCCTTGGCTCGAAAGAATGTAGGAATTCAGGCAGTGAGTTCGTCCCCCAACTTCCGTTTCAGGTCTCCCCTCAGGACTGAAAGCCCAAACGTGTAGTCCAGCTGGATTTTGTTCGATTGTGTCATTGCAAAGAAAAGGACAGAAGAGCGAGGTTGGCAAGAAGACCTTGAGCTGAAAAGAGCAGAGAAGCACAGTGAAATCTGGCCGAAGTGAGCATGTCGCAAGATCAAGGTCAGGCACGTACGCATTCGTGGTGCAGGCAGGATTCCAAGCAGCGACTCTTTTTATCTCTTGGGCTGGCGCACGCGCAAGACCTTTTCGCAAGACAGCGTTATTCTGTGCATTGCACTTCTATGCACTTCAACTGCATGGCATTCACACTCGAGTCCAACGCCCCGGAATTCGAGTCCCACGATATTTGCGAGGTTTTCGAGGCCCCGGAATTCGAGTCCCACAATGCTTGCGAGGTTTTCGACACACCGGAATCCAGCACCATGATATTTGCGACGGTTTCGACATCCCGGAATTCGAGTCCCACGATATTTGCGAGGTTTTCGAGGCCCCGGAATTCGAGTCCCACGATATTTTGCGATATTTTCGATGGCTGTCCTAGAAGCCCGCGCCGGCCCTATTCAGTACTACTTTTGTACTGCAGAGGAGCATTTTGATAGGAGGGCGTTCCCAAAAGCCCTACTTTTGTACTACAGAGGAGGATTTTGAGAGCCCAAGAAAAAGCGCGCACCGGCCCTAGACAGTATAGACACTGCTATTTCTAAATTTTGTACCAGAGAGGAGGATTTTGAGAGGGGGGCGGTCTTCAAAGCGCGCGCCGGCCCTATACAGTACTACTTTTGTACCACAAAGGATGATTTCGGCCAAAAACGCAAAAACACGAGGGATTTAGCACCTCTACCACGCGGAAACCCGCAGAGGGGTTGCGTTTGTATGTCAAAAAAAACAAAAACACGAGGGTGTTGGCACCGCGATCACGCCGAAACCCGCAGAGGGTTGACGCGCGCGCAAAAAAAATGCGCGAAAACCCAGGGTTTAGCACCGCGACCATGCCGAAACCCGCAGAGGGTTGTCTGCGGCGCAAAAACGTAAAAACACGCCGAAACCCGCAGAGGGTTGCAATCCCGATCGATGACGACAACTCTACCCACGGCCTTCAAAAGATGAATTTTAATTAAACATGTATGATTGGGTACGAAAGTGTACAAAATTCCAGTACAATCTCGTAAATTCTACTAAATTGTATTGAAATTCTACTAAAATCTCGTAAATTCTACTATATTGTAGTAAACTCTCGTTAATTCCACTCTCTGCACTTCACTCTTGCACTAGACTCTGTGCACTTCACTCTGTGCACTTCACTCTTGCACTAGACTCTATGCACTTCACTCTATGAATTTCACTCTCTACGCACTTCACTCTGTGCACTTCATTCTATGCGCTTACCTCTATGCACTTCACTCTATGTTCGCGATGCTTTCGGGAACCAAAGAAGCGCGCGAAGTAGCAGAAAACTTGTTCCTCGAGGCCCGGGCTTTCTGACCAGCAGCAGTGCCTTCGTCGAGTGTGCAGAAAGGGTTTCTGTCACTTTGATGTGACATGTTCGTCAAAAAAGGAGGAGAGGACAGCGGAGGAGTCTTTTCTCCGAGTCGTGTCTCTCTCGACCGGGCGGCTTCTCGGGGCTCAAGGCACAGCACAATGACCATTGGCGGCTTGCATGCGCATCTGCATTCTCACACTTGCCCCATCTTGCCCCCCCAAATGATCTTCAACCTAAATGCCCCGGCGCCCTCATGTTCCCCACAGGGAGCGAAGGCCCTCGGACTTCCAGCCTGAAGGGTTTCCAAGCTTCCGGCGCCATCGGGCAGCCAACACTCATCACCAGCACAGAGAAACGGAAGGTAAAATGGCTGCCAGATCACTTTAAAACTTTACACATGCCGCTTACCAATCGCTGCAAAGCCTTTATTCGGGGTCCGAAATCATCTCTTGGGCCAGGAATCCTTCACTGTTCCTTTTCGTGGGCACTGGTACTGTAGCGGTTCTAGCTCAAACTCCCCTCTCCCCCTGCGTAGCCTCGTGTGAAGGAGCCATCCTCTGCATCCATGGCGGGATCGGCGACTCCATCATGTCCTTGGACGACCTGCGAGGGATCCCCAAGCCGATTCAGGTGCCGTGACGAAGCAGAAGAAGCAATAAGAATAACCAGAAGGTGAAGGCGAAATGAAGTCGAAATGAAGGCGAATGAAGGTGAAGGGAGTAATGAGACAAGGGGAGCTACAAGCCTACAAGCTGTTCTTGGCGCAGAGATTTTTCACGGAGCAGGGCCTCGGGATTGCTGCGTTGTTGCGGCCCTGCGGCAGGTGGTCGGTGAGATCAACGAAAGGACGCTCTCCTCATGGAGGCTTGGGGCCCCTTTGTTTGACCTTGTCTTCGCCAGGACCACACGTCGTGACCGCATGGTGCTCGATGCGCTCTGGTCCAGTTCCCTGGTTTGCCAGCTGCTTTCGCCCATCTGGGCCATCTGCCAGCTGCCGCTCTCGGAGGTCGGATCCCACGGACAACGACCAAGTCCTGGGTGTTCATGCCCTCAGCTCAGCTCCCTGCCAGGGTGCGTTAATCGGCTTCGCAAGGGGTGGGGGGGGGGGTCGATTTGTGAAGCAAGGCAAAAGCGCAGCCTCTTTATGTTGTGCTTGCGCAAGTGGCTCGTGCAACTCTCAGGTCTCTCCCAGGGGCAAGAACACCTGCCGCTTCGGCCCAGATCGTGTGCAGGCACGAAGGGACGAAGGGTGAAATCAAGAGTCCTTAGCCCCAAAGACCCTGGGCTGGGAAGGCATCTACAGGAGCTTTCTGAGAGCGTCAATGGCACGTCTTGAATGCTCAGGACTTATCTTTCCAGAGCCCGGCGCCCATGTGTCAGGACTTCAACCGTCGGAACTCCTTGAAGTTGATCATCCGCGCACACGAGTGCGCCGGTTCCTCTTCTTCCGCGACAGTGAGAGAGAGAGCGTGAGTGACAGCATCAAAACAAACCCTCTTCCTTTCTCCCTCAAGTCTCTTTTTTACACCTCTCTCTCTCTCTCTCTCTCCGTCTCTCTCTTTCGCTCTCTTTCTCTCTCTCTCTCTGAGATAAGGTCCAGCACGGCTACGAGTACTTTGCCGCTGGCCAGCTCTTGACTGTTTTCTCAGTAGATGCCTTAGCTCCAACATTTCCCAGTTTTTGCAATTTTTCGAGGCCGCTGGAGTCAAAACGGCTAGGCTTTGCACTTTATCGACTACCTGTGTGACTACAGGCGACGAACTACTGCAACCAGCACGACAACGACGGTGCCATGGTGGTTCTAGTGAAGGCGGTCCTGGCTCAAGTCCGTTGCAAGCTACAGTGCAGCTACAGTATGCCACAGTTGTCATCTTCAGATTCTTCGGATCCCAGTTCTCTTCCTTGATGCTGGGCAGGATGACCGTACAGGGGAGGTGGTCGAACACGCTCAGGTTATCAAGAGCGGCACGGCAGTGATCTCAGCAACGTCCTCCCACCCTGATTAGCATTGTTTTTCGCTGCCACAGCAAAGCAAGTTGAGTGCAAGCGGCAGCTTATCTTGTGCTTCTGCAGGCCCATTGTCTTTGTTGCTTGTGCTGTAGTCGGGCTGCCAAGGTGGACACCTCCTATGGTTGGAACGACCAGCAGTTTCGGGCGCAGGGGTCTCGTCCTCTGTTCCCAACTCTTCAGACAATTGGCTGCAGACCGAGGCCATCGCCCATGCGACGGACGGGGCGCTGATGCTGATGGCGTCTGAGATCTGGTGAGCGTATGTACAATATGTGGGAGAAACGCTTTGAACGTGTCACCCACTCGTTAATGAGCCTCGAAGAGCTTGGGCTGGTGCCCACGCCTGGAACAGAAAAGATTAAGGGGCTTTTAAGGGGCTAAGGAGGCGGCAAAGAGGCAGTGTTTTGTAGTGTTGGAAGCGGAAGCATGCAGGTGGCATTCCTCTCGGCACCCTCTCGGCTTAACTTGACAGTCGCTTCTCATGTCAGCACAAAACATGTACTTCTGAGAGCTGAAAAGGTGCTGTATCGTACGGAGTCGTGCTCACTCCAAGAGCTCCCAACGGCCCCCAGTTTCAGCTTGCGCCACAAAAGAAAGCTGCCAAGGATCGAGAGAATCTATGCCAAACGCATCCAGGCGCTAAGAACCCCCCTCCCACCCTCTCTGTCTCGGTCCCGGGCTTCGGCCTGGCAGCGCCGCCGCGGACATGTTCCCCGTTCTGCAAGAAGTGGAACAGAGCGAACCACTTGAGATTTTTTCTCTCTCTCTCTCTCTCTCTCTCTCTCTCTCTCGCTCTCGCTCCCTCTTTCCCTTTTGGTGGTGGCTCCTTGTTGGGTTCTTGGGTTTCAAGGAGCGAAGAAGTGGACACCTCCTTCGAGGAGCTCGCAAAACGGAGCCCGGAAGATCGCTTCCACCGGCCACGGCCTATGCAGGAGTGGAGAGCCCCATCAACTCTTCATCTCTAACCAGGTTTCGTTAGTGGCATGATACGGGGGCGTGGCCATCGAGGTTAATGCAGAAGGACTCCCGCCGCTACGAGCTTCTCGTCCTTGCTGTAGAGGTGAGGGCCGAGTGAGCCGAGTGGAGACCTCCGAGATGCGATCCACCAGAGTCGCCGCCGGTAGGTGTGCTACCTGGTTCTGTATTGGGCGGTCTCCTTCCTCATGGCAGGCGCATCTCTCCCTTGTTTAGGTTGCATCTGCAAAAGCACCTATCTGAACACACACCAAAGCCGAAATCGTCCTGGCAGGATCCGTGGGTGAAGTATCCGTGGGTGAACCGGAGCGACCAGGCGTGGGCAAGCCTCCGCCTCCAAAGCCGAGCCAGAACGAGGTCTTCTACCAGGAATGCGTGGGGGCCTCTCCCTATCTCTGCGAAATGTGACGCCATGTATATCTTCTCGCTCAGGTCGACGAGCTCTGGCGCAAGGACGAGAAGCGCCTGGAGAGCCTGGCAGTTGAGAGCTTCCTGCGGGAGAGGCGCGCAGTTACATGTGCGCCTGCAACGATTAGCAGTCGGCGAGATGCTACACGGGGCGAGATTGAGCTTGTGCAAAACTTGGGCCCAGGCTCGCTGACTCTTTGCAGCTGATGCAGCACTGTGACGATAGTCTCACGGGCAAAGAGGCAGCCGGAGCTTTTCTGAGTGTCGCTTGGCATCCGCTTGGCATCCGCTTGGCATCCGCTCATGCTTCTCGGACCGCGCATGAACAGCACCGGGAGGTGCCCGGAGTCTGAGGCAACGCGTTTGAACCCCATCCTGCCCATTCTCGTTGTGGTTCTTCGTGCTTGGCGACTTTTCGGTTGCCATGACTGGCTGCAGAAGGCTGCCAGATCTTGATGTCTTAGAGTCTTAAAGTCTTGGCCGCTTAAGCCGCTTTGACACCATACGTTCTATTCTCACGAAGAGGCGCAGTGCCGCAGCGAAGTTCGATGGGCAGTCGACACGGCATTCCACACCGCCGTGCTATCATGGCAACTTCTCTGCAGCTTTTGAAGCTGTTCTGAGCAGAAGGGGTTTGAGAGGATGTTGAGGCATTGATGGTGAGAACATGGATAAGCCTTGCATTAGCAATCACCTTTTTTTATCTTGGAGACCACGCTTCACTTGGCAAAGGTATGGCTTCATGGCCGGACAGCTTTTCCGTGTTTGGCCCATGGCTGGCTTGTTCTGCTCTTGCCACCGCCGCCCGCCCTTGTGCTTTGTGGTGCTAGGACTCTTCTCCACCATGAGCTTGACGCCTGGGAGTAGCGACGTCTTCCTCAGAGAGATGTACATCGGTAAGCGCCTTATAACTTTATTTGCCAGAAAGATCCCATCGCCATCGACTTTGAGAGACCTTGAGCCGGGCGAGCCCTTGCGAGGCCCCACGGTCTATGTTTTCCTCCTGACGGCTCTCTGCCTCACTGTCCTGGATCGGCTGCAGACGCTTGTCGCTTCGACGGTTTCCTTTGGCAGCTCGGCAGAAGCTGTTCACAAAGCACAAGCCAAGTCAGAGCACAAGAAAAAGCGCCAACAAAAGGGCGCCGCTTCTGTGCCAAGTCGACCTATGCCATCTCAGGCTTCTTCGGGGTCCCGATTTTTGCCTTCTCCTTGGGCCTTGTTGCGTTGGCTCGCTGAAAAGGCTTTGCGGGTTTGCTCAAGCTGAGGCCGCCTTGATCCGGATCTTGGAGGAGAAAGGAAACGAACGAGGCTATTTGCTCGTCCTGATGGAGCAGCCTCTTGGCTCACCAAAGTGACCATATATGGCACGTTGCAGAAAACATCAAACCGCAGAGAGCACGAGATGCAAGAAGCTAGAGCACGGCCCTGGGGCCAAGGCTCACGCTGCTCCTTGCCATAGTGACCCTTTGCCTGGCAAGGCAAAGTCGGTTCATCGGTGAAAGGGTGTGTGATGTGTGTGATGTGTGTGATGTGTGTGATGTGTGTGATGTGTGTGGCTGAATGGCTGCATGGCTTGGCGCAGGTGGTCTTCGTGGCGTGACCGCATGGCCGACTTTCACAGGGAGGAGAAGCTCAAAACGGGCATCATCGACGAGAAGGCTGCCTTGCGACATAACGAGCTTTAAGTTCCTTTTGGAACAGCTCAGAGGGAGAGGGAGAGATTCTGTCAGAGAGAGAAGCTCTGAGGTCAAGCGTTGCCAGGCGGACTGCGGCTCAGCACCACGAAGCCAACAGAGGGGTTCCAACAAGCGTAGCGCACCTGTGGGGGCACCTGTGGGCAGAGAGCCGCGGTTACGGAGTGAGGAGTTTACAGCTGAGCGCTTGACCGAGTCGGTGGTCCTGAAGGCACCTGCTGAAATTTGGGAGCCTCATGTGAGTGAAGTGAGCAACTTTCGCTTCTTCTTCGGATCGGTTTTGCCCCGTCGCCAGGTTGGGGTGTTCAGGTTTTTTCTTGGCATCCAGCTCTTGCTCTGTTTTTTCCCTCCACCTCCTCCCATTCCGGACTCGAATCCTCTTTTCCAAGCTTGAACCTTGCGATCCTTACGTGAATGTAGCTGCCATGTGATCTTTTGCATTTGGCAAAGCTGTCACATCAACGGGGGCTCGGCTCGCAGCGCAGGGGTGGCATTCTTGGGTTGACGAAGCAGAACCAGTGCTGATATTATTGCTGGTTGGCACGCCCACACACACAAACATGTCATCGCATGTCCATTTTTTCTTGCTTCCTTCCTTCTTTCCAGCCAACTTCTTTGGCTTTCTCTCTCTTTCCAGTCCTTTCTCCCGTCAGCAGATGAAACTTGTACTGTCCTGACATGGCATGTGCTTAGAGTCTGCAGAGGGGTTGCGAGAACGTGGCTCGCTTTGGTTCTTCCATGGGTCCTGCACGAATCGCTTGTCAGGAAGATGGTCTGGATCTGAGTGGGGGATGTTTCCCGGGACCGACGGTTTCTTGAACCATCTTCAACCTACCTGTGCTGCCTTCACGCAGGCGAAGAATCGTCCTACCTCTACACCCCTTATGCAGCCCATGGTGTTGCTCACGCTTTCCCCGGGCCGGTGGCAGAGCCATTGCCTTGAGCACGGCGGAAAGCCAGCAGCGAAGCGGAATGTCTCATAGTACATGTGTCCTCCTCACTGAAGGGAAGCCTTCCGGCCGCCCTCCGCCCTCAGCGCGCCCCCGAACATGGACAGGCCTCCAAAGAAGGGTTTTAAAAAAAGACGTTGAGGTGCAGTCGCATAGCGCAGTCGTATAGCGAGTGCCGGCTGCGGGCGACTCCCAGGCTGGCCTTGCAGAGAGGGGGAAACGCCCCCCGCTGCGACTGCCTGCCGTTGTCTGCGAAGGTGGGGGTGGAGGCTGATCTCCAACATGGTCTTAAGGCTTAAGCGCGGCCGCTCATGAGGTCTTCGTGGATGGCTGCTCCAGCGCTGGTGGAAAGCCGGCATCGCAGCTTGCTGTCGGAGAGCGAATCTTATGCTGCCAGGCTGCATCTTATGCAAAGTGCTGCTGTTCGAAGCACTGCGGTTGCGCATGTTGCTGAAGCACGAAGAGAGTACAAACAGCCTCTCCACGACCCAAGCCCTGTCAGAGTAGAGTTACATCGAGCAAGCAGAAGAAGGAGGAGGAAGAGGAGGGGGAGGGGGAGCTCCACACCCAGAAACAGGCTTCGACCGACACAGCAGCTAAGACCCCGAAACCGGGGAGCTGGCACACCTTGCCCCGCGAAACAGAGAAAGAGACGCTCCTCCTTTTTCTCTTCTTCCCACATGATGCCCTCCAAAGAGAAGAATTAACACCACGCGTTTTAGCAGTCCCACCTATCCACATTTCCGGAGCTTTCACATCCTCTGAGTTGGGAGGCAAGCCAAGATGTGCTTCAGAGTTTGGTGTCATCTCATCGGGCATCTGAGGTTATGACCACCTTGCAGGCAGCATCAAGTTCGTGGATGTTGAAGACTGTTCGCGAGGGCCACAGCCTGCCAGAACTTTGTGCAAGCAGCAGAAGCACTAATGCCCTACTGGCAATGCCTAAGCTTTTGACAGGCCCTACAGTAACAGACGTCTTTGTGCTGAGGGTTGTCACTGGATCTTGCAGCTGGTCTCGGGTGACGATGGCGGATGGCACCCATATGCTTCTTGCCTTTTCCGCCGTTGGGACGCTTGGGACGGCCCCAAACTCTCCCGAATGGTTCAGCCTTTAAGGTCTGTAACTGCAGACCACCCCGTGCGCGTGGTGGGGGAGGCACAGCCAGAGGATGGCACCAAAGGCACGGCGTCCACATCGTTCACATCGCAAGTATATAGTAGCTAGGTCAGCTAAGTGGCTCCTCTCGTCACGGTCTTGTCTTCCAGGTGCCTGGGGGCTCGGAGGTGGAAGGGTGGTGCGCGCAGGAGAGCTCAGGCCACAAGCGCCACAAGCTCCCGATGAAGTCTTCAGTCAGTCTAGTGATGTCAGGCCTGGCAACAAGCTGAAGATCTTGCGATTGGGTGCTGTGCCCGTTCAAGAGAAGCTTCTTTGCACCTGGCTTTTGCTTGCGGCCCACTATGTTTGTAACATTTCGTAACCACTTCCTTGAACCCGCCCCTCCCCCCCCACCCCGCATATGATGTTTTTGACCCCTAGACCGGTTTCTACTGCACACCAGCCACCTTTGCCACCCCCACAAGCATTCTGTCTGATCCCCTGAAAGCCATCCTTTGTGCAAGAGTCCTGGGAGCTTGCTACGAGAGGCCTCCTGCTGAACTCCAATCAACAGGGGTTCGGAAACATACCTTGGGGTGTCAAAATGTGTTGGGATCAAGAACATGCAGGGCGCGGACAGTATGTTGGGGGTTTAGCAAAAAGTTGCCCTTTGCTTGCTCATGCCCCTTTGCTTAGATCCTCTGCGCCATGAGGATGCAGATTGAACCTGACCACCAGCCACGTGTCCGAGTGAACGTGCATCAGAGCTGGCACTTTGCCTAAGCTTGTGGCAGCTTGTGGTTGTGTGCTTCGACGTGATTTTTGATGTGGGAGTGTGCGGGTGATAGAATGACAGTTGGCCCAGAGGCGCTACTCCCTCTTCTGCTCCCAGAATGAAGGCTTGGGGAAGAAGTGTGCTTCTGGGGATCTGTTGAAGAGAGGGCCTCCCCCCCCCCCCTTTCTTAAGTCTAAGAGAGCTAAAGCGAGGCCTGGACATGACGGCCGTGGCTGTGGAGTCCTCTGATGGCCTGGACGGGCGCCAGGAGGAAGTCTTGCAGGTCAGAACCGAAGGAAATGTTTTCAACTGAAAGGAAGTATCACATGGTGACTTTCAAACCCCTCCTCCCCCCCTTCCTCCCCCCTGTCCGGCAGGTTCAGAACACCTTCATCGGGGGATTCGCGAACACTCCGGACGGTTTCTGCAACAATTCTGGAGTCGCTGTTTTGCTGCGTGGAGCGGTCGAGCTGGCTCAGGACATGAAGGTTGCTCGCAAGCCGCATTCTGCCCCAGGACGTTGGGCCGATGGGCCATTCAGAGTTTTCTCATTCGGGCTCACACCTTCTTACTTAACAAGGTTCGTGTGTGATGTATAACATGGGAAAAGTTTCAAGATTTCAAGAGTGTATTGTGTGTTAAAAGGTGCAATGTTCTTGAGAAGTGCATTCTTGATAGAATTGCAAAAAAAGGGGGGGGGCCTAGCTCTCTCTCTCCCTCTTCCCTGGTCCCTCGTCCTCTCTTTTCCTCGCTCTTTCTACTTTCCACTTTTGTCCTTACGCGACACAGAGTCCCGTGTAGTTGTTTCGTCCTCTCCATGGGCCTCTGTTTGTTTGCGAGGAGCGGTTGTGGGAGCTCCAGAAGTCCTTGACACGGAGAAGCCTGCGATGGCCACGCCGCCTCCTCAATTTGTGCTTTCGTGGGAGACCTCCCTCGAATGTGTCCCAACTCCAGCCAAGCACTCGAGTTCTGGGGACTCAGGCCGGAATGCGTGGAGGACATAGAGACTCAGGCTGGAGAAGACTCGGATGCGTGCATCACCAAGTCGCACAGCAGTGCTGCACAAGGAAAAGCACTTACCACCTTTCCTAAGGGTTGGCGATGCTCGAGCTTCAAGCGCCAGTGAAGATAGCCCTGACACGCAGCATGCCAAGGCCGAAGTGTGTTGTCGTCTTTTTTGGGTGCATGTTTGGTAAATTGTGCACCTTTGTGCTCCTACGCACGCTTGCTGCTTCGACACCTGCTTTCGTGACTAAGTGCTTTGAGTGTGGTGCAGGGCTGCTGCCAGCCTTGCCTTTTTCAGACGAGGCTTGGGTTGAAGTCTGATTCATGAATGTTTTTTCAGTGAATGTGCGGACCTGGTTGAGGTACTTTGCCGATCCTGAGAAGTACCCAGCGTGCGCGAAAGCTGATTGCATGGTGCGGTATTGTCACCTGCCACACAGCGAGGAGGGAGCTGCGGTGCTAGGGGGCTGCAGTGCCAGGGGGCAGTGAGACTTTGTGAGGCTTGCCCGTTGATGGAAGTGAATCCTGGGCCCCTTTTCGGGGTTCCATCTTGACAGGAGTACCTGGCCAAATACAAAGCGGCGAAAAGACGCCGCTCCCTCATGTTGCCCCAAGAGTCCCCATCAGTCGAAGCGCAGAGCTCTGCCGAAAGGCACATGAAGAGAACACTTTGTAGGAGCCCTATGGAGCCCTGTCAGGATACGAAAAGAAGAATCGCAGCTCGATGCATTGAGCATGAAGAGTCATCTGGCCAGATTTTTGCCTGAGCGAAGTTGTTGTGAGCTCCCAGGTATCGCATACCGCAAGAAGCAGGGACTGCAGGACCTGCGTTTCGCCCCACCCTACATGGCACACCACTTATGTAGAACTGCTACTCTCGTCGCGGAGGAAGAGGAGGACGACCCAAAAATGAGTTTGTGAGCAGAGCCAGCACAACTTCACTCGATGCTGTCTCAATCGGTGCTTCTTGTCGTGGCCCCGACTGTGTGCCCTGGAAATCTGGAAACTGCTCGCTTCTGCTGTGAGCTGAGCCGCGATCCCTTCCCTGAAGCGGAGTTCTTTGGGGAGGAGATGTGCAGTCTCTTTTCAATAGTCGAATCGAGAGTTGTCATGATGTGTCCTGTGCGTGTATCCCCGAAGGAGTGGTAAGTTTTTAACACTCCTTCTGCCGTTCTGCCGATTTCCTTTTTTACGCCGCGCAGAGCAAGGCCAAGCCTTCAAGCTGCCCGGTCCTTTCGTAGGTTCCGTCGCTCCCCCCGTAGCCTCCGTAGCTTGCGCCGTTCCATTTCCCCCGAACTGTACAAAGATGCCGACGCGAGAGCGGACGGAGGGGTGGAAAGCACGTAAAGCACGTCAAGCACACGAGCCGGCCCGGGGCCGAGAGCCGAGGGCGGCCATTCGGCTTGAACCTCTGTTAATCTTGAGCCTCGCGTATGCCAGTCGCCTTTCATTTCCTCTCGGCTTTTGGCTCGAAAATCTTGACTTGGGTGACAGATATTTTCAGATCAGAGCCATGTCGAAGCTCCCGAGCTTCCGAGCCTGAGCCCATGCCCCAAGATCTGCAAAGTCGAGATGTGCCAGTGCCAGTCAGTGCAGTGCATGCCGCTGCCATATCAGTGCCACACCGCGCCACCTCAGGGCGTTTCTGGCTCCCCTGCAGTGCCCTCCAACATGCTGGGCCGCTCGACAGGACTCGAGAGCACCCGAGAGAATGGAGACCCTGGAGTGGCGCGAAGGGGGACATGAGAAGTAAACAAAACTCACCAAACTCACCAAACTCAGGGTCTGAAAAGTGCAGTCAAGGCACTGTGCGTGTCGACATGCAAGATCTGCAGAGCCACCTGCAGCAGATCGAGCAGGGAATGCAGGCCTGCGGGGGTTGCAAGCACCACTCCTACTTCTTTTGGAGTTTTAGAGAGCCCTCCCCTTCCGTCCCCAGGTTCCCCCCGCCCCCCCCGGAGCGGTCTGCAGAGCAGAGCAGTCCAGGCGGTCCAGACTGCGGTGGAGAGCCTCCAGTCCATGGCCGACACTGGCGTTTCTGGGGAGCAAGCCACGTCGGAGGCGGCCTCGACGGAAGGCACGCAGACACCCAAGCCGGGCGCCCTTCAGGCAGGAATGTCGGACTGCCCCAGGGGAAAAGTTGATGAATAGGCCTCTAGGCCTTCGTCGGATATCGGAATCTGTCCTGCGCTGCAGTCCCTGGCGGGCGGCCAGCTCTTAGACGAGAAGCACGTGCTTCGCTCAGCCTCGCAATGATTCTACGCTTCCAGCCTTGCTCAGTTCGAGTTCGAAACGCTTTTTCTTGAAGAGTACAACTTCTGTCTAAGCTTGTCAGGACCGCTTCGAAGTCCAGCCAAATGGAGTTCCCATGACAAAGACGGCTCCGAGAAGGCACTCGATGGTCTCAAGCAAGAGTACCGTCAGCTCCTACTCCGTGGGTGAGGCACGGGGGGCCAAGAGCAGTGTTGGATGTTGTTTTTATGGTGTTGTTAGGTGTTTTGCCCAGTTGCTGTGGCAGCAGTACCGTGTGGCTGCATGTCCGCATGCCTGCTCAGGAAGAAGGTGGTCGCTTGGAGCAAGTTTATACGACCCCCCAACAGGAAGCCCACTTTGAAAATTGAAAAAGTCTTGCCACTCTGCAAGTTCGCCCAGAGGCGCGGTCGGTCACCTGCTCGCTTAGGTTTTCGCCTGCTCGCCGCCGCCTCGGATCCGCGCACGCGCACGCGCGTGCGCTGATGCCCCAAAAACTTGACTCGCGAACTGGTCATATGGATGTCTGTGACTGTGTGAGCTCCTGAGGACGAATGGGGGGAGGCCTTTGTGCTGTCTGAACAGGAGGCCACGGATGCTTACGACACTCTCTATCGCTTCCTGGCAGCACCAGGCAGCATTCCCAAGATGAGAAGACTGGCGGCACGAAGGGTCTTGTTGAAGATGCATCCCTGAGCAGATCCGAAGCATGTAAGCAGTAGCCTTCCTAACTGACTGCAGCTTATCAGCAGACATGCAGACCGCAAGACATTGTAAGAGAAGGAGCACGCAAGAATGCCAAACAACTGAAAGGAAAGAAGCTTTGCCCTGCTCATCCGGAAACCGTCAGGAGAGGAAAACTCAGGAACTCAGTAGCCACTGGAGCGACCCGTCCAGTTCATGCAGAGCAGGCTAATTGAAGCCCAAAAACCCAGGGCCATCAGTTTCGCTCAGATCTCAGCGTTTTGGGCTTGCGTCCCACCAAGAGCAGCAGATGGCGCTTGGGGTTTCAAGATGCGGGTGGACGAGAAGCCCCAAGAAGTCCAAGCAAGGCCGAGGCTCATCGAGGCTCAAAAGCACATCTGCAAAGCCGAGAAGAGTTGTTCAGGAAGCGCTTGGCCGTACATGCAGTGTAGGTGTCGCACATGTCTCATGTTGTGGAGAAAAAAACAGAGCCACCCGAAACTTGCGAAACGAACGACGCTATGAAGTGAGCGCAGATGCGTCGGGCCATGAGAATACTCATCGCCGCTTGCGACCGTTGCTGCCGCTTCGCGAACTGTTCTTGCACGAGTCTTGAGACAAGCAAGAATTGTTTCGAGTGGCACGGCACAATGGGATGGGTTGGACGGTTGCATGATTGCGCAAGCTGGGTGGCTCTTCTGAACACCTCGGTTTTCCTTCTTCAACAGATGTTGTGCCGCAATCGGAATTCCTCCTTTTTGACAGTTTTGCGGCGTGGCTTTTGCTGTACATCATTTTCCTTGCGCAGCTTCTTTCCGTGACAGTTTCGTAGTGGCCCGAGTTCTTTTGCCAACCACTGCTGCTCCTTCAACTCCCCCCGGAATCGTCTCTGCTGTGCCCAGCAAGTCTTGATAGGACTACAGTGACTACAGCAGAGTAATCTCGGCAGTTCTCACCAGGACCATGATGCCCTGTCGTTTCTTGTGGCCTTCTTTCAAGGTGACAAGGATTCACCTGCGCGCGTCAGTCGCAAGCGGCCCAGCCAGCTGGGCATCGCCAAGTTCGAGTGCCGGAGCCGCGGCCCAAGGGGCGAGGTAAGCTCAGAATCCCCTCATCACCCGGTTTTTTTGCCTCTTAGTACCGTGTTCAACCGCTCTTCTTCTCAGGCTCGGATGTGTCGGAGCAGCTGCAGGTGCGGAGAAATGCGGAGAAGCTCCCGCGTTGACCCGCCCTCGCCCCGACTTGCCCTTCCCCCAAAGCCTGAGACGAGAAGAAACCACTCCTCCCACAGCCCCTTTTTCTGAGAGAGGAGAAGGTGACTCTGCCCTACCTCCCTCTGCTCTTAGGCTCATCTGCTCCTGTCCTCCTGCAGGAGATGCTTCGGTGGTGGCGGTTGGTGTGGGACTTTTTGACCATCGTCCTGGTGGGCATCGACTCGGTGATGTTGCCGCTCCTCTTGGCATGGCCGGCGGAAGACGGCAGCAGGTGGGCAGACTACTACAAGGCCTGCGCTGAGAAGCAAGCTAGCCCCCAGTAGGCCTACATTGCACGAGTGCTGATTGCACGAGGGCTGATTGCACGGGTGCTGAACGGTACGAAGCTGCGCGCGTGCATCTGGCGGCGAGGCAACCCCGGTCTTCTGGGTGACGGACATCTGCATGGTGTTCCTCCTCGCAGTCCTCGTCCCCGAAGGCTCACGGATGGCTGCCGTTTGCCACTACATCTGCAGAGGCCTCGGCAATTGGCAATTGCTCTTCGTTTCTTGGTGGGCCATGACAACCCCGATGATGCGGGGGAGGGGGGGGAAGGGGACTTAGTGCTTAGTCCTGGGATGAGTCGCGGAATTTAAGGCACCTGGTTTCCCTTGGATGCCTTGGTGGTGGTCCTGGATCTGGTGCTCCTGGCGGAGCTCGTTCCGGACGATTTCAAGGCGCTGACCATGATGCGGCTCTTGCGGACGGCCAAGTTCAGACAGGCCAGCTCTGCCCAGCCATGCCCAGCTCTAAGAAGAAGTGGCACCCTTGTCCAGGGTGCAGGGCCTGTTATGTCCTCGGCCCACATGCAATCTGTTACAAAGGCAACCACTCTCTTTGCTACATGGAATCCGCTTTGAGACTTATGATTGTGCTGCGAGGCGATCACGGCAGTTGAGAGCAGGCTGGCTACCAACGGGCTGCTCCGCGTGGTGAACATGTCCACCATTCTCCAGTGCGTGGTTTTCATCTTCGGAGTGAACCACGCCTTAGCTTGCATCGCCATTTACATTGGGCGTCGGGAGCAAGAATCCGGGAACACCAAGAACTGGCTGAACGAGTACCTCATTCAGGACCAGCCCCTCCCCTTGCAGTACATGATCCTCGGTTTCTCTCATATTACGCTTTTTTAAACACAGAACGTCCTTTTGGCACTTCGTCAGAGAGGGCGATGCATCCGCCAAGCGTCGCTTTTATCGTAGGAGACGTGTGGTTCCTTTCCCAGAACCAAGGATTGCCTTTAACTGGGTCGCCTGGCTTGGAGCTTCAAGTCCCTGCGCCCGACGTGCAGCCTTCCCAAAGTAGCCTCCGCCCACCTTCCCCCTCCCCTTCCTTAGAAACCTCAAAGGGCATCCTCCTGTTGCCTGATAAACTCCTGTAACCGGTAGCACCGTTTGAGCCCCTGAGCCGCCCTCCCCGAAAAACCCAATCCGAGAGCTCCCGGAGGTCATTGCGCAGTACACGCCTGCGCCGTATCCCTTCACTGCCCAAAACGAGCCCGAACAGGCCTTGGTTCTGGCACCTCGCCTCAGCAGAATTCTTGCCGTCAACCCTTATAAACCCTTTAGACTCTAGACTCTAGACCCTAAACATGTTCAGCTGACTGAATTTCTGGGCTTGACTGCAGGGGGCTCTCTGAGTGGGGGGGAAGCCTAAACCTCTCGGATCCCGAGGCCATCATCCTCACTTGCCTGCCCATGCTGGGAGCACAAATCGGCATCATCAGTGGCGTCGGCACAGAAAGCGCTGACCGTGTCCACCCTTCTTTCGTTGTTTCCAATGACAATCTCGTGGTCGGTTTTGTCGTGTTTGAGGCAAAAAAACAGCACAACACGGAGTGATCCCTGATGTGACGTTTTTTGACAAGGTGGAACGCTGAACCTGATGATGGAGAAGGCGAAGGTCCCTGACGAGGGTTCAATGTAGAGCAGAGGCGAAAAAATCGTCCGGGGTGGAGGTCTCCCTCTGTTCTTCCGTGCTCCCAGTTTGTCTCTTCTCTCTCCTTTTCCGAGTCGCCCGGCTCTTTGGAAGAGGAGCGGGACCACGTGAAGCGTGACCTCCAGCGCTGGCTGCGCAAGACGCACATAAGCAAACGCCTGAGCCAGCCGCAGCCCCAATCTCCTCGCGGCAGACGGTCAGACAGTCAGACAGTCAGTGTCTCACTCTTTTCTCTCCTTCCTTGTATTTGCTCGGAGCTGAGGCGCGTGGTCACTGCCCTGGACGATGTCCTCGGCTCCCAAGAGTCTCCCCTGGAAGTGAAGGATCCTATGGCCCTCGATTTTCTGCCAAGCACACTCATCGAACAACTGCGTGTGGTGAAGACGGGCGAGACGCTGGCAGATCATCCATTCTACAGCCTGCTGATGGACGAATCTTGCCTCTGACAAGATATTCGTAGCTCTTCTGCTTCGACTTGTAGATTCTGGAGATTCGACTTGACATTGAACTGAACGAGTACGATGGTGATCGGTGGGGAGCTTGAGTGAAGGTGAAGGCGGTGAAGGGAAGCCGGGTAAGTCCACGAAGTGCCGAGGATCGCGTCGACTTTGGTGGGAGGATGGCTGCCGCGTTTCACCAGAAAGCCACACTCTGAGTGCACACACGGTCTTTGGAGGGCTTTGTGGGGTCGGAAGGGTGTTGAACGCTCTTTGTCCAGCTGTGGGCAGGTGGCTGTGCAGGGGGAGCAGATCTTCGCTTGCGGTCGCCGAGCGGAAGGCATGGGCAACCGGGAAGTGAGTTTTGGGAATTGCATCTGCTTTGCAAGGGGTCTACATCAGCATCCACGGCAGCTTCATGCTGAGACCTTCCAGAGTCACTTCGATATGATGGACACGTTGGGGCCAAGTGCAAGGGCGATCGAATGTTGCATTGCTTTCATTGCTTTCCGAGGATATCGAGACCACACACAGCGTTTCTCGGATTCGGACGACTCGCACCACCGTCTCCAACATCAAGCTTCATACGGATGGCTGGTTCGCAGACGCCTGGACTGGCTGTAGTTCGTCAACTTGTCCCTGGATTCTGAGGGGGCAAAGGGGGCAACTCCAGGGTGTGGACATGGCATCTAAGGAGCTGGCTCTGTACACCAACAGGACAGCTGAAATTCTACTTGCTTCGTGAAACAAGCAGAGAGCTGCAGGGCAACTTTCATAGGGCTGTGCACAGTAGGAACCATGCAGCCACGTTGACTTCGGCGACTTACGCCAAGTTGCTCACCTTGTCTGCCATGGATTTGATACAGGCGCTCCCTTTCGCATCACACTGCATTGCCCTGATATGGGGTCGAGGGGTGGGACCTTCCCTGCGACCGCCAGGCTGTGAAGATGTCACCGCCGATTGTGGTCGCCATGCATGAGTGGCTCAATTGCAGGTGAAAGGTTGTCCAGAGCAAGCCCCGCTCAGTTCCCGCTCCAAGTCAGCTCAGGTATGCACTGGCCTTGATTCGGATGCACCAGCGCCTTGGAAGCCTTTCAAGCGAAAAAAAAAAGTTGGGCATCGCCTGTTCAATGTGAAGCCTCTGTCCCATTCGGGGTTTTCTTCAAAGGAAAAGGGCCCACTTCTCTGAAGAGAGCTGGGAACTGCCACCGGACTCCTGGGCCTTAGAGGCAGCAAAATGAAGTCAACAATCCGGGCTCTTGGTGCAAGGCTTCTGGTGTTCGTTCTAGGCCCAGTGGGTTTATTCAGCTACCCGTTGCGCTCGGAGACAGAAGGTTTTAGGCCTTAGTTGTCTAAGACCCGACTGAGAAACCATGGTTCTGCGCTTTGAGACAGGCCGTGACCGCAACGCAGCTGGCAGAAGCTTGGCTTCAGCCGGCGAGTGTTTCTATGCAACGTTGCTACAGCGATATGGCTTCATCTCAGGGCTAGAGGCCTCTGTTGCGCAAGGAACTCTTGAATCCGGGCACGAGCCCAATCCATGCTTTCAAGCTCACCAGCGCGCCTTCGGCAGAATTGTGAGTACGTCCTGGCGCAACTGACGCACGTCGCACGGAGTCTTTGAAGGTCCTGGCCCTGACTTGACTTGAGGCATCAGAGAAGACAGTGTCCCTTGACCGTCTCCTCAATGAAGACATGACCTTGCTGGTGCCGCAGCGGGAAGTGTATGAAGTCATGCATCACTTACGTGGCTGCTCCAGTTGTGCCGTACCTTTCAGTACCGGTCAGATCAAATTTGTTCTGCTGAGGACCAAATCGACAGCGTGAAGGATCAGCTGGACGAGTTGAATGGCGAGACGGGCATGTATGAACTGCTTCGGATCAAGGCCTGGCTTCGACTCTGAGAAGGGATCTCTCTCACCTGGTCTCACCTTAAATGCGCTGCATAGGAGGAGGCAAAGCGATCCATTCTATCCGTCCTCTTCGTGGGCTGGCTGGTGCGAGAGACTTGTCCGTGACGAGCCTGTTGACTTGCCAGATGAACTTGAGAGAGCTGCTGGAACTGGCCTGACTATGCTTGACTCTCAGGACAACTATGTGCAAGCCGTCGCGTGTCAGGACACGCCAGCATTCGCCAAGACGAGTTCCCTGTGACTTGATGCGAGGACGGTCCGAACAAGCTGACGAGGACAACCTGGAGCGCCCTGCGGGACGCTTTGAGAACATTCGTCAATCAGTCACCGAAGCCCATGTTAATATTTGGGTCACGTCGGAAGTTGCATTCAAACCCGCAGCTCAGCATGAGCAAGTATCTGAGCCTGCTAGACCACGAATCTAGAACGTGCCGCTGAGGACTTGACCTACTGCCAGGACATGTCTTTCGAGCAGCTGAATGCGGCCATGGTCTTGCTGGGCATACGTGGCTCTCCAAAACCCTAGACACGACAGGCATTTGAAAGTTTTCAAAGGTTTTTCCCTGTGAGCCCGAATTGAAGTCTACCTTCGATGACGCGATTTGCAGTGGTACAGACAGCTCAAGTGAGAAGTGTGCTCCTGAAACACATCATGAAGCCCAAGCAGGTGGCCTCTGCAAGAGCAAGGAGTTCTCAAGGCTTGTACCTCCCAGCGAACGGAGGAGTTTGGAGCAGGTCCCACGAGACTGGGCACGGGTTTCCGGCTTGGGGGTTATGGACGCTATGGACAAGCTCCCTCCCCAACAAGCAAGACAGAGAAGCGCGGACATCTTGTACATGCCCTAAATGAGCCCCCCCCCACCCTCCGTCCCAACAGCAGCAAACACATGGAACAGCATTTGAAGATCTGTGAAACTGTGCGCGAACTACTCGGAGGCTTGAAGAGTAGTGCCCACGCCTGGAAGGTGCTTCTGCACACGGTGGATCACCTTTCTGCCTACGTGCCCTCGTTGCAAGCACTGCCCAGCGAGTGCTACCACCACCTGGGGGATGCGGTGCCTCGGCAGAAGTTCAGCTCTTTTTTTGAATGTTTTAGGCGTTCAGGAGTCACGAGCCATGGCGCTCCCTTCTTTGAGGTCCGGATCATGCTGGATTTCAACTTTGAGCACCTGCTGAATTCAGTGGGAGGGCGCCGTTGACTGTTCTTTCCGGAGCATTTCGGTGTGTTGTGTCTTGTTCAGTAGAGTAGACTGATGTCAACACTGACTAGATCCCTCTGCTTCAGGCCCAGTTTCTGCAGGGCGAGAACAATCCGAATGCTGTCTGGTTGCTGCAATGTGCGCTTGGCAGGGATGGGATGCAGGCCTTCAGGCCCCCAGCCTCAAATTCAAATAGCACAGCTCAAAGAAGCTCGAGCCAGGTTTCTGGAGTCTCTTCCGGCTCTTGAACCGAGGTTGTGCTTGCTGGCTCAGGCTTGCATGCTCTGTGGTGCCCTCCCCTCAGTGTCTCTTTCTTTCAAAGGGGGCTCAGCTTTAAGAGCAGTCCTGGATCTTTAGGATGACCTAGGTGAGTGGCGCATCCACGGTAAACGGATCGCTGTTTCTGAACGAGCTCAACGGCCGCTGCATGGTGAGGGCCCTGTCGTGCCTCCAGCACGTCGAGGATCGCGGGAGAGAGACCAGGGAGAGTCACCATTTAGAATTGGCAGAAAGAGGTTCTGACTCGCTGTTGACAATGTTTGTTCGGTCTCAACTGTCTTGTTCGGTCTGCAGGACTTGGAGCCTCAGGTGGTGTACTGGCGCTACATCGGAAGCCGGGCGGAGGCGCTCTTGCACGGTTTGCAGACAAGTCTCCGAGGCTTAGGAAGTCCAGATCCTGCCTTCGAGGCCTTGAACTTCAGCTTCCTGACGCCGTGGCAGCTGCATGTTTCCCTTCTTTCGACTGCGCTGTTGCTGCAACTCTGCGCGCACGCGCCCGTGCGTGCGCCTCTCGCGCCTCTCTAGATCCTGTTGCTGCCCCATTCCGTCAGCTGTCTAGCGAGCTACTTTCAACAAGGTGCTTCGTAGCATTGCGAACTGAAAGCCAGGACACAACTGGTCCTTGCCCGCATCGCATGCTTGACCCGCCGCTCGTTTTTGCATGTTTCGCAGCTGAGACTAGCGCAGGCTCAAGGTTGCTTTGAAAAGAGAAAGAGAAGAAGAAGAAGGAAGAGGAGGAGAAGAAGAAGAGAGACAGGCCGTCGTGGCCGGGGGTCCTTCGGGACTCTCTTCGCTGAAGAAGAGAGATAGAGAGAGACACCACACATGAGACCACCGCTTGACACAGCCCAGGAACTTTGGAGCCTTCATCGATGCTCGAAGTGCAAGAGGACTGGCTGCAGCTGACGGACCGTGAACGCGACGTCCTGCACGATGCCTTCCTCCTTGATGGCCACGAGCACAAAGCCTTCCTCTTCCTGTACCTACCACTCCTGCTCACCAATGCCCGCACGAACCCGGACCTGGGACTTCAAGGTGGATGTTAAACAAGTTTCAAGAAGCTGAGGGCCACCACGTTGGCTAGACCATTCTTATGGATCAATGCGCCCGTTGCTTGCAAGTCTGTACTTCAATGAACAGCTGAAGGCTTGGATTGAAGGGTTTTCGAAGGAATCGGCGTGGATAATGAAATACGCGGAGAAATCATTACACGCAGATGAAACACTTGGGACGGCGCAGCACGCTAGCCGTTCCCAACCAGGTTAACCAGAAGCGGAAACCTATTCAGGCCCATTGTGAGCGAGGAGTTACTAACATTTGCTATCAGCATTGCGGTTTCTACCGCGCTTGCAACAAAATAAAATCCTGTTGGAATTTGGCGCAGCAACTCCATCAAGTGGAGTTCCAGGTTTTACATGCCGCTCTCCGAAGGAAGCTGAAAATTGGGCTAGAGACTTGTACAGCTAATTAAGCAAAGCAGACGTGTCATGTCATATGCAAGTCAGATGAAACGACACAGAACAATGCTTCAAGCAACTGAAGCGCTTGGACCTTTAGTCAGCCCTTCGTGCGCCTCGCAAATACTGCCTACTCAGATGCCTGCTGCTCACAGGGACGCTGGCACATCCTCACGCCTCAAGTTCTTTGATTCGTTTGCCTTCTTGCAGTGCTCTGAAACGATGAATGCTCGAATCTCTGAAGTCCTGCGACCCCAGAGCTGTTGACCCTGGGTGGCTGCGGAACAGCTGAACAAGCAGCAGGCTGCTTGCATGAGGCCTGACGTCAAATGACTTCAGAGGGTGATGTTTTGTGTAAGTCTGCTTGGTCGCGAAAAGCGTGAGACCACACAAAACATGGCAAGCAGCGTGCTCCCTGCACGTTGCAGTCCTGACTCCTCTTGAGACGTCAGCTTTGGAAGTTTTCGGAAGCATCAGTGGACAAGTGCAACAGCCGACTGTTCGGTCTCTGGACCACCGGAACTGAATGCCTCCGAGCGGCTCCCAAAACCTTCCATGAAAGAATTAGATAGAGGGCTCGCCTTTGATTGGCCCGCGTCAGCTAAAGTCCGAGGCGCGCCAGTGCGCGATAGTTTCTGCGAGAGAGCTCTGGTTACGAGAGCGCGCGATGGCGCGCGAGAGGGTAGGTGTTGCTTATCAAACATGGCTGGGTTCAGGCTGTTTTGAAGGTTTTGGGGTCTTGTGTTGGAAGTTTTTAGCTTCTTCCCGCGATAGTCCGCGTCAGTGCAACCCCCAAAAAACACGTCCGCGTCAGCGCACGAACAGGTCTGCACAAGGCCGCGCGAGAGCCTGCGAGAGCACTTCCATAGTCGAACAAAAAGTTCAAAGGGTTTTGGCCACTGCTCTCCTGCGCTCTCAGCTTCAGCTTTGCGAGAGCTGGAAGATGGCAGTTCTTAGAGTGCGCACGGGGACATGCATGGCCCCAAGAACACGCCGTCGTCCGAAGCAAGGCCGCATGAACAGTTCCTTTCTGATGCCCGACCTTTGAGTGCAATTGGAGTTCATTGAGCCTTACGCCATCCTTCGCCCATCTAAACCCTCTGAAGGTGGACTGAAGTTCCTTGTGGAGCTCTACGACAAACTGGTGAGGCACAAGTGCCTAACTCTGCCTGGGCCAACGGTGAAGGTCGTGCCTCGTCCCTCATCATCGGTGTGACTGAGTCAGTCCCTACAACCCTTTAAACCAGCGACGTTCAAGCCCATTTCAAGTATTTTTAAAGAGTGGACCTAAAACGTCTTGAACGAATCAAAGAATACCCCACCCCTCCCCCAACATCCTTGAAGCATCCCTTTGTCCTTGTCAGTCGAGGATCTCTCAACTCTCGCGGTTGTTGCCAAAGATGTTGAGGATCTTCCCACCCTTCGTTTCTTGTCATAATGAGCTTGCAGAGGCTGCTGTTACAGAACGGTAGGGTTCACAGAGGTTTTCTAGGGGTTCCGGTAGAGGTTTGAGAGATCTCGGGGTCTCAGGAAAATGCCTGGACTTTGCGAAGATCGTGAAGCACGAGAAGGGGGTTACGGTTCTGCTGACCAGCGCCAGCTACAAAGTGCTCACGGGACAGCGGAACTTCAAACCCTGAGAGCACAAACGGTCACTAACGCCTAAAACCTCAAGGCTTTGCGCTCGGAGTCTGCGATGTCGAGTAAGCCCCTACTCTACCCCACTCCCTTGACCCTGCGCAGGACAACTTGTGCATCACACAAGAAGTGCAGACATGCTGGAGCTTCTGACGCAGCAGCAGCTGCTTGGCCAGGGTGAGAGGCTTTTCAATGGTCGATGGCAGGTCAACGTACGCGGCGCTTTGGGCCAAATGGCGTTTTTGTTGGTGCTCTCCAGTAGGGATTCGGGTAGTGAGTTTCATGCGTTTTTTGGTTTGGTCTTGGGTTGAGATGACGGCCCAACATAGCAAGCTTCGGCACTTTTGACTTTGCGCAGGCTGCAAATTACAGCATGTCAGCCTGCTGGATCGAAACACACGGTACATCTCATCATGTCTGACCGGCTTAGGCTGAGAATAAGAACAAGCGACACAACGAAGACAGAGATAGCCAAAGAGAAGCACAATTGCCTCCACTGAGAACCAACAGCCAAGCCAACCAAACCATGCGCTCAAATATGTCCTTCTTTGTCGCACAAGCATCTCTCTTGAATCCAGAAGCACCTGGCAAAGCCACAAGCATAACCTGGGGGCTGCGACCCCCCCGAAATGGAGCCAGTGTAGCTGAGAGTTCAGACACTCTGCTGCCATTTTCGGTGAGAGTTTCAGCATTGCGACCTTAGCCCTCGTGCCTGGTTGAAATGGACATAAAGAGCCAATGTATTGCCAAATGTTCAGACAACATGCGATGTTCTGGCTTGGCTCAATGTTCTGGATACGGCACGCACTTTGCCGCTACAGTGACTGCCTTGCGACTAGCAATAACACAGTTTCACCCCCAGGCCACCTCCCGCATTCGTGTCAGCCCTAAGAAATCTGTGAGTTCAAATACGCAGCGCGGCAGACATGCTTGGTTCGATCTCGGAAACAGCCAGAACGAATGGAAAACACACAGGCGCACAACATGTAAAGGGAAACAACTTCTGGGGCATTAGGGGGTCCTTCAGTAAGGTTCCTGGGCTGGTGGTTTAAGGAACAGGCCCTTCATGTGCCCTGGCAGTCCCCGCACATGAACAAAATCTCAATTCTTCCACGCAGACACGAAACGAGGGAACCTCGGGCCTTTCGGCCGAGGCCGAGGCCGAGGCAAATGGACGTGCGTGCTTTGTTCCTGTCTGCGTGTGTTGAGTGCCTGGGGGGCGCGTTCGCTCCCGCGTTCGCATGCGCCGTGTTGGTCGAGGTTTCGGCTGGAAAGTGCCATCATGTCCAAAGCCCTGGGGCGACCGATTCGTGCCTCCATTTCACTGGACAACCTTCAGATGGCACCGCGGCTGCGGTTAAGAATCATGGAGGGCTGGTCTGCACCGTGGTCGGAAGTAGAGGAGTTGTATGTCAGGGAGCAAGGCGTAAAGTTCGAAAAGTTCGAGCATGTTTCTTAAGGTTTCATTCTGATAACTTGCGGCGCTTTCTGAATGTCCGGGGTGGGTGGCCATGGACACTTGTGGACACCTCTTGCCTTGCGCTTGTCGGCCGGGGGCGATGTCTTGCGACACTGAGGAGTCGGAAGCAGACCCACATGCCATCGATCAGACTTTCTTATGAGTTCTGCGCCTTCCAGGCGTGAGCTGAGCATGCAGGAGCAGAGACTGGTGCATGCGCCGGGGTGAGCACTAGTAGCGAGCGGTTGTCGGAATGACTTACTGGTTGTCACAATGTGCCTGGCACTCATCCCGGAGCTACACGTCAGCATGTCCACGGAATAGGTGAACTTGGCTAAGCCAAGTGTTGCCATCACAGTTTTCGACTCTGCAACAATTTCCGAGAGTCTGTCCGAGAAAATTGTTCCAGACGTCTAATGCCATTCGCTGGCCGAGCACTGCAGACTGAGCCGTGGGTACTACATACTATACATGGTTCCATGGTACTTCTCCTTGCATGTTCCGTTTGTCAGCACTTTAGTACATGTGGATCTCTTGCTCGCATCAAAGAATGTGAGGCTCAGGTACCGTGTTCCAGCCGTTTTCGTTGAACTCTTGATGCCGCCTTTGGCGGTGTCTGAATAGCTGTGTTGGAGATCCGTCTCGTACCAAGAATGCGGATGTTGGAAACTGTTGGAAGCAGAATGCCCTGACACGTTTCACGTTCGACTCGTGCTTTGTGCCGGCTTTGTGCCGACAGTCTGACCTGCGATTCGCTGATTCGCAGTCTTTTGCAATGCGGACAAGGCAAGAACAACCTCTGGACAAATCCAGCACACACTTTTGCTCGCACCATGCAAGTGTAGTTGATGCACAGTCAGAAATGAATTCGCCAAAGCTTCCGAACAGTTTCCGAACATGACACTTAGCTACCATGCAGCGACTACAAAAGCCTAAATTAATTCGAGCTGCCATGGCGGCACTTGTGCTCCAGCCTGGCGAGAACGGGTACGCGGACTTTGAGGACTCTGAAAATGGAGACTGTGACCAGGACGCTTGCCATGGCACCTGTGCATATCACTTTCAGTGGCGCAGCGACACGTAGACCAAATAGCAAGGATTAGTACCAGGATTAATATGACTGATTAGTGGTGACCTCGTGGCCGCGCAAGGAATCAGAAGACGACCAGCGCAGGTCGTGCTTTGGGACTTCGACTTCGACAGGGCACAGGGAGACGCCGCGCTTCACAAATGTAGGCCGTCACTGCCTTCTCCTCTCGTGCCTTTGAAAAAAAGTGTAGGCATTCGAAGGCATCGTAGTGGGGGCAGGGCACCCTGACCCCGCCAGGGCTGATCGGCGAGACGTCCCATGACGGGGCCGAGCACGTGACGGATGAAGTCTTCAATGCTGCTTCACACCTCATGGGTGGAATGCTTTCTGTTCTTGGCCGGCAACTTAGGCTGCTCAGAAGCTTCCAAGCCTTCTCTGCAAAAACTACTAGATTACAAAATGACCTTTGTGCCCATGGCGAGGTTCGGCCGTACTCATTACGGGCGCAGCGGCCCACTCAAACCCTTGGGGCGTCATCTCGTTGCTCTTCCACAAGTCGAGGGTTGTTCATCTTGGCGGGGTTCTTGTGCCATGACTACGAGGGCGCTTATCGAAAGCTCGGTCGCCGCGCGACCCGCCTCGGCCTGGCCTCCCGGATGGGGGGCTCAGCATGTGTAATCGTCCTATGACCTGTCGCCCTGGTTGGGGGAGGAGCTTTGAGGTGAGGTGCTTGTTTTACCGAAACACCGCGCGAGCAGTGAGGGTGGGTCGGGGTGGGGGAAGGGGGTGGGTTGTCTCGCGCAAGAGTGAACGAGAGCTTTGCGGGGTTCCTAATAAGGACATCGAACAGCAGTGTCGCCTAAGATCGCTCATGATCCGCTAAGTCAGGTTTTCCTTGTATGGTGCCTCGCTGATGTTCTTGTTCTTTGCCAGCTTTGCGTGCCGCCCCCGGGCGCCGAAAGAGACGGACCGAAGTGGGCAAAAAGCGCTTCTCTCCCCGGAATCCCACGAAAACTCCTCACAAGGCACCACGCCATCAAGGGCCCGAAGCCGCTGATGGACCTGCTGCGAACCTTGGACTACGTGGCGATCTACTTCCTGATCCCTGGCACCATGGTCCCGGCCGCATGCCCAGGATGCCCCGGCAGGGGTCCAACTTCAGAGACCTTCGTCTGGGACTTTTTGCGGACCCTTCTGTGTCTTTTTGTTTTATGCGAGCTCTTTTTGTGCGAGCTTGCGCGAGGTCTGTTTCGTCTGCCTCCATCAGACCTGGGTTGGTTGGGTGTTCTTCGGAACCACCACTGGGATTGCCATGCTGGGAGTGCAGGGCCCAGCTGCTTCAGAGGAGCTTCAGAGGAACTTCAGAAATACTTCGGGGAGCTCAGTACTGTGCTGGGCTGTGCCGGGCTGCGCTGCGTTTGTTCTGTGCATTCAGAGGTCTGGTTCCAGTCCTTCTGCCCCCTCGAGTTCCCGATGTGGGCCAGCATGACCATGTACGTACAGGGCCCATAGCAGCCATAGCAGAATTGCCACATTGGTCTCTCTTGGAGCTTAAAGTGCCTTAGCTCAGCTTAGCTCTCAGGTCACCTTAGGCTGGTTCGGTGCCTTCCTGGCGATCCCTGCCTACGAATGCATCGGGTTTGGAGGCTTGTCCTACTCATTTCTGCGGAGGGCCTCTTTAAGACCCCGGCGAGGTTCGCTGCTGCTTCTTCTCGGCGGGTTGTCGTACACCTTCGGGGGAGTCATCTTCACTATGCAATGCCCTCCGCCTCAGTCACGCTTTGAGTCCTAGTTGCTGGCACTTGTTGCCTTGTTGCCTCGAGCCTCCGAGACATCTCTGAGGCCCGAATCCTGTGAAGGGCAAGTTCGGCTTCCACGAGATCTGGCATGTGCCTCCAGCTGATGTCTTGCTTCTGGAGCATAGCTTCACTGTTGTAGAGTATTGTAGAGTGAATGTCAAAGGGTGGTATGCTTTTGCTGTGCCATGTCTCTCAGAGAGTGTCTCCCCCGCCAACCCAAGATCTTTGTCCTTTTCGGGGCCGCCTTTCACTACGCCTGCATGCTGTTCTTCGTGTTCCCTCACGTGAAGTCCGACGTGGACTCCTAATGATCTGCCAAAAGAGACAGAGACCTAAGAGAGCCACAGCCGCATTCCGTGGCTTTGAAGCTCAAAAAACTGTTTAACACATGAAAAAGTCGAAAGGCCTCTGCTCCTTGCTTCCATGAAGAGGGGGAGAAACCCGAACCATGTAATGCCCACATGGCCCCATGGGAGCTTCACGCGCCTTCACGGGACATTCTGGGGCATCTCGGCTCCCAGTTGCCTTGTAGGGGACCTGGCCGCCGGGACAAGGACAAATGATGCCTTTGCCAAGTACGGAGCTGCCAATTCCTAAGAAGTGAGACCAGAGACCGATTTGTTTCAGAGCATCTCTTGTGTGTGCGTGCGTGCATGCGTGTGGGCGTGCGTGCGTGCGTGCGTGCGTGCGTGCGTGCGTGCGTGCGTGCGTGCGTGCGTGCGTGCGTGCGTGCGTGCGTGCGTGCGTGCGTGCGTGGGTGTGCGTGGGGTGCGTGGGTGGGTGGGTGGGTGGGTGGGTGGGTGGGTGGGGGGTGGGTGGGTGGGTGTGTGTGTGTGTGTGTGTGTGTGTGTGTGTGTGTGTGTGTGTGTTTTTTTTGGCACTTCTTTCGCTACTTGGATGTCCCCTTCACGAGGTACTAAAGGGTTCGCCACATGGGCAGCTTTTGGTCCAGCATTTGGGAGCCCCAGTGCGGTCAAGGTGCTGCTGGGTTTTCATGGGGCTGCCAATTTTCCCGAGAGCTGCTTCTTCTGATCGCCTCCGCTTGTTCAGGAGGTCGCTCTCTGCTCGGCGGAGATGACGAGTCCTCGCTGAACGATAGGTGCACCAGCCCATTCTGCAGGAGTTCGCATCTTTTCCTGTACTGTCATACTGCTTTAGGCCCCGCGGCACGGGCCGTCCCCGCCCCTATAAAACATCGAAACCTTAAACCGGCGCGCAACAGCATAGCGCTTTCAGTCTCCCTTGCCCTCTTTGCTTTCTCGTACATCTTTCTCTCTTTCTCTCTTTCTCTCTTTCTCTCTTTCTCTCTTTCTCTCTTTCTCTGTTTCTTTCTGTCTTTCTTTCTTTGAATCTCTCCTTCCCAGGCTGTCGCGTGCGTGCGCATGCGCATCATGAGCACCAGCGGTGGCTCCGGGAGCTCTATTGAAAAGCAACCAAAGCATGCGTTTTCCTCCAGCAAAGGGCTGCTAAACACGGGTGCTTTATGTTTGTCGGCCAAAGGGAGCATCCTGAGCATCAGCGGCCTGCGCCAGACGCCCCATGCTCCCCAAAACACGCTGACTTTACTGAGCGGCATCTTCACCACGAAGCCCCGAAAGTAAGAGGTAACACTCTTCGATGTTTCGCGGGCAAGAAGCCGTTCAAGCGCGCAAAATCAGCGTGTTTAGGGGGGGGGGGTTTCTGCAGACCCTAAAACCACCTCGATATTTTGCGAGGTTCTGGGAGGCCACGGGAGAAACGATGCGCGATGGATGATGCTCCAGCCCTGTGCATCAGGAGCATCAACCCCCCCCTCCCCCCCCATGGGTGTCGATGATGCTCACTGTGGGGGTGGGGCGAGGGCGGAGAAGGGGGGGGGGTAAGGAGCAGGGTCGGGGACCCCCCGCGAGAACATCGTCGGAATTCTTGTTCAGGTATGAGATGGATCTCTTCCCCCAGAAGATTGGCGAAGGGCAGTTCTCAAAGGCGTACGTCTGCTGGAGCAAGGGCGACACGTCCCAGCGCTACGCCCTGAAGGCTCGGGGGGAGGGGCGAGTTGGGGGAGTTGTTGTTTACCCCTCTTTACCCTCACCCTTGTCCCTCCCTTCCCATTCTTTTTCTTGAGGTGGCCCTCCCCTCTAAGGTGTTCACCCCGGATGAGGGCGCCGAGCATGCCACGAATGCAGGGGGGCTCAGGGATGTCGGATCGGAAGGCCGAGAGGTGTGGCTCTTTTGTTTTTCTTCTTGTGACGGAAGGAAGTTCGAGTGCTGCTGCTACTAGGCCTCCGCTTGTTTGGCGCTCTCAACAGTGCAGCTACAGCAGAATCTACTTGAGCTCATGGAGTCTCATGACAGGCCAGCACCCCCGAATCATCCGTCTCGTTGACCTCCACAACGAGGTGCGCCGGCGCGCCTGTGCTGAGTCTTGGTGGGCACTCGCTTCCTCTGTGCCAGGAATCTCGAAACATGCGCCTCGTGCTGGAGCTCTGTGCAGGAAATCCTTTCGGCTGTTGCGTGCTCTCGATGTCCCGCCTACACTACAGCATGACTCGTACACGGTCACGCCACGTAACGCCCTATCATGTTGGCTGTGATGGTTTCTTGAAGGCGGCCAGCTTTTCGATCGGCTGGTGTCACTTGGCCGTTACAAGGTCGAACACGACTTGGCATGCGTGAGGTTGCTGAACAGCTTTGCGCGCAGGCAGCGAAGGCTGCATGTGTTGTCCAGGAGATTTTGGAGGCAGTGGGAGAGTTGTTTTTGCGGCTACTTGGGGCAACTCACTTCCCCATTTGTCAGAGAGGCTCTTGCTTACATCCACGGCAAGGGGGTGATGCACCGAGTGACGACCACAGAAAGCATTGGAAACACTACAGACCCCGCCCCCAGACACATGGCCACAAGGACCTGAAGACAGAGAACATCCTCCTCGTGTCTCCTGACAATGATATCGATATCAAGGCCAGCGAAGTCCACTAAAAGTCCACGGGCCATTGCAAGCTGCACCTGGAAGTGCTCCACAAGATGAGGTCTGTGATTTCGGAATCGCGAAGATGGCAGAGCGCCTGGATGGCAGCGTTGTCATGCCAGCGCGGGTCATCCAAAGTCGACTGCCTCGCTCGTGGCCACGCTCCACCTCCTTCAAAGGGTCGGGGTTTGGTCGAGCATGACAATTGCAAGAGATGTGGGCCCATGTGTCTCAAGATGCGCTGGGGAGAGCAGCCTGCTGTCAAGATTCGCAGGTCGGACTTCTACCTTGCGCCGGAGATGCTGCGACAGGAAGAGCGGCCTGGCTTGAGAAGGCTGATAAGAGAAGGCCTTTGTTAAAGGGCGACGTCGTGCGCTGTAGTAGCTGATAGGCCGGTAGATGCCTGGCCTCTGGAAGCCCAGGTATGGTCCTGAAATCGATCTCTGGGCATTGGGCGTGACGACCTATTCGCTGCGCTGGACTCAGAAGCCTCAATCCCCGAGCGCAGGCGACCTTAAACCTTGCTTGAGACCTTTGAACATCAGTCCAGATTCCGCTCATCTGCAACGATTGGGGAGCCCTGGGGAGCCTCTGAGGATCAGCGGCTCGCTGCCCTTTGTCGGTGAAGGTGGCTCAGAAGACTTGAGAGGCATCTCGGGAGTTGTATCTTCTTGCATCCCTCCCTCTCCATTCCACCATTAAAACAAAAGGAGGCAGAAGTGTCCAAGCTCTTTCACTCTGCATCCCTTCCACTCACAAGACTTCGAAGTCCCCGAAAGCGTTGTCCAGGAACCTACAGCAAGATCGTGCATCGAGACATAAAGTTCGACGGGCAGGCTCGGTCGGGAAAAGATGGCATTCACGTGAGCATTCAGAGGGCATGCAGAGGGAGCCTCAAAAAGGGGAGGAGGGGCACATAATATGACAAAAAAAAGAGCCTACGCGACAGGCCTGGGAGGAGGCGCCGCCGCTGGCCGCGGGCCTGGCGGAGCGAGCCAGAGCGAGCCAGAGCGAGCCGCTGCGTGCTTTTCGAGCTGCCCAAAGGCCCCCCGCCTCCCCCCTGAGTGAGGCGACGGATTTCATCCTTCAGCTGCTCTGCCTCGATCCCGCCCAGCGCCTCAGCGCTGCGCAGGCCACCTCCCAATGTGCGTCTTTCGAGGTTTCCACCTCTCCAGCCCGCATCACATCACATGGCTCCTGCCAGGCGCTGTCCCACAGCTGGGTGAAGTCGGCGCGGGAGTCACTTGTAGATACTGAGAACGAAGACGAGGACGCGGATGAGGAAGAGGATGAATCCGATCTCCAACTGGACGAATTAGAGTCAGAAGGGGGATTGCAACCTGGCTGCTTGTCAGCGATACAAAAGATCGACCTCCGAACTCTCATGAACCTTCGCGACAAGTGCAGCTCGTTGCTTTGCATACAATGAGACTTGCCGAACACAGCGCGCTTGTGAATTTATATCTTTCGGGGCCTTCAAATTCTGCTGGGGGGACACGCATGATCCCAGCAACACACGCACTACGTCACACTACTTTGGTCACCTGAGAGTACGGATCCGGATCAGGAAGCGGAAATGCAAGGGGCTTTCACAGCGCACAGTTCAGCACATCGACCAGCCCTGGACCCAACTGTGCGGAGCCCGAACATGCTGGGCAGGAAGCCCTACGCAGACTCCAGACCCTACACCTTCAGCAGCTCAAACCCCCCCAAACACATCCCTTCTCATCCGTCCACGATGCCTTGGTGGCGATGTCGCAGCGCCGCGCTGTCTATGCCGCCAAGTTTCTTCGGTGCCCGGGGGTTTGGCGTTGACTTCGGTTGCAGCTTGGGGCTTGAAGTTTCCATATCTCTCCATGTGCCACCGTCCAATCTTGCTCACGATCCGAATGGTCCTTTTTTTATCGGCTTTCCTCTGTCTGAGGCTAGAAGAGCTTAAGACGAGTGCGCGCTGTGCAGGCCCCCGAGCTGGACGAAGCGGCTTCTGCTCCGCGAGAAGCCCCGGGTCCTGACAGGCCTTGAGAATCATCCCATGAGGATGTTGGTCAACATAAGGCAATAAATCAATGAGGGTTTCGGTGGGATTTGGGGGCTTAGTTCGGGTGTTTGGGGGCAGAGTTCCTTTCGAGCCAGAGCCCTTCAAGGCTCCTCTATGTGTTGCCTGCGGCAGGCCCTTTCGAGAATCCCGTGCGCCGCTGGGTCCGGCTGCGGGAGAAGGCCTACTTTTCTTCAGCAGGAAGTTCTTATAAGAAAGTCAGAGGAAAGAAGCTCATTGAAATCCAAAATTTGAGCACTTCTTTGTGAACACTTGAACAGACTTCGAGACACGGAGAGGCGCGGCAGTTCGCGGAGCTCCCGCCCCCGCGACGCGTCCCGGTGCCGAAGCCGGCGCGGCCCAAGCTCCTGCAGGAGCCACCAAAAGGGAGTCCTTCGGAGAACCGCTCCACTTGTCTCTCTTCCTCTCTCTCTCTCTCTCTTTCTCTCTCTCTCTCTCTCTCTCTCTCTCTCTCTCTCACTGTCTCTCTTCAGCTAGGCGGTGGAGGGCGTGCCGCACGTCAGCCCCGAGGCTGGGCCGAACTTGGGAGGAGCTGGAGACGGTCATATTCTTACGAAAGCTCCGCCCAAACTTGAGGGGAGCTTTTCGCTTAATACCCAGCGTAAGCTGTGAGGGGGGGGAATCCCAGTTTGGTGGACCCAAGTCGTCTGGATTTCGAGGCCAATCCCGGGCAGGTGCTGGTTTTTGAGGGGTGACGGAATGGCAGAATGGAGCCTGTTTTTGGGCTGTTCTCGCTGGTGCCCGGGAGCCGATCTTGATCTTCGGAGGCCCGATGATGCTGCTGATGCTCGGGTCCTTGTGGTTCTGGGTGGGGGCCCATGTCGGGCGGTGGCTGTTAGTCCTATAGTGTTTTGTAGGCGTTGACCGCCCGCTACCAGCACATTTTCGACCGGACCGCGACCTCGAGCGAGCCGACCCAAAAGGAAAGCCACCCACGCCCGGGCGAAACTGTCTTCAGCCCGCAACCCTCGACCCTGGATTTTCAGCTCCAGCGCGCGCATGCCCTCCCTTGCTGCACCTTCGGTGCCTTCAGCTTTCGTCCCCCTCCCCCCCTCGTGGGCGCAAGTTGATACGCCGAATCTCATCGACATGTCATCTGATCTGGGAAGGCCCTGCAACGTCGCCTGGACTTCCTCCTCTCCGATGCGGCTGTGCCTGCCTGAAGACTTGAAGCCTGCTATTGTCTGCTATGTGCGCCTTTTGTGCTTTAGGAACTTTAGCTTCGGGGGGCCATTGGGCTGTCAGGTCAAGCAGCAGCTGGCCGCTCCACTCCGGCCGGGTTTGAGCCCGTACTTTGTGGAGTTCCAATGCTGGAGCAGGACCCTGGCACTTGACGGTGTGAAATTTTGTTTCCTGACTTGCATGCCATAGAGCAAGACTGCCACCAAAGCTCCGTCACATATCGGACACCCCATAATTGTAAGCGCTTGCGCGCGCCGCCTCGGGGGGGTGGAGGGGGGGTGGGGGTAGGTTTTGAGGCACTCCCCCCGTAGGAGCCACCAACAGGCGGGACCCTCCACGGCATCAGGTTTGCAGCTCCTCCAAGCGATTGGGGGGGGTCCCACAGGGCGGTGGGGGGGGGGGGTGGCGTCAGAAAATTTTGCATGGGGGGAAGGGTTGGGTTAGGGGGAAGGATGCCCGATCCGGGTCTGCTTGTTCCAGACGCTTCTCGGCAGGAAGCCGAGGCGCTGTTATGTCTGTTTTAGAAGTCCTGCGCCGCAATGTGCACGCTCCTTCATCCTCGTTGCTGGTTTCGAGCACTTCTTTTTTCTTCATGCATAAAACCGGTGGAGCAAGTGGCTGGAGCATTCGTTATGCTGTTGTGCCGCGAGTGGCGACATGCCGGTGTGGCTGCAACATGCTGCATGTGCAGCATTGAGTGAAGCTTCCAAAGTCATAATTTGCATATCGTCCAATGGCTCCATCGTGCTCGTCGCTTTCACCAACAGCAAGCTCTCTGACCTAAGATGATGGCCTGATCATCGCGCACGTCTTCCCAAATTAGCAGCTTACAAACAGTGTCAATGTGTGTCTCCCTGTCTCTGTTTGTGTGTGTGTGTGTGTATGTGTGTACCTGCACGTGCCTGCAAATCGGACTCTGTCTTCCGTGCTTCCAGTCTTTCCGAGTTTGCCACCCCATAAGTTTCATAGTAATGTAGTTAGTGCTTATCGTTGTACCCCTCTCGCCGTCACTTTCGCTCACACCTTTCCTCTCTCACTCTCTTCTTCTCTGCATTTATCTCTGTCACTCTCCTCACTCACTCTCTACTCTCTCTCTCTCTCACTCTCTCTCTCTCTCCCCCTCCCTCTCTCTCTCTCTCTGTCTCTCTCTCTCTCTCTCTCTCTCTCTCTCTCTCTCTCTCTCTGTCTGTATGCATCTATTCGGTCATGCGGTCTGGGTCGAGGCAGCTGCGGGAGATTCGGCGTGTTTACCGGGCACAATACCTCCAGAAGCTGGCGGAGGCTCGACCCGCGCAAAGTCGCATGCAACACAAACAGGGAAAAAGCCATTTTCTGAGTCTTGCGATGTCCTCGTGCTCACGAGAAATGACCAGGTCACCGAGGTGGAGCGAGCGCGGGAGGCCTGCGAAGTTGGGGAGTCCATTAAGCGTTGCTCTGGCAATCTTTGGTGCTATTCAGTTCGCAGCTTGGCATTTTTCGAGTTGTTTGGCAGTTGGGCAAAAATCTGACTTACAGTACCAGCCCGCTGAGTCTCGTGTGGGGGCATCCGCAAAGTTCTCCTCGCATGATTCATACACGTGGGCCGTGTGCCTGGAAACTCATGTACCTAGTGACATGAGATGAGGAGACCCACAACCGATTATGAAGTACGGCGTCCAAGTCGTCGTGCATTGGCCAGGCGGAGCTGTACCAAAAGGAAAGGCAGCAGCGGCAAGAAAGGAAGCAGGCTCCTTTGGTGGTTAACTGCCAGCAGTGCGAGAATTACAGCTTGCAGCATGCAATGGTGTCATCGTAGAGGCGCATCTGCAGCGCATCGGTGAGGCGCTCTGCCAGCAAAGGGATTTCTCCCCTGACAATTGCTCGACATGGACCATCCCTGGGAGGACATGAAGCGCCGGGCGATCCTCCGTGACCGCAAGCGCATCGAGTCCAAGGTCAACGAGGCCCCCCAAACTTATAAGGGAATAAACGTGACGATCACCGCAGGCTCCAAACAGGCTAACAAGAGGTTCGGTTTAACGGAGTGGCTGGGGCCATGGGCGTGCGAAATATCTGTGGAATTCTGTGAACTTTGGCACAATTCTGGCCGCGCAGAAGTTGGACCAAAGTAGCCCACGCATTGTTTCCTCATGAGCCCGCTGAGCCATGGTGTATGGCTTAATGATCCATTCGGTGTTGCCCCCAGCGCTGGCGTGTTTAAGTGCTCTCCGTGGGCTCCCTTTGACCTTAAGGTTGATTCCAGCCAGACGCTGCACTTTTCCATCTTCTACACACCCGAGGCCTCTCCGGACTCCGAGCGACAGGGTTCGAACGCTTGTCGAAGGTTCGTGTGCGATGTGCAGGGGAACAACGCCTACAAAAAAACCCGGCAGCAGACCATCATGCGCCGAATCTTGGAGGATACTCCTTTGCTGGCATATGGTGGCACAACTGCCATGACTGTTCTTTCATTGAAGCGGATACTCGTAGGGTGAACACTTGTAAATTGGAACAGATATGCGGGCAAGACATATGACAGCAGGTAGGTGTCTGTGGTCTCTTTGTGTTTGTCGCTCCCAGAAATATGGAGAGAGAGAGAGAGAGACACACATTTTGGCTCAAGTCGCATCGGGGGGAACCCGCCCCCCCCCTAGTGTGGCTTGAGCCCCGCCGCGCCGCTCCCATCAAGTTGCAAGCTCCAAGTGCCGCTACCTTACAGCTTAAATAATTGTTTTCGGGGTGAGTGTTCTTCAGGGTACCAGGCCTCTCAGTCTTGTCAGGACCGGGGGAAGGGGGACAGGGCGTGCCTTAAATCGCGGCCTGAGCTTGGAACTCTAAGAGACAGGTAGGCTCCTACGCTCCAGCACACTGCTGACTGCTGGAAGTGCATCACTTGGTCAGCGGTGTGCTGAAGATCTGTGTGCGCACGGCCATCCGGCGAGGCAGAAGCTGCCCTAACCTGTCTGATCCAGGGCCCGCGTTTGACAACGCCGTGTAGCCACATAGTTCTCGCTGCGCTGCTGGGAAAGTATACGGGGGGGGTCGTTTGGAACTCCGGAAGTATGGCACGCTGTTGCTACATCTATCCCGAAAGATGACATTGAGAGACGCCCCACCCTCATTTTGGTAGGAGCCCAAAATATGGCAAGCTGTTTCCACAGTTACCCAACAAAACTCTAACAACCTAGCGGAGTGCGCGCCCGTGGGACGCGGAAAGGGGAGTCTGCCAAGAAACCTGGTAGCCCGAGATATGGTAAACTGTCCTCACAGTTGCCCCGCAACAACGCTAGTCCCGCCAAACACGTCCCAGGGAGACACAAAAGGGTGCACGCTAAAGAGCAAGACTTACCGATAAAGCCGGGAGCCGCGGCCCGGCCCCTCGCTGGGACTAACGCAGCAACACCGCCTCTTTCTGCCCAAAGTATGGCAAGCTGTCTGCGCATTTACCCCAGCAACAATGTTGACAGCCCAGCCAGGAGGGGCCCGGACTTGTGAGGCAACGCATGCTTGGCCTGAGTGCAAACCTCGTCTCTCCTCCCACCCCGAAAAACCCACGACAGGACCTACAAGGGGTTCGCATTTCTGATCGCTCATCACGTCATAAGCAGCCCGTCGTGGAAGGGGTCAGAACTAGGTGTGCCGGGAGCAAAGCTGGAGCCCGCTGGGTCACCATCATCGTTGCAGGCGGACGTGGTATCGAATTCGGAAGCATGGCAAGCTGTTTGAATAGCTACCCCAACAAATCAACGGCCCGGACGGGAGAAAGCTTGACAGTTTTGGGGAGAAGGCCACACAGCTTCACACGAGAACACTTAGTTTCACAGGCCACCCTGAACAGCCCACGACAAGACCTGCGTAAGGAATGTACTTTTGGGGTAACCTAGAGTGCTTGCCATAGACTGCTTGATTGTGGGAGGACCTTGGGAGAGCAGGTCTACAAGTTGTGGAGGGTGAGGGGAAAACCAGACCTTACAGAGGGTGGATGGATGATAACAGTCGCATGCTATACTACATATGCTGTAAAACAACGTCAAAGCACGTGGTGGGAAAACCCCCGCCGTAACACGCCTGGTTCACACAACAGACTCGGACTCGGTAAAGCGTGCCCCTACGGGGCGCCTCCCCCAGCGGGAGTCACACGCTCTGCAAGCAAGCAAGCAAGAGCACTTCGCGCGCGGAGGGTGCTTGCGCTCCCTTCATGCCTCGAAGAAGAAGAAGAGAGCACTTCGCTGGGTAGAAAAAGAAGAAGAGAGAGCACGCCCGGCAGAAGGAGAAGAGAAAGAGGGAGGGAGGAAAGCAGGCAGGAAGCAGGAATGAAAGAAGTAATGAACGAAGGAAAGGAAGGAAGGAGAGAGGGAAGGAACGAAGCACGCAGAAACCGAAGAAGAAGAATCAGAAGACGAAGAACAACACGAAGAAGCAAGGGAGACAGAAAGAGAGTCAGCGTGAATCAGTCAGTCAGAGGAGCACTTGTTTCAAACCCACTCCGGCGACCAGCACACTGCCGTCAAGTCGAAGGTCCCAGCTCTACGTACTCTTTGCTCGCAGAACTGTCTTCATTCCTCCTGTTGTTTTCGCAGTGCTCTCTAAGTCTCTCTTCTGTCGTTGTCTCGCTCTCCCGCTGCGTTTCTTTCTCTCGCGCGCTCTCTCTCTCTCTCTCTTTCTCTCTCTCTTGCGCCAGGCGTCTTCGTCACTGGACGATGCAGACTGGCTCTGACCTCGCCTGTCGACACCGCATCCCACAAAGCTGATGACACAGGAAAAGATAAGCAACACAAAGGCTCTTCCGCTTCTCGTCGGACACGAAGCCCGTCCGGAGCCTGAACGCGAGAGACTAGCGAGCTCGCCTGAAGGTGTGAGAATCTCCCCAGGAATTGCCGGAAGGAAGCTCCGAAGGGCCGAAAAGAGCGAGATGCGAGAGATCCGAGGCGGCCTACAAGGCTCAAGCCGGCTTCGACTACACCGAGGGCATCCTGCGGTTGCAGGACCCGGGGACTCCTTCCCGTTGCAAATGGCACAACTGTGCAGCTCCAGGCTTCGAGCCTCTTCGAGTACCCCAAGCTGGTTGTATGGAAGCACGTTGACAAGGCTTGAACGGAGCTTGCAGCCTGAACTCTTGGTTGTAAGACAGAAGCAGCCCTGCTGCGAGGTTGTCTATACGCTTATCTGCGCTGCCATCATGTTTAGCAGGTTTGAGGGGCACATGACTCTGCGTGCTTTGACTTGTTGAAGGCAGCTTAGCATGAGGCGAACCTCTGGATAATCCCCTGCTGGCTTCCAGCTTCCTCACGCTCTTCGTGCACGAGGCCCCACTGCGAACGAATCTGCGGACGTTGCAAGTGCTCTGCTCCTTCTGCTCAGTTGAGCGACCACTTCCGAAAGGCCCGCAATCTGAGAGTCCTCGTCTCAATGCACAGAGTCACGGAGCTGCAGTACAGAGCTGACATGGCTGACATGGCAGGCTGGTAGCCTCGTGGAGGAAGTCTCTGCTCGACCCGATGAGGTGTTGGCCATCCTTGCCCGCACCTGAAATCCGAAGTTGAAGTGTCTTGCGCAGGCGTTTTTTTTGGGTCTGCGCTGTTCATAAACTCTCGCCTCTCGCTGCTTGTTTTCAGAACTTCATGCTTCCTGGCGGCCAACTGCTCTTCATCAATTCCAACCTTCATCGCTTCTTGAAGTCTCAAATCTCGCAGGCCCGGGTCATAGCTTGACATGCGGTCGCCACATCTCGCCACTGTTGCATTGGACAGGTGCTGAGCCAAAAGGCTTGAGATTTGCCAGCCAACGCGGGGGCTCTCCGGCTCCAGCAACTCTGCCTGCCCACAAGCGGTCGCGAGGGCTTCGGAGCAAAAAGGTGTAACGGCGGTCCTTATTCCCTATATGCCATCTCTCGCAGGTATCTTTGTACATCGAGTCGCATATGAACGGGAGGCCATCGAAATGGCTCGTCGGTCCAAGATGAAGCGCCAGCGTCTCTACTGGTTTCGCCGGATGGAGACGCTCTCCAAGCGCGGACCTTGGGTGACAGTTCCGCCCCGCACTCCGAGGGCCCCAAGGGCCGGGTGCGACCAGTTTCGCGCAGTTTCGGATTGGCTGCTGTTTCGGGGCTTAGTCGGTGAGTTTCACGGAGCAGCATGCCGAGCAGTTTCGGCTCGCGCGTGGTCCGTTTTTTTTTTGGCCCCGGCAGTCTCAGTCAGTCTCTGTCTCGTTTCAAGCGGTCTGTCGACTCTAAGGAAGGGGGCATATGCGGCATATCATCGATACCTCTTGTGCCCCAGAGTCCCCAAGCAAGGCTGGTGGTGTCGTCGGAGAATCTCGAGGAAGCCTTCGCGACCTTTCCAGATGGATCTGACAAGGCTCACAGAAAGTGATCGATTTTTGAGCATATTGGAGTCCTTTGCAAGCTGATATGGAGATGACATGCCGTGCTGCTTGTGAGAAGCGTCGCAGGCATCCTCCAGCACTTCCAGCCCCTCGTGCGCCCATCTCGTCCCCTTTTCATGCGCTGTCAGCTGAAACAGGAAGCCTCTTTGCCCGCTGCAGGGGCGTTCTTCTGAGCCGCAACGTCTCCATTCCCTACTTGCTGCGCCAATTCGGAGGTTCCAAGGTCCGGGCCTCGAGCTGCTCTGTTGCACTCCCCGTGGCCCTGCGTAGCCCCGGCGTAACCCCCCGGCGCAGCCCCCCCGGCGTAGCCCCCCCGGCTCCGGAGGCTGACCCGCAGCAGAAGAACCGACGAATTCCGGGCATTGACAACGTCAAGCGCGAGGCAAGTCTCTTCTGAGGGCCTCTGCGAGGGGTCCTCCTGAGAGGGGTTCTCATTTCTGTTAACGACCCTGTAAAATATTATAAAACCCCTACAAACGCGCGGGCGCTCAGGTCCTGCAGATGTCCTACGACATCCTGGGCGAGGCCGGAGTGTGTCGCCTTGGGACTAGGCAATGATTCAATACCGACTTCAGAGAAGGACCCAGAAAGAGGGCCCAAAGAACGAGGACCCCTTCGCTTTTTGGGCTCTCTCTGCTTCGCAGGATGAGGAGCGGTACGAGGCCGAGGCCCCGCAAGAGTCCGACTGGAGGAGCCGCGCCCATGAGCGGGCCACCTCAGACGGGGGGGGGACTCTGCAAAACATCGGAAGAGGGAGGAGGAGGGAGGCATTGAGGGGTACAGAGGAATTGAGGACCTTTATTTTTGATGTTTATGCGCCCCAAGGCTCTACGGGGACGGCATCTTCAGCCACGACGACAAGATGCGACTTCTTGACGAGAAGATCGCCACGCTGAGGGAGTGGGATATGGAATTGTGTGGGATTAGAATGCACACTGAGAGGCACAGGCACACACAGAAGCTCTTTCCCTGAGATGCAGGTTTCAGCGATTGGAGAATGAGAAGGGTACCCCTCAAGTGATCACGGCAAAGTCGCGTCCCCAAAAAAATCCATCGTAACCGTTGATAAGTCGCCTTTTGATCTTTCGAGGCTTATCGATGAGCTGGAAGCAGTCAAGCGCGCCGAAGAAGAGAGGGCTGTGGCGAAGGAAGTTAAGGCCCTTTTTTAAGCTTTCCCCCGACCGATATTCTGCCTCTTCATGGAGTTGCACAAGTTTGCCTAAAGCTTGCTCAAAAGCGCGCCCATTTGCAGGCAGAAGCCCAAAGCAAGCGAGGGGAGGACCCGAGTGAACTTCCACCTTACGATCCTTCCCGGACCGGCTCGGACACTTGAGACCTGCGCCCTCCGCGCCCCGCAGCGCCCTGACTCCTTTCAAACGTCAAAAAAGGGGCCTCTCAGAGCTCACGGTGCACCCCCAATGTGGCCCAGATCTAGTTGCCTGAGACCCTGCCCCAAGTTCGCCATGTTTTTGCCAGAGAGTTCCCCCCAAACAAATGTTCGGCCAAATCCTGCAGTCGCCCGTTATTTGGGGTGACGATGCAACAATCTTGAGAGTTTCAGGGTGGCCAGAGTGCAGAGCAGTGCAGAGCAGTGCAGAGCAGTGCAGAGCAGTGCAGAGCAGTGCAGAGCAGTGCAGAGCAGTGCAGAGCAGTGCAGAGCAGTGCAGAGCAGTGCAGAGCAGTGCAGAGCAGTGCAGAGCAGTGCAGAGCAGTGCAGAGCTTCAGGTGTTGTTGGGATCTGCGAATATGCTTAAAGAAGGGCGACTTAGGAGGCGGTTTGTTGCGGATCTTGTTTGTGGTGTTCCGCCACGGACTCTCACAGCTTTCCACAGCCGGGGGGATCAGAGACACGGTGAACGATGGTGAACAAAGACAGACGGAGATTACCGGGGATACATGGGCCAACTTGATACGTTTAGCGGCTTTAGCATAAAGTGGGCAGAGTGTCTTCAAGGCAAGGATGACACCACAGAGGTGCAGTGCTAAATAGTGCTAAATAGGCTGAGTGGCTAAAAGCATCAAGTCCCTGGAGCCGAGCCACATGCACGGCTGGCTACATGCCCGCGCTCGGCCCGTGTCTCGCAGCAACATGAGAGACCTTCAGACCATGTTTGTGCCCGTGTATCTGATCATCTGCCCGCATTTGTGTGTGTGTGTGTGTGTGCGCGTGTGTGCGTGCGTGTCTGCCTGTTCTTCTTTGCTGTTCTTTCTTAGTGCTTCTCTTGACAGAATAAGGACACTCGGGCCGGGTCACTTGTCCCAGCCGCAGCCAGATCCAAACTCCAGCCCTTGCACGCCTGGCGTTCCTGCAGCACCGCACTCTGCGCAAAAGCCGCGGGCGTCCGGGCCTTTCGTCCGTGGTCAGCGTCCGACGCTCAGAATGATGGCTCTGAATCGGGTTGCATGGCAGGGATTTGTAATACGCTGTTGCTTTGCAGCTAATCCATGTCCCTCCATGTCCCAATGCACCTTGAGCTCACAGTAAGAGACAGCTTCCTCGCAGAGGTGCCTCCTTGGCGAGGGGCGATGCGAACTATTTGCTGATGGGGTGCGCGCCCCTTCACATTCGAAATCCTTCACAAAGCCCTCAAAGCCCCACAAAAGCCCATGAAGACCCCGGCCTCGAAAGCGTGCGGAAGCTTTTTAGAGGCCGCCATCCCCGGCCCCGCTGATCGTCTGCGTGCACGGCTTAAACGGCTCCATCTCCAGCTTTGAGAGCCTGGCGCCGGACTCTGAGCGCTTCAGGGTTGCGCTAGTACAAAGCTGGAGAAGCGTGTGGACTCATGCATGCACGTGCGTACGAAAACGTGGTGTGCCGTAAGGAAAGGCCGGGGAAGGCAAGGTAAAGCAAGGTAAGGTAGTCTAATACAAGGTATGGTAACTTCGAAAGGCCCACACAAGCTCACCTACAAAGGTATCAGAGCCCCGTAAGGTCAAGTATTGAAAATCAAAACTTTTATCTTCAATCAACAACAACATGCTGAAAGCCCCTATTCTTCAAAGCTCTGAAGAAGCACAGGCAGCCGCCGTGTAATGGTACAGAATGGTCCTGCGCACATGTGCATATGAATAAGTCTAGACATATATGTGTGCAAAAATAGAAAGAAGGTTTTTAGGTTAGGGGTCGAGGCTTATGCATTTATGTTCATGCGCTCGCGGTGTAAACGGAGCCAGGCCCCGCTTGGCAGAATTGGGCTTCCGGGTCCTCTGCTTCGATTTGCCAGGGCCTTGGCGACAGCACGGCCTTAGGGAGATGAATCGAGAGATGACCAGCCCCCCCCCCAAAATGAATCACGAGGGGCGGGGGGAAGGGGGGCCGAATGCATAGTGTCTCTGGAAAGAAGAGCAGAGGCTAATGTGGAGCAAAGTTTAGGCATATGGGGCATAGAGCAGGAAACGAGCTCTCCGAGTGCTTCTGCCCCCGAGAGGTACGGGTTTGGGCTGAGCGCCGCGCCCTCGGGCCGCCTTGACTTGCAGGCCTACGTGGACCAGGCCCCGGCTCTGCTCTGTCCTAAACCAAAGAAGAGAGAAGAGAGGGAGAGGGAGAGTGAGGGAGGGGCCTTCTCTCTCTCTCTCTCTTTCTCTCTCTCTCTCTCTCTTTCTTTCTCGTTCAGAAAAAGGGGGGGGGGTTGTGCGGTCTCGTTCTGTTTGGCCACTTCAACTTCTCACAGTTCTGTTTGGGTTTTTGTCGACCTCTGACCGGAGGTGTCGGCACTGCTGCAGGCGGTGAAAGTGCCGCCCGCGGAAAAGGCACCTCGCACATACTTTCCGCGACTAAAGCAGCATGTTCTTCGCGGCGAACATTCTGCTGTGTTTTGCTAGATCCGCGGCGTCTGTTCTGGGACAGGGCTTAATGCTGCACCTTTGCAATAACTTCAAACGGTGAAACAAATTGTGGGACCACGGCTCGTGTGCAGGAGCTCTGCTTAACTTGGAGTGTCGTTAACCTCCCATGTGCCCTTGGAGGTGCTTCTACTTGGATTCAGCATGGGTGCCTTGCCTCAATGAGCCGCTTTCGGATGCTTTCAGCCAACTTTCAGCCTCACCAAAAGGCTTTGCATGGGCAACGCAACTGAGGCGGGGTCATCGCCGTGGAATTTGCACTTCGTTTCCCAGACAGGCTGGAGACAAAACTGCCCGAAAAATCCCCGAGAGCAGCCCCCTTCCCAGGGTGGCGAAGCTGCTTTTGGTTGCTCCGGGTGGCTTGCTGCAGAGGTGGGGGCTCTTCGGGCTCTCGGCAGCCGAGGGGTCAGTGAGGCTGTGCGGGGGATGCGACACATCCTACATGAAGGTCGAAGACACCTTGTCAGCCGCTGCTGTTCGGTACAGGCCTAAGGTACCAGCAGTTGAGTCTCACACATTCACACATCCGCGGGGAAGGGCCTGCTGCTAGCAGCAACCGCCTCTTTCCATGTCGAGCTGAGGATGCTTGCGAACTCGACTTGGAGGTCGTGGGGGGCGGGGGGGCAGTTGCCTATCCTGGCCATGACAGCACACACATAGCAGCTGGCATAGCACCTGGCTCCGACAGGACTCCTCCTGGCTTCGGCCACCGCCCTTGCGTGCTGCTGCAGCTGCCCTTTCCCTACCAAACATAGAAAACCGCGCTTGGTGCTTTCTCCCAACGAGCTCGCAAATCTTGCAATTCACATGCCACCTGAAACCTCGCGGCTCACGCCCGAAAAGTACATCCCATGAGCCCTCTTTCTTACATCAGTTCGAGGCTGTGCCCGCCGAGCTCTTGCTGGGGACAAGTTGGCAGATCGCTTTGAGGCATGCTGGGATCCGACAGCTTGTTAAAAAAGTCCCAGGCCTTCATAGCATTGTCAGTACTCCATAGGGTTACTGCTTGAATAGAGCAGAGCAGCTGTGCTCAACAGTAGTGGCTCAAAGCATGTAAGCATGTTCTCAGCTGAGCCGCCGTCGCAACCTGTCTTACAACAACCCCAGCGGCTTCTTTTCCTCAGGGGTGGTTCCGTCGAGGACGGCCCTGAACTCTAAGCGGCGCTCCCCAAATGTGCCCAGGCCATCATTCAAAGGCCGCCGATTGTTCCAAACTCTAGACTCCAGACTGCGATGCGGCGTGTGCTGATGTGACCGACGTAGGAGTCGGTTCGACGTGAAGCTGACAATCACTAATAAAGCTCAGGTGTTCGGACTCAGAGGTCGTTCAGTGTCCTTTTCGACCAAACAAGCGCAAGACATCAGCTATTGCGGGACTGTACATCGCAGAAAACACTGCCAGGAAACTTGTGAGGCCAAGCTGTGGAAATCTTGGCGCAACGTGAAACCAAACAGATCTATCTGCCGAGCATAGCCGCCTCACGTGAAGAGAGAATTAGTGCCTGGCAGCTGGATGTGCGGGAGCCGGAAAAGTTCAAGAATGTTGCAAGACAAAATGGCCCGGCACTAAATCCAGACTGCTTCGTTCCTGTTTCGGCTGTCTGCAACAGTTCAGGCCGTCACAGCCTGCTGTTTGATGCTGGTGACTTTTCTCAGGTGAGCGGTTCCTCTGGAACTTCCGCCGTTCTGCTGCTTTGGCATGTTTGGAGTCTGGAATTGTGGCATGAGTTGGTGCCTAATAAATGCTTCCTTCAAAATCCGCTCCGCGCCTCTCAGCAGCCTGCAGGTGAACTCCTACCTCCGCGTGCTGCGGCGGATGCCTCTTTGGAGCGACGACTTCCAGGCCGTCGAAGACAAAGATCGAGCATATCAGACGCGGACACGCGCATTCGCACGCGCACGCGCACGTCCGTGGTGCACACACACACACACACACACGACATATACACATTTAAATTTTTAGTTTCATGAATTACATATATGCGTATATGTATATACATATATACGGGGAACCGGTTATATATGTAGAATAATTATCTGGACGCATACAAAGTATGTGAACACGACACGTCAAAGCTATATCCATCAGTGCTACTGCTCGCGATAGCTAGTAGAATAGCAGTAAAAAACCCGTGATGATGACGCTCATGCAGAACCGGTTAGAAGCCTGGGACTTCACAGGGCTTTGTGGGGCGAAGCCAGGACTCCTATGCGAGACTGGCGAAGGGAAGCGTTCCCACCCTCTTCGTCTGGGGCGACAGTGTCGGCCCTCAGCGGCCCCATGAAGCTCTTGGTTTCTGTTTTGCTGTGCGGATCCGGTTCTTTTTGCGCTGCAAAGGCGACTGCACCGTGCCCTTCAGCGAGGCAGAGCACGCAGCCGTGACCCTCAGTGTTGCAACTTCCAGTGTCTGCGGGAATCGCAGCCGAATCCCGAGGTTCGCGACCTCTTTTCCCCAGTTGGCGTCTCCTGCTGCATGCTGCCCGAATCAGGGCACGGCTTGCTGATCGAGGACGGAAAGATCTGCTTCAGAGAAGGGGAAAGAGAAGCTGCAAATTCGAGAGGATGCCGAGCAAGTGTCTTCCATTGCGTCAGCTTGGTTTCATGCCTGGCCCTCGGGCGTCAGAGCCGCCAACTACCAGTGACTACCGGGTTAACTACCGAGCCAATTAGCATGAAATACCAAGTACATGATCCATTCCATGCGTCATTCAGTTCTCACTCAGATTAGATTCATCCCTTAAGGACCTCAAGGATCCAGCCTGGATCGGCTTCTTGGCCCGTTGGAGGTGGCGACCTCCAGCCTGCCTCCAGCTGTCTCCAATGAAATGCCGTGTGCCTTAGACGTGGTGTTGAAGGTTGACTCCAAGCTCCGCAGCGCCCACGGTTCTCGGCGCTGTCTGAGCCGTTCCTCTAGATCAGATGACTTGTAGAGTCCAGTCATAGAGTATCTCTTTCAGGCACTGAAGACGGCGAAGTGTCGTTTCTCATGTCCTTTCGTTTCTAGTTGCACGTAGCTGGTGCAACCCGCACCAAGGGACCAAGATCTAATGAAGGCATTAGGCTCAATGCAGGCCACGCGAAGAACGCCTCTCGACCCCGTAAAAGATAGCTTGGCTCTTACTTGGGTGACTGCTGGATGCTTCTCTGGTGTCTCGTGTTGCTGGTGCTAGACGGAGCTGCTAGCTCGGCTGCTCGCTCAGATCGGGCTCTAGCAGCTCATTCGTCCTCATGGCCTTGCGCCATTCCCAAGTGTTAGAGGCTGTCATCTACAATCTAGGGAAGCCTGCAAAATACATGTTTGCGTGCTGCCAGCTCTTTGTTCCTCACGTGCTGATGCTGTTAGTTGGCGGTGTGTGCGCAGATGTCATGCAGCAGCGCTCGCCAGCTCGCATGCTCGAGGACGCGATGAACTGAACGGGAATATACGGGAATCACCTTGGGATCGAGCACAGGCAGACACAGTTGTGTGCACAGATGCGCTTTTCTCCAACAGATGCGTGGCATCTGCAGCTCAAGTCAAGCGGGAAGCGAGGAGGCGCAGAGTCTGAGTAGAGACTAGCAGCGACATGCAGATGACAAGCAAGCAGCTGGATGACAAGGCCATCATGGTGTCAGTGTCTTTGCTCAACACGAAGCTGTTGACAACTGTGATTGCAAGTGCCAGCACCATGAACGCGTGGCTTCTGAGGCGCGGGCCAAGGAAGACCCGATGACCGTGGTGAACACGGAGCACAATTTAGGCCGACATCAAAACTTCGTTGTCAACTCTGACTGCGATCAAACTTAGCTGATGTTGTGAACTTCCAAGGCAACCCGATGCCTCTGCCTTGCATACTGGGTGCAGCCGGTGCGGCCTTCAATGATGCTAAGAAGTTCAAGGCGCATGCACTCTTTTTGCAACAGACGGCGGCATTTGTTGATTTTGTTGTGCTGGATGTCATTATCTTGCGTCTGCTTTGCCCTCGAAGATCCCCTGCCTTCTCTAGGTTCGCACTGCTGTCCGAGCACACGCACACAGACGAACAACAAAAGACGGGAAGACTTCAAGAAGAGCCGAAAACAGGAAGCCGTCTGAAATTTTGAACAGTTCAGCAACACTTTATGATTATGGCTACCGTTCCACCACGTCCCACCCGAACGATATCTCGAAGTCCGCTGCACGTGTGGCAGAGCATCAGAACAAGGGGCTTGCTGTTTTGCCTGCTTTGAAGGTGGCGATCTCCCGTAGAAAGTCGCATGCTTCAGCTTTATTAGCAGGTATAGTAAGTGGGAGTTGTGCAGGCGCAGCTGAGCAAGACATGGCTCGAATTTGCTTGTCGCTAACACGTTGAGGCGTGCCAGGATGTAGAGCTCTACTCGCTGGACGAAACAGCTGACGCCACCGACGTGACTTCACTCAAGTTAAACTGGCACAGGACGCAAGCAAGTACAGGCTTTTTGAGGTTGAGGCACTGGTGGACGCTTGGAATCAAGCCTTGGCGAACCGATCAGGGAAGATCCTGGCTGGACATCGAGGACGTGTGTGCATGCTGAGGTCACTAGCCAATTCAATGTCTTGATGGGGGATGAAACAATTTTTCACGTCTTGGTGTCACCTTTGCTGACGCAGGAGCAGTACCACTTTCACGACTTGGGGCGAATCGAAACTTGTCAAGAATGGCTTTGACGGCCAGCATGAAAACGTTTTAATGTGGAACGTCGTCGTGTTTGTGCTGAGGGTTAAGGGATTCGATGGTGTGACGTCGCGCCAATCTTTGGGCGGCCCGGGGAGCTCCAGCTGTCTCTGTTTTCGAGATCCCGCGCAGTCCTCGCAGTGATGCCGCTCGCGTGTTGATGGACCAGCAAAAGCTGATTAGGAGGAAGGTTGCAAGGGAGGCGCTTGGTGGACATTTGGAATCCAGCCTTGGCAAGCCACTCAGGGGGCACTATGGCCAGATCTTGAGGACATGCGATCATGCGAAGATCACTCGAGTTGCAGGCCAAACAACTTGCTTAACTTGTTTCCTGCATCGTCGCAGGAGCAATACATGTTTGAAGAGTTTGCGGCGCAAAGTGAGGAGGAGCCTTGGATGTCGTTGCTCACATCCGCCGCCGTAAGGGGTAAGGATGTTTGCGGCATGTTTTGAGTTTATGAGCGCTGTCTTCTGATGGGAAGACCTTGGCGCAAGTCGCCGCCCTAGATGGGCGCTCGTAGCCTGATGCAGTGCTGGTCCAAAGGCCTGCCAGGTCTTTGGGTCAGCAACTGCGGACGCGTGCTATGTACTTTGTTTAGCTTCCCTTGTATTTGCTCGCTTTTTGGCCGCCATGCTTAGGCCAAGCGCGACATGCAATTATGGCATCGGGTAAACCTGATGTCATGTTTCGTGGCGTGCGTGTCCTGTGCCAAAGGCTGGGGGAAGTCTTGGCTTGGGACTGGCGCAGGGACGTGTGTGCCGATGGCAGGTGAGCCCCGCTGCAAAAACATGTGCGCACATTCGCAAGCGTATCTGTCATGCTAGAGCTCGCAGGTTCGCAACTTGTCAGCGCATACCTTGACGCTGCGAGGATCAAACGGCTGTTCGAGTCAGGGTCCAGGCCGAGTTCAGTTTGAATCACGCATCGCGCTTGCGCGTGTGAAGGTTTTGGAGTTTTGAGCTTCACAGGCGTCGCGCATCAATCCCAAAGATATCCAAACCTAGGCCCATCAAAACCCTGAAGTACGAATCCGCCAGCCCAATTCCTCAGAGGAAAAGCATGCGATTCTGGCGAGGCACTCTGCTTAGAAGAGATGTCTCGAGCCAGCGCGTTGCGAAAAGCCTCTCAGTGTTTCAGACTGCAATGCGAAAAGATGCCACAGAAGCATCGGTCTGTCAGCCATGTGCAAAGGTTTCAGCGCTCGGGGGGTGACTAGCTGACAGAGGATTTGGGGAAAGAAGCCGCGTAGCATTCGCAACCTGGGAGAAGCCAAGTAGCCGTTTCCCCGGTGTGCTGTCGTCGGTGACACATGTCAGCAGGTTTGCTTTGCCATGCAAGCTTCTGCTCGTACAGTGGATGATTCCGTAGCCGATCAACAACCTAGACAACATGACACAAGGAACGCAGGTGCGTTCACTGTTTGCAACATTGCGATGGCTTCTGAATTCGAGAATTGCTAACTGAAACAGCCAATTTGTACGTACGTCTCCGTGACTACCATATTCTCTGTAGACTTAGAGTCTGCTGCCCGTCATGGCAGCCACGAGTCTAGAAGTAGCTTTGAGCTGCCTGGACGAGAGCTCAGAGGTTGATGCCTGGCCGCCTCGTTTGACGTGCGGGGCGCAGCTTGAACCTCGCCTGGGTCATCGAAATCGCGGCAGGTGTCGTACCAGGGCATCGATGATGAGGGTCTTGCGCGACTCGCCAACGCCTTGAAGCATGGTGCTCGGCCGGCCTTCGTTAGTATGTGTGGTTTCTGTCCAAGCGGTCTCGGGCAAGGTGAGCTAACCCCCGCATTCAAAGACAGCGCAGGAGCAACCACACCATCGTCGACGTATACCTTGATGACAACAAAATCACGGAGCTGCAGTTTTTTCCGGCACATCTGGCAAACCATACATGTTTTCTTGATCCCCTTGGACCGGCAGCGTGTCAGGACGTTGGCGTGCACCGCGTGGCGGATTTGCTTGAGCGCGGCTCCTGAGAGAGTTCGTCACAAAGCCTTTCTAAGACCTAACACCGGCAGGTGAAAATTCGAAGGCCTCTAAGGTGCCAAGCCCTTAACCCAAATTCCCATCCCAGGTCTTCCAGAACATTGAGGCAAGTCTCTTTCTACCACAACTTGGTGACCGATCTCGGGGTCCGAACCTTGGCGAAGGCAGGGAGCTCATTCCGAAACCTCCGCCTCGCTCTCTGTGTGCGTGAAAGCTATAATATGACGCAACATGTTTCAATGTCCTGCAATCAAGTGCCTTCTATTCTGTATTAGTTCATAACTGGATAGAACATATGTGGCCTCTGGCAATATCTGGCAATGTGCATGCGCGTGCGAGTGGAGGCGCTGGTGGTCAGCACGCTGAACCTGCTGGACCTGCGAGAAAACCGGGTCGGAGCCTCGATCTCCCCCTCTGAGGGCGCCATTGGGGAGACATGATCGACAAGAGCCCCCCCCCCCACCCACAAAAAAAAAATTCAACAGCAAATAGAAAACAGAACAAATAGATTCTGAGGTGTTTACACGAAGAGTAAGACAAACATAAGCCCTTCTCCCCGAGGTCTCCGACGCGGGTGCCACAGCTCTGGCAGAGGCCCGTCTCCAGGTGTCAGGGTACATGAGGGTGATACATGTGTTTAGAGAATGTGATCTTTGCGAGGCGCTGGAGGCTGGCAGCCAGCTTCGCTTCTTGCTGCTGAAGGAACACGCCTCTCCCCTCTCCCCCCCCCCCCCCCCCCACGAGAACCAAAAGGTCAGTACGCGGCATACACGTATGCAGTCCGGTATCATCCGTGTACGTGACGCGGCCACCATGGTGGCTGCAGGACAACGAGATCACGGATGACGGCGCTCAAAGACTAGCTGCCGCTGTGAGGAAGTGCGGCCAGGACCTTGCGAAGCGTAGCGGCGTGTAGGGGGAAACCTCTGCACCCTAAGGGCTTTTTTCGTATCAAACCCTCCTGTTCAAGCCCTTGTTCAACGTCAGGAGGGACCCCTCAAGCAGCTGGACCTGGAGAGCAACCGCATCACTGCCAAGGGAAGCGTTTATCTCAAGGAGGCCAGCGGTGGTGGAGCATGATTCCTCTACTCCTCTGTTTGGCCTCATATGGCTGTTGTAGTAAGCACAAGCTGCGCAACAACGAGTTACTCCCTTTCCTGGCACAGCCAAAAGGACCCGGTAGAAGGTGCGAAGTGCACAATGGTCCCCCAGACCTTCGGAGGATTTTCTCACAAAGCCCCTCCAGCTCCGAGTCCACTGAACTTGTTCCAGGGGTGCGCTGTGAGGTGAGATTTGTCTGACTTGCTTTGCCAAATTGAGCTTGCTGCTCAGTTTGACCATTGTCAGGTAAAGGAGGCCCTCAAGAAAGAGATTCAGTTCGGCTACCAAAAGAGTCTGGAGTCTCAGGAATGTTGAGCAATCTTGCTTGTGGAAGATGCTAGTCACGAGTCCGCCCCCTTGCCGTTTCAGAAAGCGGACATGTAGGGGAAGAGTGATATACGGAGAGACATCTGCAATGCGAGAAGCATTTGAGAGAGAGTGTGTTCTGTGTGTTCTGGTCTGTGTGTTCTCCGAGGCAAAGCCCGTGAACAGCACCAGGGGGTCATCGACACACACAGCAAGGCTAGGGGCCGCACTGTTCTGAAAAAGACAGCTAAAATATCAGCATCTCTGAAACTCACAGCTCTTCAAACTGCTCAGTTCTCTGCTCGATTCTTTGCTCAATTCTCTGCTCAATTCTCTGCTGACTGCCACGTGGCTGTTCCCTCAGGACGGCGTCTTTGCGGCGCGGTAGGCGAAGGGACGAAGACCCGGACTGCAAGAGACAGAAACACGGCCGCGGAAGATGCCCGTGATTACGGTGCCTCTAATTAGGGAGCACCTCCCGATCCCCTCGCAGCCCCCTTGCGTTGTCAGGGGGCTTCTTCGCTTTTGGTTTTGCCTTTATTTGTGCAGGTGTTTGCGAGGTTTGAGGCTGGAATGTCGGAAAGCCAGATAGAAGCCTACAAGAACACTTGAACTAACTTAAACTGCTTCCTCTGGCTTGCCAATCTGCTTTGGACTGAAAGCAGAGGTCTTGCGAAGCTACATGTCTACACAGTTATGACTGTTGTGCCGTGTATTGCCGGCCTGGACCACCACTCATCGCAAGAGGTATGAAATTGCATCGGGCGTTTCAGGGATGCAGGGTTGATGCTTCAGTAATGCTCCTGGATGAGCAGACGGGCCGTCTTGCAATATCTTGCAGGCGTCATTGCTGCAGCATGTTGGCTCAGCACTTCCATTCCATCTTGCTCTCCCATGCCTGCCATCGACAGAGACTCTAGATTCTGGGTTGCTCATGAGCTGTCGTGCACTTTCCGCATGCGCCTGCGCAGTCCTTGCTGTTTTGTTGCTCGGGCTCTCCATCTTGATGTTTGCAGGAAAGCACCGGCGTTTCATTGTCGCGACCGTGGTGGAAGAGTTAAGGCCCGTTTTGAAGAAGTCTGGCGTCAACGCGACGGTGGGAGAGCCGAAGCTGTCCGGAGCGCAACAAGCGCAACATTCGCAACACGTCAGCGCGGAGGACTACTTGCAGGATGTCGGTCAAATAAGCCGACTCAACAGAGTCATCTTCGTGCACGTGCCCAAAACCGGAGGAACCACGATCGAGGAATCAAGCCTGTTCCGCGACGCGCGCAAGTTTCACGCCACCGTTGGTCACAGTGACGCTGAAACACTGAACCTTGATGCATCAAGCAGCCTCGAAATTTAGCAACATCATGTGTGCAGTACGAATGCTTCCTTGTGTGTATTGAGTGCTTCGCTGTTGGGAGGGGGGGCGGGGGCTGGTGGGCGTAATGTTACTGCTTTGCGAGTCGCCTCGGCCGGGGCTCGCGGCTTACGGCAACGGCGAAGGAAAGCTCTTTGGCCGGGCAGAGGGAGGAGGGAGGGGGGAGGGTAGCTGAAGGCGGGGGCGTGAAGGGTAGGGCATGGATGAAGGGCGGGGGGAACATGTGGGAAAGGACAATGAGGAGGTGTATATAAGGCGAACAACACAGAACCCCAAAGGTCTCGGCGGCAAAATATGTTGTAGAGAGAGTACCTGGAGGGAGCCTGGTTCAGGAAAGGGGTGGAGTTGGTGGTGCATGCAGTTCCGAGTCTCAAGGGACAGCACCCAATACTGCCGTGCTTGCCACTGAACACAACACTTCTGAGCGTAAAAAACCCCGAAGCTATGGCTGCTATTGGCTGCTTTGAAAGCCCGAGGAGGCGCCGTGCCCCTCGCTTTCGCAGCTTCTCCATCGTGCGGCAGCCCTGTGAACGATTCTTATCTGCGTTCACCTACATCCGAACAATTGCTCCCGATGCGGAGTACTTGTGGTACAGGCGGAAGCTTGAATGGATTATTCAAGGGTTCATGTTGTTTTTGCAAGGAGCTGTGAGATGATTCGGTTTCACTGAGTTTGCTGCAGCCAAGGAACGTGGCCGGAAGGGACCTGAACAGTTATGTGGCTTCAAAGGACTTTGGGAGCTCCACATATGAAAGAGCAAGATTATGTGTTTGGATTTAAGGGGGTGTTATAGGGCTGTTAAAGCGTGGCTTGGTGTGGTTTAGGGTCGTGTGGTTACCTCATCGATGTAGGATGGGACCGGAGCCCTGAATATTTTTCAGACCTAATTCCCAACATCACAGGTCCCGCTTTTTTTCAGTTTCTGCATTTCACTCCGCAGCACAAGTTTGTGTTCTTCTTGAACAAGACATTTGGCGTGGATCTGCTGCTCTGCCAAGACAACTGGACGAGAAGTGTGGAGAGACTACGTGAATACTTGAAGCCGACTGTACTCCCGGCGGACATCGTACGAAGGCACAAGCGACGCACAGAGCACTCGAAATGCTCTGGCCTGCCCGAGGAAATCCGTCGCAGGATCGAGGCGGCGTACGCAATGGACATGTGCCTCTTCTTTCCAAATAAATCTGAAACAGCATGTGGTCCTCTAACAGCCGGGCAACTCACTGGACGCTACAAGACGTGCATGGAAAGCATTGGGGACAAAATCTGCTTTGCCGCAGCTAGGTGCGTTGAACTGCAAGGGAGGCATGTTCTGGGCATCCAAACTCCCTTGCAGTCTGCATATACCGCATATGTCAGGATTGTTGCTATTCGTTTGGGGGGGTTTGCGTTTCCTGTAAAGAACAGCAATCGAATGATTCGTTTCCTTGAAAGTGTTCATGCGTTTCGATTCGACTCGTGTTGCGGTTCCTAGATAAGCCCTAACCCCTAAACCCTAAACCCTTGTGAAAATCTGCGTGTTTTACTCCCTGTATAGTGTGTTGCATGAGGCCAAGGACAGTGACGTCGCATTGACACTTGCAGCGACGGCGAAATGATGCGACTTCATGAGCTGTTGTGTTAACTCAAGTGTGTAGTGGATTCGTAGTGGATTTGAGACTGCAAGACACGAGTCCTGAAGCTCTCACGCCTTGCCACACCCCAAGCAGGCACTTGCAGCCCCGAACATTCGACGATTTTTCGGCTCAGTGCTCAGATGGGGAGGGGGGTGGGGGTGGTGAAATCGTCAGTGTGTGGTTTTTCGTTGGGGGGAGGGGTCTTGAAGACTTGTCTGCGTGTTGTTGTCTGCGTTTGAGTGACGAGCGCACCCCCGGCACTTGAACTCATGGGCCGCACAAGAAGCCGCCCGCCGCGGCATGTCCGCGAGGCCAGGGTGGCAGAGATCAGATATGTCAGAAGAATGTGGGTCTCTCGCCAGGCTGCCAAAGCCCCGAATGCGGAAGGAGGCGCGACAGGTGGCGTACAGCTCTGTACGTGTCCCGCCGGTCCCGCACCATCACCGAACCGTCGTCTGCACGTTGACGCGGCAGGGGTTGGCAGCTCTGCGGCTGAACCACTCCCGCCAGCGCCGGTGGGATGCACACGTGGGGAGTAACTGAGATTCAACGCAGCAGATGCGAGGAAGTGAAGCTTTCCCAACAGCAGCTCGCCCGGAAGTGGGAAATGCAGTGGCGCTCTGCGGCCGTGCACGGCACTCCGTACAGCTATGGTGCCCTTGCTGCAGATTGCAAAGCGGGTGCGCTGTCTCGGAGCCCCCTCTTCCCACGCTTCGCATGTGTCAAGTCAAGGGAAGAGCTGCGGCGGCTGGGTGAAGAAGAAGGACTCCAAGCAACTTGGCTCTCATTTTCTCAAAACTCAACAACAGTCTCCAAGACCGGTATTTGACTCTTCCAGGCGCGGAGTCGTGTACAGGTGGCGGTGGAGCACGGTGGCTGCCTCGATTCCGCTGACGGTTTCCATGCTTGTGTAAGGCATAAGACCCCTTTCTGAGCTTGGACTGCTGCTGCAAGTGACCTTACATTTCAATGCTTGCGAAAACTTCGTGCGTTTGCCTAAGGTGTTGCCCCTGAGCCAAGGGGGCACCCCATCACCTCCAGGCTGCACGACTGCTCGGGAAGCTGTGAAACTGCAGCGCGGAGACCACATAGACACCCGCACAGGAACCCTCCATCGGCACCGCTTCCGTCACTTCTCCTCGGCACGATTCTCAGACCTGACAGTCCCAGCCTTGCCACTTGCCAAAAGGCGCTCTGTTCCTTCCGCAGGCTTCTGGACTGGGATCCGCCCCTGCTTTCTCGGGAAAGCGGACTGTTTTCCACGACGAGCCTACAAAGTCTAGGCCGAAGCCAGGGAAGAAAAAGACTTCGCCACCGCGCGAGAGTGTGGTTGAGTGTGTCTCTCTGTCTGTCTGTGCGTCCGTCCGTCCGTCCGTCTGTCTGTGTGCGTGTCTCTGTGTGTGTCTCTGTGTGTGTGTGTGTGTGTGTGTGTGTGTGTGTTGGTTGTTGTCTTGGAGGGCCTTGTGATAGAGCCTTGCATGTTGCGTTCGCAGACTGCACCTCACAACCCCATTTGAGAGCCCCAGCCCACTGACCGAATTTCCGATACCAGCAGAACTGGCGCAGCTTGGCTCAAAGCTTCCAGCCATGACTACGAAGGACTGGATCATCAAGCGACGCTCTTACAAACATCCATCCGTGTTTGCTACAATAAGCTCATGCCCTGACCTAGGAACTTCTTAATCCTTGGCCTTCTGGCTGTGCCTCGGAAGAGCTTAAGTGGGATCAGGAGACTGCGTGTTGATGAAGTCTTCGTGATTTGACTGTGTCTCTTTGAGTCCATCGTCCACAGGTCATCACATTTGGCTTGGTTTGTCCAGCGCCAGGCTGAAGCCTTGGGTTTTTTTCCGTCGATTTTTTTTGCATATGGCGGGCTTTGTGTTTTTCGCGGATATTTTTGCGGAGGCGGGGACATGTCCATTGCTGTCATCTGAGGTGAAGCCCTAGATGGCATTCAGATCGGCAAGTTCCGTCTGCCACAGGCCACGCATGATCGCGTGGCGAGGGAACATGCTCGAAGAAACCACTCCTGTGCGATGCAGGTGGCCGTGATCGTCATTTTCATTGTCTCGGGCTTGTGCCTGGATTCCATCTCTGAGTGCTTGCAGTACAAGGCCAGCTCTCGGGCTATCTGTGCATCACAATTGCAAAACGGAGAGACGAGGAAATCGGATTTCCGTGCATCCGTGTGAATCAGTGTGAGACGCCGCTTTTGCCTGTCAGGCGCTTGCCTTGTCCATCGTGCTTGTCCTCGGTGTAACCCCACTCCTTGCGTATCCAATCCTGCACTTTGGGCCAGTGCCTGAAAAGGGAATGTAAAGCTGACGAAAGGGAGATAAAGGCACAGAATGGCCGTCACAAAGAGCAGCATCTCTGAGGCAGGGCTATGTTGAGGAGACCTTGCTGGAGGCACCCTAACATACTGTATGGCATCTCATGAGGAATCACGTGGAGGGCGCTTGGAATCCTCACAACGTTCCAAGGGCCTGGCGGTGTTCTGCGTCGTGCCCACCACGTTATCCTCCGGGGTGACCATGGTGACGCAAGCCAAGGCGCACAGAGTGGAAGCATATCAGGTAAGAAGGCATTAAACCCCTGACAAACCTGGCAAGCCAAAGTCGCTGCAAGAGTTTGTGGGGTGGCTATGGGTAGCTCATTATGCGCTCGACACGAATCATTGATCCGCGCGGAGCCTGTTCTGCCAGGGCAATGTGTCCCTGGCGGTGCTGCTGACGACCATCACCAACCTCCTAGGCATGTGAGCCGTTTCTCTCCATGCCGCGACTAGTTCTGGTGCGGTCTAGGAGTGGCCACGATGCCGTGGTCGGTGTCGAAAATCTTCGCAGCGAAAGTGCCGATCAAGCCGTCAGAGATGCTCTTCGAGCTGATTTGGTACCTTGGCTGTTGCCAGATGCGTGGTGTGGACAGTTTTTTGTGGAGATTTTTGTGCATTGAAGGTTGACCTTGGTGCCCTTGATCGTTGGCATGGGCCTTCGGGAGGCCAATTCAGAGAAGTCCCAGCCTGTGCTTACACTAATGCGTCCGCAGCTTGGTTCGTTGAAAGAGCTTGGCAGGTTTTGCCAGCAGCAAAATCTTTTGCGAAGACAAACAAGAAGGTACTTGGCCTTTGCCAAAACAGGCGTGGCCCCATCCCAGACCTTTAACTGCTGCATTGTTTCGCTCGGTGCAAGTTTCAGTTCTGGATAATTCTCGTGGTGTGCTGCAGCGTGCAGTTGCATCCTGCTTGTGGTCTTGCTCATGACGTCAAGTGCTCAGCCGAAAATCATCTCGACGGATGCCGCGGCCTGAGCCAGTCTGAGCCCACGGGGAAGCAACCCAGAGCTGTAGCCTCACTGAGCCGAGCCTCACTGATCCGAGTCCTTTGACCTGTCTTGCGCTCTGGGCATTGCTGCTGGCATCCACCTGGTCTACCGAATTGTGGGCACGCTGCTGAGACTCCCCTGAGTTTGCAAAACGCAGTGTAAGTCAGTCATTGGCGCCAGTGCTGTGCCAGGATACTTTTCAGCCACCGCGGCGGTGCTGGAGCCGCGCGAGTGGGCCAGGGGCACTCAGGGACACAGGGGCACCCAGGCACCCAGGACCTTAGGTGACCTTAGGTGACCTTAGGACCTTTCTGAAATACGGGGCCCTGCTTCCGGGTGTGCGGCCGCAAGATGTGCCCAGGTGACGGTGGTGCTCATGTCCAGCCAGAAGTCACTGCCCGTCTGCGTGGCTCAGCTGGATCTTTGACCCCTTTTCTTCCACTCTTTCTCTTTAAGTGCCCTTACAAGTGCGCTCCCTTTGGGCTCCCCCTGCGCCCCTGCGCCCCTGCGCTCTCTTTTCCTTAACAGATCGCCTCCGTCCTGGGGTGTCGCGGTGGACTCTGCAGACTCTGCAAAGGTCTCCGTGATGTCCGCGCTGCCGGCAGAGCTCCGGGCCAACTCCGGGTGGGGAAGACACAGAGACACGAGACATGGGACGACTCACGACTTTTCAGGGAGATTGACATAGTACACAATGTGCTCTCATGTGCTCTCTCTCTCTCGCTCTGTTGTGTGTGTGTGTGTGTGTGTGTCTGTTTCTGTGCCTTCTCCACTTTCTGCACCTTCTGCCCATTTCTGCCGCAGGCTGATGATCGTTCCTTGCATCATGGCTCATGCCTCACAGCTGATCATTGACTCTATCCTTGCCGTCCGTCGTGGGCCCGGGCTGGATTGGGCGCCTCAACTCGGCAAAGAGACCTGCCTTGTGAGGCTGGGAGGTGAAGGAGGAGAAGCAGGCGTCAGAGAGTCCATTTGGTGCCCAGCGACAGTTGCCGTTTGAGCGCAGCAGCGTTGTTTTTTTTTTTTTGCTTTCTGTCAGGCTCCTCTCCTTCCTTCCTGAACTGAGACTCTCTGCTGCGGTGCGGCCATGGCACGTGGAGTGCCCTCGCGAAGCAATTGAAGCACTTGAAGCACTTCAAGCGCGCCCTTTGAATCGCTCTTCGCTGAAGCCGCCAACCTTTGGGAAGTGCGGGCTTGAGCCGGCATGTCCCACAGAATTGTTTAGCCAGCGGCTTCATGTCTTCACTTTCTCCGGCCGAATTGGCCAAGACGTACCGAAACCAAAAACGAAGCGTGGCAGCGCTGCCTGCAAACATCAGCCCGGCAGCGGGTCAAGAGAAGGTCTTTGCGGGTGCTTTCTGGGGTGTTTGACTTTCCTTCATGGGGTCTCGCGCCAGCTTCAGGCACCTTGTGAAATTGAAAGGGCTCCCAAAGCACTCAAGCACTGGCACTCCCCAATGCGTTGGCCAGAACGGATGAGGCAGCCAATTCACGTTCTGGGTTGCTGGAAGTAACTACAGTAGAAGGCTGCTGTGTTGGGGAGTAGCAACATTCAGAAAACAGGGGGTACATTCACCCAGCAAAGGTCAGAAAACACCAGTGTAACATTCGGAAAACACCAGGGCAACATTCTGGAAAACACCAGGGAAACATTCGGAAAACAGCCGCGCCACATAGTAAGTCGACAAACAGGAGGGTCACGGTCAGCATACACCACGGACGCAGTCAGCAGACAGCAAAGCCACATGCAGCAACCAAAAAACAACGCAGGACTCGTGGAGAACACACATCCAAGCACAGGATGCTTGCAGATTAGCTTTGTATCTACGAGGAGACCCTTAAAACAAAAAAAGATAAATAAATAAACAAATATATATATATGTATATCTACCTACGGAATCCAAAACCAGCCTTAAAGCAGGTAGAGATTCAAGAGCCGGGGTTTTAGTCGTTTTTTGCTAAATACCTGGTTTTGGGCCACAAAACCAGGTTTCTGATTTTGCAGCTCACCCACACACCCGTAAAAAGCGCGAGTGTGAAACCCGAAAAAACCCGTGCGAAACCCGTAAACACCCGTGGTGGAAAGTCAGGTTTCTCCTTGCCTTCTGGAAACCAGGTTTTCTCTTTGAAAGTCGGGTTTTTAAGCAAAACCTACTTTAAATAAAGCAGGTTTGGGTTGCTGAAGGATATATATATATATATATATGCTACCCCGCCCCCAAAGATCCATGGTTTTATGGCCCATCTGGCAGCAGGAGAGCAGTGCGTGAGCGTAATGTCTTCGAGGTGTGGCCTCTGAATCTAAAGCTCTAATCCATCAAGTTGAGTTACAAACGAAGCTCGGATGAGGATTTCTCAGGGTGCGGCCTTAGAAGTGTAAAATTCCAAAAACATCTCATTGCGAATAGGTGACACAGGAGGATTTGATACGGTGTGGTCTTTAATGCACGGTTAACTAGATGTAATTGCGGGCCCCTTATTTTGGGTCCTTACAAAAAGGCGTCACCTATACTGCCTATACTGTTTAGGGCACCCAAATAGGGACCGTGTTTTTGGACAGCCCCCGTGAGCCCAAGTCGCAACAAAGACGCGGCATCATGAACTGGCGAGAAAGCTGAGGCCTTAATGTAGCCGTTGAAGTATCTAGGTCCCACTCTGTTAGCTCAGCAATGCAAAAAAACACTTTGACCCTTACCCCATCATTTTCATTCAGGAGCACCCCCACAAGGGGTCCCTGGCGCGGCGGATTGAACATAACATGAGACATGTCTCATGCGCAATGCAAACCTCCGGCGTAGTAGAAAAAACACAAGTGCAAAGCACATCCCTTCCGCAACACGTTAAAGACACCCTCAACTAGGTCCACTAGGTCCCTTTGAAGCAGCTGCTTCCGAGAGGGGCTCCACACTGCCCACGGTGCTGGTGGCACGGGCCAGGGCCTGGGAGGTCCAAAGCTCGAAGGGAGAGTTTGTCAGGGGGCTCGGCCGCGTGTAAAGCAGGCGTCTGCCTCCGGCCGTGGTGGATCGTGGGATCGTGGGTTGGATGGTAGGGGTGAACAGTTTGGGTGGGGGCCGTCCCTGATCCTTGGTTGTAGGGGGTGTTTTGGCTTCCCCACCACTGAGGGGTGTGGCTGAATGGATCCCTCAATATGATCCTCGACTTATAATGGCAAAAGGCTGTCGTAGGCCAGAGAAGGTCCGGTTAGAGGCCTGAGGCCTCTGCGTATTCGGGGAGGAGGCTCGAAGAGAGCTCTGAAGCTTGAGCTGTCCTCATTGGTACCATGCGTACTGCACCAACCTCACAACCTCACACGGCTCCCTTGTATGCTATGAGACTACACTTGTGGGCAGGTGAAGTGACGCCAGCTCGCAAAAGGTCCATACATTGGTACAGTTGCACTTCAGGTTTTTCCCCAAGCTACGGCCAAGCCACTGCCAGCCTCTCGCCCGCCCCTCACCGTGAAGACCATGTCGTTCCAATCGCTTGTGCTCCTCGTGACCATGCTCGCGGCCAAGGGCTCGCCGACGTCGGTCGAGTCTGGCATCAGCCGCAAGACCTTCCAGATCAACATCGAGACTGACATGGACAGCAATTGGGGCAATGACCCTGTCAGGGTGTTTTACCCGGGTCTAGGTAGTGTCAACACTGCCAGCAAAACCAAGCCCCTGGCTGTGACGTACACTGCCGGTGATCAACTGGGTGTCCAGCTCGGCCGCTGGTATTGGGCCTACGACGGTGGCTTGGCTCCGCGGCTTGCGGGCGTCTGCCCCCCGCATACACAAAATGCGAACAAGAATCCCGACAACTCTGGGGCGGAAATTTTCGTGAACAGCGACTGCACGCTCCAGCAGGCCAAGCTCCCCGTTTACGGCGTTGGCTTCCCCAGCTACATCGCAGCGGACTTCGAGCTAGGGATCAAGAACGGCGTCTGCACGCTGTCGGTCAAGAACGTCGCCGGCCTCACAGATGGACTCGGGACAGCAGACGCCTGCGTTTACCCCTGTAACGACTTCAACGCTAAATCTTGCACAGCCGCCCAACTGGACGAGACGGTCGGCTGCGGCAAGTTGGTGGCCAGTGACTACACCACGGCCATGGGCCAACCGATCACGGATTTCAAACAAGTCGCGGCCATCCGTAGCGGCTTGGTACAGAAGTGCGCTCCCGGTCCCAAATTCGGCGCTGTCCCGCTTGCCACAGGCGGTGGCCTGCCTGTCGTGACTGTGGTCAACAACTGCCCGAACACAGACGTCGTTTACAGTATTAACCAAGGCCCAGCCGCTAGCTGCAATCCCTCCGATTGCGGCTCCCTTGTTAAGGCCGACACATCCAACGCCTTCTGGATCGGCTTCAAACCTTTCAACAAGTTTACGAACAACAATTACGGCGCCGCCACCATCGCCGAGGTGACTCCTCACTCGGATGGAACAGCGGACATTGACATCAGCCGCGTGGAAGGTTTCAACTACGGTGTGTCGATGAAGGACAAGGGCGGAGACTGGAGTGTGGTGTGCAATGATGTCAATTGCAAGGATGCCTACTGGCTGTGCGACAGCTCATATGGGAACAAGCTCTTCCCCGCGACGGGAAAGTTTGCCAGCAAGGAAATCGTCATCACGTTTTGCCCCAAGAAGGAGGCCGACACGGACAATTTTCAAAACGTCAATCAGTGCGCAACAGTTGAGCGTGAGCAAGCCACCACAACGGGTCCTCCATACATTTGCCAATTCAACGAGTGGTATGACATGACCAATGGCGGGACATGCGTCACTGGCACCCCCGAAGGGGGAAAATGCATGGGAGCTGCACCCAGCCCGATCAACGCTTGCAAATCAGACTCGCGGAGTTTTTTTCCGTAGGATGTGCAAGGATGTGCATTTGCTAGATTTTGCGCTAGAATTCGGATCTGGGATGTGCGGCTGGTCTTGCGCTGGTCCTTCGCGCCGCCCTCAGAAGCAGGAGTTTGGCGCTCGTGCAAAACCGCCCTCAGAAGTAGATTGCATGTTGCCTTTTACCCCAGCTCGGACTGTACATGCTCCATCGGGTACACTCGTCCGCTCGGGCTGCTAGAGCTTTCGATTCCAGGCTGGTCTTGCGGAAAGTCTACTCTGCGCCCCAAAGCCTCCAGCTATCTCAAACTTTCAACTAAATGCAGCTGAGACCCTTGCACAGAACCATCGGCTTGGCACAAACTCCAGCGCTTTGCTGTAGGTGAAGCATATGGCCAGCGCCCTGGGGCCTACCAGAATATCGAATACTTCAAGCTGAAAACTGCTGCCGCGTGGGTTTAAGAAGCACGGATCTCTGAACGGATACCCTCGAATGGGGCACCGGATTCATTGCAGAGGAAAGATGAAGGCACGAACGGGGTATAACGGGGTCACAGGTCGCCGAGTGAGCCAAGTCTACAGTAAGACTTAAGATGCGAGTATGGCAACAGGTAAACAGCCCGCGTGGCACCATTGTCAAGCGTTCTGTTTCTTCCTTTAAAGCCTGATAAACCAACATGCATGCGTAGGGACATCGGGGCATGGGTGGATGGGGCATGGGACAGAATGAAACGTTTCGGGCTGTGCTGGGCTTTCGAGGTTGCTGCGAACTTTGCGGGCCAAGCGGGGATCTCGGCAAGCGAGCCGATGTTGCGATTGGAAATCGTCCAGATTCTGCCCAGCTCCAGGGCAGCAAGGCGTCAGTGTCCAAGCGGAGTCCGAGGCCGTGACCTGGGGAGATGAATGATGAAAGCATGTATAGGCTTCTCTGGCAGCCATCCTTGCGGGTCCTAGCGCATCATAGCGAGGACGATGCCAGGTCACAAGCAGCCTGGTGTGGGCCGGTGTGGGCCGGTGAGGGGGTTGTGTGGGGGTTGTGACATGTTTGCAATTTTTACGTCAGCTATTCTCCTCGCCCGGGTCTAGCTTGGGCTAGTAACTCAGTTGTGGACGTTGTTATAGCTGGCGAAGTCTTGCGGTGCTTGAGCTCCACTCCATGTCACGAAAGCTACTGGTAGCTCCTTGGAGCTTGCGAGAGTTGTCGTTTGCAACCCTTTCTCTCTAGTGTTCAGGTGGGTCAACAAGCGACCCCGACCCTTAACTGGTATGAAAATCAGTAAGTTAAGGGGGGGGGTCCCCTCCCCCCTTTGTTCCCTCTAGGCTCCCCCGGCTATGGTTGCTGCTTTGTTTAAGGTACGCTCTGCACTGAGTTTGCTTCTTGTTTGGCTTTGCCTCGAGCGTGTTGAATGTGCTTTCAAGAGCTTGTCGGCGAGGCGTGAAGCTGCCATGCGGCCTTCCTGGTCTTGCCCCTCTCGCCGTTGGCATTGACTTGAATCGCTAGATATCGTGCCTGTGCCCCGAATGTGCAAAATGTGGGAGCAGCAGCTGTGTAAGACGAGAAGCTGCACTTCCGAGTTGCTAAATTCTGGGCCCAAGCTACTCCGATTTTCGAGCTCCAGCCCCGATTTGATGTGTGCAAAATACTGCAACAAATGCTTTCCGCATGGCTTCATTCGTTGGGGATGATGATGATGATGATGATGATGATGGTGATGTTGAGTGCGGGGACATGTCTGCAGATCGCAAGCTCCGCAACTTCACCCGAAAATGCCAGGAAACTGCGTCTGCCTTAAGCATCTGCTTAGTGGAAGCCGGGCAGCTGGGAAGACCATATGCCTCAAGACCTTGTTGGCTGCTTTGGGGACTCTATCTAGTCAGGCGGGGCTTGTGGCAAAGGCTGACTGCCACAGACTAGCACAAACAATGCACACATGTGCACGGCACCTCCGCTTCCGTTTTATCCAGTGCGCGCCTCAAGCTGCGGCCCCCATGACGTAGATATAGGTTGGGAGCGTTGGAATTCGGTGCACGTGGTGTAGATGGGCAATGGCCAGTTGGTCCGTAGGGACGGGGCCTTGGCGCTGGAGAGCTACGGTAGCGGATGAATTTGTTTCTGTTGCAATGCCCAATGCACTGCCCAAACAGCTCTTGAGCACTTCCAAGGCTCAGGAGATCATATCCGGCGACTGAGCTGCAGGGATCTCTCACAAGCAAGCCGGTGAATTTTACAGCTTGGCCACTGAGACCTGTCCACCCATGATCTCCGGAACTACACGAGAATCTGCAGCTTGGTGCCTGAGTTCCCAGATAGGCCAGGGTGCAGGCTTCTCTGCAGCTCCGGCACACGAGGCGCAAGCAAAATCCCCTTGGAGGTACAAGAGCCAGCGGCGCTTTGACAAGTTCCGTGTGCGAAAGGGGGCCACGCACCCGGTCTGGGCCGTGGCCATTGCGGAGGCGGGCGAGAAGGTATAGGGTGTTGGACAGGGCGTATCATTTGTAAGGCTGCATGTCAAATATATTTGGTTATGTATGAAATGCATACCACGCCCGAATATCTGCATATCCATCTACATATACCCTCAGACATGCATCTAGTTCCTTGTATGCATGTATTTATACATCGACACATATACACATGTTTTTGCATAGGCTTGAACCAAGGGATTGCAGGGCACCTAGGTCGGGTTTGGCCGGGAGGTGAACATGATGATGGCCGCGGCCACTGCCGATCATGAGGCCCAGCCCGCAAACTTTCGAGGGCTCCGCTCGAAAAATTCGGAAGCCGCCTCTCTGGATCGTGAGGTTCACCTATGGGACCTGGAAGACATGGAGCTTTTAGTGGGGTGCCAAGTTGAAAGAAGCCCCGCCCTAAGGCATGTGAAAGCAAACTTTCTGAGGTTTCGCTCAAGGGCCACTCAGATCAAGTGTGGGAAGTCAAGTTCTCCACCAATGAGCTGCGGACTGAGTCGATGTCCCGCCTGTACGACGAATCGGAGGCCGAGACGTAAGGGAACCTGCCTGGTAGGACCACCTTGGCCTCCGGGAGCAGCGACAAGACCATCCGCCTTTGGGCCGGGCTGGCAACACCTCTTTGCAAAAAAGAACGCGCAGGGCTTTTCAGCACAGGACGCCCAAGACGGGAGTCCGCTGGGCGTGCTTCGAGGCCACGAGGCTGCGATCAGGCGCCTGCGGTGCCTTTGCCCATCCTTGTGTTCGAGTAGAGCGTAGCGGCGTAGCGGCGTAGCGGCGTAGCTCGAAGTTCGCATTAACTCGCATTCTCGCATTGCGTGCATGAGAGGTGCTTGAGTTTCTCCTTCGCGGGTTACTTGATCTCCGGGGACCAGGACTCCAACATGGCATCCCTGGCACAGATTGTATGGACTCCACGGACTCCACGGACTCCACGGTTTCACGCTGCTGGAGCAACATGCGACAAGCCTTGGCCAGTTTTTGTGGGAAGCTGAAAACGCGTCGCCCATCAAGAAGTGGAAAGCCCACCAGGGTGCAGTCACCTCCCCAGATCTGAGTTGCCACTGCCGGAAGTCTGGGACACGACTCGAGGCACAGCGAAGTAGCATGAAGGGTACGCAGACCACGTACACTCCCACATGCGCTCACTCACTCTCTCTCCTTCTTCTCTCCTTCTCTTTGACTGCCTGTCTTTTGTTCTGTCTTTTGGCTGGGTTTTGTGGTACTTCACCTTCCCCCCCCCCTCCGTTCTCATAACACTTCGCCGACAGAGGAGGAGCCCATGGAACCCCGAAACACTTCTCTCTCGTTCACATATCGCAGTTCCCGTGGTGCCCCTCTCTCCCTCTCTCCCTCTCTCCCTCTCTCCCTCTCTCCCTCTCTCCCTCTCTCCCTCTCTCCCTCTCTCCCTCTCTCCCTCTCTCCCTCTCTCCCTCTCTCCCTCTCTCTGTCTAGTCTAGCTTTGTAGTTTATCCTAGGTCCACAGCGTGGCTTTCTCTGCAGCCGAGCCTTTGCTCGCTCGGACCTCGACAGGTTGATTCCACAGGATCTCACTTCTCTCATTTCCTTCGGATTGTTTTTGCATCGAGGCATTGTCAGTTGGTGCAGATGGTTCCGTGGCATCTTGGTACGTGAAGCGGGAGGATGACGACATGATCCTTGGAGGGCGGTTTGCAGGTGCCTTTGGAGCCTGTGATGTTTTGATGTTTTGATGATTGCTTGTTGCCTCTCGCAAGAAGAGGTGGCGATGGCGGAGCGGTGCTCAGCCTCGCATGCCATCCCGTCTATCCGGGCATCACGGCGGTGGGCAATCAGGCACAGCCTGACACAGCTTAGTAGACTTGGGGGTATGCGGGTCTCTTTGGAGCATTGGAGGCGAGACTTGAGACCTAATGCACATTCATTGTACTGTACCTCTGCGGTCCTTTCGCTCCGATGGCTCCCTTCTTCCTCCATTTCTCCCTGCCATCTCCTGCCATCATCTTTTCCTGGAGGGATGGACAATTGAGTGCGTTATGGCACAGGATGGCGGCGTGTGGATCTGGGACTTTACCCCCGACTTCCAGCGAGGCGGGCCTTACGCAAGTTAAGTGTCTTTGCATTCGCTCATCCCGGATCCGGGCTACTCCGGACCAGAGCCGCGCCAGGCACGGTGGAGGTGACAGGCGGGGTCCTGTGAAAAAGCCATGCATCTGCGGCACAGAATGGCACGAACATCACCTTTCTCTGTGGCTTGAGAGGCCACCAGCGGCTGCGAGGCCACACAGAAGCCGTGCAAGCTCCGAGTTTCTGTGGAGTGTAGCAGTGATCTGTGGCAGCCCTCCGCTTTGTTGGGGCTCTGAGGTTTGGTTCCTGGAATTCTCACGAGATGCCTGCCTGCTTGCATCCGGATCTGCAGATTGCACCGTTCGGGTGCCCCTGCGCAGTGTGTCCAAATGTTGCACGTGATTGAATGTTTTTTGTGCAATGTCGTGTGAATACTAGCATGGCTCATGCACAGGTTTTGCCTTGGACAAATCACGCAGCGGTCACATCCAGTGCATGCGCAGCTTGAGACCGTGATGTCGCCAGAAGGGCCCTCTTGGGGGCCCAATGAGCTTGAAACCATGCTTTTGCCGCATGGCCTTCTTGGGCCCAACTTGAAACCGTGATTTTGCCGGAAAAGCCTTCTTGGGCCCAACGTGAAACCCGTCCATGTCCTAAACCATTCTGCTGTCAGAAGCTGTCCGGTTTCTCTTGCTGCTTTCTGTCGGCAGCTGTCCCTAAACCCTAAACGATTCTGCTGTCAGAAGCTGTCCGGTCTTTCTTGTTCCACAGGCTGAAAGCCCAAACTGCCAAGAGCATCAAGCCCGGGGGGGGGGGAGGGGGGTTCCTCGCAATCATCCGGCTGCCAACCTGTCCCCAAGTTCTGCGGTTGCACTGGGATGAAAGGTCTTGGTTTTTCTTGGGGCAGCACGCACAGGTGTGTGTTTGCATTACGAATTCAAATTGGGATTAAGGAACTTGGTGGGCGGGTTGGGTCTTCAAAGCAAGGAGCCCGGGTGAGAGTTTTATGGCAGCTGGGATGAAAGGACGTGGCGGCAGGGCCTTGAGGCAACTTATGCCAGGGAGCAGGGTAGGTTGCTTTGCCGTGGGATTGGTTGGGTGTTTCTTATAGCATGGCCCGGCGACCGATTCTTGGCACTCTTGCAAACCGGTGCCGCAGGTACCTGTTTGCATGGGGATGCAATGGCTAGGCGAGCTGGTGTGTCTTTTAGCAACAAGCCCGGGGGACATGGCTTTTTCATCAGCACGATTTCGTGCACCGCTGCTTCTTCTTTCAAGAATCAAGAAGGCATAGCGTGTTCGCTTGACTACAATCAGCTAGAAGAAGGCTGGCTGCTGAATGGGGGTGAAACGACCTGGTGGGTTGGGTGTGTCTGCAAACACCAAGCCAGGGGAAGGGTTCTTGGCACTCCACAGACATTTCTTTCTAGTTGCGCGTCTGCACTAGCAATCCTCAAAGCTGCCCCTAAGTTGTGTTCACACTGGTCGCGTTCAGTTCCAAAATGGTGGGTGGATGCATGTAAACACGGAAACGAATCATCTTGCTGGCTGTGGTAAGATCCTGGGAGATCCTTTGATCGCATAATAAGTGTCCGTGGCACGTTTGGGGAGATGGCCGTGAGAAAGGGGTATGGCCGTGGAAAAGGATTTGGCCGTTTGAAAGGGAGGGTGTGAAATTTCACGGTGTGGAGGGTGGTAGGTGTTCAGTCAAATAGCTGCTGCCGCCGGTACCTGCCACTTTGCGAGTGTGTGTGAAGAACGGAGGGCCTTTCCATGGGTTGGCTTTACCTTGTCATGCCGATGCTAAGCAGGTCGATCGGTCTCAGTTGCAGGTGTGGGACACTTCGTCCATTACCGTCCCTTCTTTGCTGGCAGTTTTCAAGGCTCATGATTCGCTTGGCCCCCGGCGAAGACATCACCCTTGTGTGTTCATCTTGGGAGGGCCAATACCGGGTCCCGAGGTGGGTGAAGCAGGTCCGCTGGCTCAACCAGCCAGGCAAAGGCCGCGGGAAGAAGAGGCTCCTGGTGCCTCGGCTCCAGGTGTGGGATTGTCGTAGCTGCCGTAGCTCCAGGCTTGTCATGTCATGTTTGCAGCACCTTGAACAGCACAGATTGATAAAGCCCAGTGTTGCATCGGTGCGAGGTGACATGCTCCACTGACGGCCGGATAGCAGTTTGGGCACCGCCTGGACGCTTGCGGAAGATCAACAAGCTGGAGGCAGAATCCATCAGATGACAGCATCGATGTGACTGTCGAATCTTCTCTCTCCTGTGGCATGAGCACATTGGCACATTGGAAGCATGCACAGAAGGACGCCCCATCCCTGAGCCAGAAGCTCCACGTCCACATGGATCCGGCAGCTGAGGCCGCTTCAGTCGCCTGTTTGGACGTGTGCATGTGCGTGTGCATGTGCGTGTGCATGTGCGTGTGTACGTGTACGTGTACGTGTACGTGTACGTGTACGTGTACGTGTACGTGTACGTGTACGTGTATGTGTGTGTGTGTGAGAGAGAGAGAGTGTGTGTGTGTGTGTGTGTGTGTGTGTTTGCTTCTTTTATGTGTGTGTGAGTGTGTGCATATGTGTGTGTGTGGCCGCTTCTTGCAGCTTGTTGTGGTGGCCAGAGCAGCTTCGAGGCCAACAGCGAGCTGATCCCCTTCACAGGCGCAGCCAACCTGGCAATCTACACCCTAGAATCTCTAGAACGCTGCAATGCCATCTAAATCTAAATTCATCCATTAGAGTCTGTACTGCAAAGGGCATGCCCATATGATGCCAACCCGCGCACGACCACAGGCGACGCCGGTCCCGGCAACGACGCCACACAGCCTTCGCTGCCGCCATCGCCTTGAAACTCGGGGCCTGCTGACCTTCTCTCTGCCTGTGAAGGTTGTTGTGTGGGCAATGTTTCTGCACACCTATGTGTGTGTGAGAGAGAGTGTGTGGGGGAGAGCGCAATGTCCGCCGCTCCGAGGGCCCCAGAGCCTGCACCGCAGCTGGCCTTGCCTCCGGTGCACACCGAGCCTTCGAAGGCTCCGAAGGCCCCGAAGCTCCCGAAGGCTCTCGCCAACAGCGCTCCCAGTGGTTCTGCGCCTCCTGGCGCGCCTGGCGCACCGGGCGCACCTCCCCCACCCGCGGCCCCGAGCCCAGAGAGTCGCAGAGTGGCCCTTCCGGACGATCATGCCCCTTTCTGAAGATTTCTGAAGAAAGCATGTGCCAAGGCGACTGCGGCTCCGCGAGGCTCGAGCGAGCTCTCGCTTGTGGCACTGGGCATTGAATGCCGGAGTAGTTCCACAGTCTTCCGCACTTCCACACCTTTTTGGGCATGCCTCCTTGCTAGGAGCAGCGCTGGGCCCTGTGAATGAAGGCGTCCGTTTAGGGTCGACCCTGACCTCTTTGAAGTCCGTGAAGTCCGCATCGACGCTCGCGTGAAGTGCTTCGCGCAGCGAACATCCGTCTCACAAGCCCTGTCACATAGTGATCGAGGGGACATCTGCATCTCGGCACGAAGAGCTCCAAGCGAAGAAAGCGAAGAAACAGCGGGGTTTGGCCAGAGAGAAGCCTTCCTATGGATTGGCCGGTGGCAAGATCTGACAGTATTTGCTGTGACGGCTGCAGGATCGAGAGCAAGCTTCCAGCAACAAAAGCACTGTCTTTCGCTACTTTGATAGAAGTCGCATGCTTCTAGTGACGAAAAAGCTGACAGCTCGGAGAGGCCCCATCGCAGCGTTCACAGAACATATCTTGCATCCAAGAACTTCCCGGCTGCACGAACGGCAACTTTGCACGTGAACTTAGTCTCGAACCACCTTCTCAGCCTCTCAGCGCCGCAGCTCTCAATGAGTACGCCCTCAAGCACTCGCAGGACTGGTTACGCAGCGCAGGCAGCTGGTTTGCCCACGTTTTCTTAGATGTCGCAGCCTCTTCACATCTCTTCACGGTGCAGGCGACTCCGGCCAGCAGAGCTCCGGCTGTGACTGGCCAAGGTGTGTCAAGAGTTCAGGCCCGAGCGGTGTGCGATACCATGCAACACTATGCAACACTCAATGCTCCTTACACTTCTGGCATCTTCCGGGGGGGTAGACCTCAAGAAGCTCGGATTGCTGGTTCAGGTGCCCCGAGCCAACCAAAATCTCGCTGCAACCAGATCTGCTCCGGCATTGGGCACTGAACCCCAAAGTACAGAGGCCTGATACCAGACGTGCAGCAGTGTGCAATACTTGTTTCTCGTCACATGGTGCCGTCCTTTCTAACCAGCATCTTATCGTCACTGCAAGGCAGCCCGTGCGAAGAAGAAGAGCAAGCCAAAGCCCAAGGCTGTGTCCTTTAAGGTTTCACGTGTTCCATGGTGAAGCTTTTTCATTCAGGGCTTTGCGCTGGCCCGTGGCCACTGGGAGCCCGCAATAGCTCGGAGCACATTGAACGCTCTTGCCAGCGCGAGGCGAAAGAAAAGACATTGTCTATAGATGAGGATCTGTTCGGCGCTTACTGCAGTTGGATCTTGTGTAGCTGTGCAGCCGAAGACGCGTATGCGACAGTGAATGCTTTAGACGTGTATGCGACAGTGAATGCTGGCCTGGCACTGGCCCCTTCGAGCATGTCATAAACGCTCCAAGGCTTCCAATCCCACATGGCCTGGTGTGCGTGATCTGCAGAGATCCCTTCAAGGACTTGGCTGATAAGAGCTTGTAGGCATGTAGGCATGTAGGCATTTGTTTGTCGTTGCAGGTCTTAGCACTGTGGCAAGGTAGACTGCAGTGCCTGGATCAGCCAGGACCCGGTAACCACAGACGATGGCCACTCATACTGCCGCGCATGCATTCTTGATTGGTTCAAAGCACACGATGCCAGGCAGCCATGCCGTACAATTGCTGCATGTTATGGGCGAGACCTGTCGAAACTAGCGGACAGTTTCATCCTGCCCCCTGAGGGTACGCGAGTTCTACGAGGTGCCTGGCAACATCGCGCCTTACAGTAGGACGGCCCAGAACATCTCAGAACATCACAGTTTTGCTTTCGGACGCCCTGCCCGGTTGTTACGCAGTTGCACGCCCAAAAGTGGGGCAGGAAGATGCCGCCTTCGCTCCTCGCTCCGATGACCCAGCTGCCGTTGACGAACCGCACCTTGCAGACCAACATTGCCCTCAAACAGGTCCGGGAAGAAAGAAAACTTGAACCCAGTCTGTGTTATGGGATGTCATGTATGGCCATGCCATGACCGAGAGCTGAAAGACCAGCTGTTGCTAGCTCTCACGGTTTCCATAGGGGGTCTAGGCATGCATATGGGGCGGTCTGAAGAGAGGTGGGGCAGGAGCTATTTTCAGTTTAGGGGGCCCGCGGCCAGAGCCGAGGCAAAATTAGAAGCACCATCTCACATGGGCAATTTTACTCTTAGGCTGCTCACCAACAACCTAGGAGTTGTTTGGAGGGCAATTTTTACTTGTCAAGGGGTCCCTGAAAAATCCGGTGCAGCGATCAGCACCTCGCCTACGCAGACCCAAATGCCTTTGAGCACTTTATCCTTCGATTGCATGACCACACATTTGGATCGCTGCTCGAGGGCACCTACTAGCTTTGTCGCCAACTGTTTGGGAGGGTGACGGACACTCGGCAACGCCTCATCTGACATATCTGACTGGATCCTCACCGTCTTCAACTTCTGATCGTCGAACTGTCGCCGAATCGACCCAATTGATGTTCCTAGAGGGTGCTTCGGGGCTCCTAAGGAATCCGAAGAGATCCCTGTAAAAGTTTATTTGGGTCTCTGGGACTTTGGTGAAGCTCAGAAACGGGATGGCCGACGTATACAGGCGCAGAGCTAGATGCCAAGGCCACAACTGCATCTTTTGACTTCGAAGAACTCTCGCAGGCGGTGGAGGCCTTCCGGTCCGAGAGGCCGGCTGAGGAGGCGCGCGAGCGGGAGCGTCTCCAGCTGCTGCGAAAGGTAGAGGACACCCCGGAGAGATCAATCAAGCAAAGAAATCTGATCTGTCCCTTGGCACCTGTTGGTCGTGTTTAGTTGTTGCATCTTTCCGGATGATCCCTGAAGGAAGCCCAGGCAGCGGAGGGAAACCTCAAGTCCAACTTCAATCAGGTGCGACAGTTCGTACATGGCATGTCGTATGTCGTATGTCTACCGAAGGAAGTGAATGCTTGCAGAAAGGAGCTCACGGTTCTTCATGGCAAAGTGCATCATCTAGAGGCACTTTCCGTGGGCCTCGCTGCGTGTACTCGTAGCTGCCGGAGAGGTTTTGCTTGAACGCAGGAGCAGCTTGGTCAAGCCAACGTGGAGCTACAAGCAGCAAAGGCCATTCTCTCCATTCTCCCTGCCTCGCGGAGCCATGTTCCCCCAGTTTGGCCCCTCTTCCGCCTCCAGGAAGAAGCACTGAAGCTCCAGGAGCACGCAGTGGCCTTCGCAGGCTCTGCTGGGATGCGCTCGCACGAAGACCGAATCGTATAGAAAGGAACAAGATGCTGAAATACACCTGAAGACTCAGGCGACGACTTTGATGATTTGGGCTACGAGTTGGAGCAGCTTGAAAGCGAGCTCGCGAACCAGAGCTTGTGCCCAAGATCCAGTGGTGGCATCTGCTGTCTCAGAGCTTTTGATCCGATTCCTTCCTCAAGGGTCTGCCGTTCTGTGGGTTCTTGCCCAGGTGCAGAGGAGTTGGGGCTTGTCCGACTGCCGTACCACACTGAGCTGCCTGGACAGAGGCCCCGATTTGGCCGCCCTCGATCTCAGTCTGCATAGTCTGCATAGTGGCATATCAGCATAGCTCGGCATGGAGTTGGCTGCACGCCTCTCTTCAATGTCTCCGTATGCGCCAAAGAAACAATTCAGCATGCATGTTGCATGTGGCAGGCGCATTCTTGCGCCGTGGGACTTGCTCATTCCCTAAAATTGACAGTCACGGTAGAACAATCGGCAGACCCTGCTTTCTGGATTTTAGAGCCCTGCCGTTCTTTGCCTAAAGGGAAGAAGGAGCATGACAAGTCCCATTGTTTGAGCCCGTTTAGCCTGCCAGGCAAATTCCAACTCATAGGGTCGTCCAAGCCGCCCGCTGACATGACAGAAGTCATTAGAAGTCCGTCAGAAGCTGGATCAGAGAACAGCCCTTAAGGAGCAAAGTGGCATGACCATGGAGGAAAAGATGGTGCCCATAATGTCTGTTTTGAGAGTCACTCTGCCGCCCTCCGTTGGAGGTTCAGGAGCTTCCATGAGATTGGAATGCTTCCTTTCACGTGCACAGCATCGCGTTCATTTTGAGGACCATGGCATCTGCGCACATATTTATTCTCGAGCCTGAAGCTTCACTGCGCTCCGCTTGCCTCACTGCCTCCCAGACTCCGAAACTTGCCTGGTTTTGAGCTGATGTTATGAGAATTTCTGTGGGAGACTCTATGACACCCCCAGCATAATTTCTTTGCGTATTATTTGCACATTTTTTGCACATGGGTTTTGGGCCCGGGAACTTTTTGCACATTGTTTTTGCACGTTTTTCGCACATGGATTTTGCACCCGGGATGTTTTTGCACATTGTTTAATTATGCGCATTGTTTACACATGGATTTTGCGCCCGGAAAAAATATTGCAAGCATTTTTTTTGCACATTTTTGCGCATTTTTGCATGTTTTTTGCACACGTTTTGTACATTTTTTGTACATGTGTTGCGAATGTTTTGTGACATTGCTGGTTTTTGTCGAGAAATTGCAGATTCCATCTCGCTCGACAGCTTACTACCAATGTAACGCATGTGTCGTGTAGTTCTGTTGCACCATGGAGGGCTGTCTCGAAAAACACACTTGATTAAAGAGACAAAGGCGAAGGGTCAATTGTGGGATGCAGCATGAACAATCCGAAACCGGGTTGAGGTTGTGGGAATCTTTGGAACAAGAAGCAAACAAAAAAGAATCCGAAACCATCCTGCGTCATGAATCATGATTCATGGGCCGGGCCCATGGGATCATGACGAAATGCGAAGAGGCTGATTCGGCATGGTGGGTGGACTGCGGAAAGCGGTTCAATACATTCAGCAATTCAGTAGAATCACAACATCGTAGTGTGCACTCAGAGGAGTCTAGCTCCGGCAGATTAGGAGTTTATGATTCAAGCTGAGCGAATTAGTCGGAGCCATGGCCGTGGCTGCCATAGCCATAGGCATAGTCAGATCGCTGTCACAGGAAATTCCGGGAAGTGTTCATGCCTTCCCGCATGCATCAAGATGGTTTCTGCTCTGGTGCTGGCCCAGGTCTCTGCCTGCAACCTCAGGAGCTGTATGCAAATTTTAGAGGGGAGGGGGAGGGGGTGGGGCGAGGGGTGGAAGAAGTCTGCAAAAAACACGCAAAAAATGTGCAAAGCCAAGAAATGTGAAAAAATGCAAAAACACCATGTTTTGCGCATTTTGTGCATCTGGCCGTGGCTCGTTGGTTTGCGCATTTTTTGCACCTGTTTTTGTTTCCAGGACAATCCCCAGGGAAGGGAGTGGGAGAGAAGGTGAGTCAAGGGCAGGATGACCTGTCTGTGAGGTGCTGTAGCTAGGTCAGCGAATGCAGCATGGAACGCAAGTCGAAGTCTAGGTCTCTACGGTACATTGAGTCTACACATGCGTCCTGTGCCTGTGGTTATGACGACAAGCAGCTGTGGCCAAGTCAGCAGTCAACATAGGCAAATGATTGCAGAATTTAAGGCGCGATCTTTGGTGCGGGATTGCGTAAAAACTCTGTTGAGATGGGAGGTTTGCAAAGCAAGCCCTGAGTGATCCTTTAACCGTGTGTGATGTGTTTTTATGTCTTGTTCTTGTTGTAGGGTGCCTTAGTGTAGTCTCTGGACAATGGGGTTCAACGTCGGTTATGTTGGCGGCAATGCCTATTATGCTTTTGTGCTGGCTAACTCGATCGGCTCTATCCTTGTTTGGGACCTCCCCCAAGAAGTCAATAGAAGAAATCTTTGTCAGTCTGGCAAGTGGATATAAATTGAGAACCAGATCCATACACACTGTATCCTGTGGCAGCGTGATAGCACACAACTTACGACTTACGACTTGCGCAAAAGCACGTGCGCCTGCAGAAAAGAAAAATGCAAAGACACGAAATAAGCAGCTTAAAACTTGCTAAGGCAAAGCCACATCAAATTCTAATCAGGTGCAAAAAAATGTGGAAACATGTGCAAAAACAATGTTCAGCAAATTCGCGGGTGCAAAACATGTACAAACAATGTGCAACAAAAATGTGCAACAACAATGTGCAACAACAATGTGCAACAATGTGCAACAACAATGTGCAACACTTTCCCGGGTGCAAAACCCATGTGCAAA
>CAJNDS010002082.1:460000-507500 GCA_905221605.1 Symbiodinium natans | reverse complement strand
AGGGTGGTGTAGTGGCAGATGGGCGTTGTTCTACACTCTAAACCCCGCCTCTTCGTGTCTGATTAGGCCGGCCACACATGTGTTGCCTTCGTGTAGCCGTGGTGCCAAAAACCAGCATGGCGTAAGGGGGCCAGGGCGAGCGCAAGGGATAAGAACCGCAAACTCTAAAAAAAGGCCGTCTGCTAGAACTCTACCCAGGCTCTCGAAGCTTCAAGCTCGAGCGTCAACTACTTCCGGCGCTAAGCTCGTGCTTCGAAACAGTGACTAGTTGGCATGTTTGCCGGCGTGGCCAAAGACTAGCGCGGCGCAAGGCGGCGCAAGGGCGAGGCGCAAGGGAACCCTACGACCTTAGGCTTGGCGCGAGAAGTTCGAACAACATCCAGATGATTTGGAAGCATGGAACCTCCAGTCGCTGGAGGTGGAACCTCCAGTCGCTGGAGCGTGTGCAACAAGGGTCGTGTAGTGCCAGATGTTTTAGAGCATGGAACCTCCAGTCGCTGGAGCGTGTCCAAACAGGTATAGTGGCAGATGATTTGGAAGCATGGAACCTCCAGTCGCTGGGGCGTGTGCAAAAGTGGTGTGCAGTGGCAGATGATTTGGAAGCATGGAACCTCCAGTCGCTGGAGCGTGTGCAAAAGTGGTGTGTAGTGGCAGATTGTTTGGAAGCATGGCACCTCCAGTCGCTGGAGCGTGTCCAAGAAGGGTGGTGTAGTGGCAGCCCCGCCTCTTCGTTGGACCGGCCACGCAGTTGTTGCCTTCGTGTAACCGTGGTGCCAAAAACCAGCGTGGCGCAAGGGGGGAAGGGCGAGCGCAAGGGCGCAGAACCCCAAACTCTTCAATCAGGCCGTCTGCTAGAACTCTACCCAGGCTCTCGAAGCTTCAAGCTCGAGCGTCAACTACTTCCGGCGCTAAGCTCGTGCTTCGAAACAGTGACTAGTTGGCATGTTTGCCGGCGTGGCCAAAGACTAGCGCGGCGCAAGGCGGCGCAAGGGCGAGGCGCAAGGGAACCCTACGGCCTTAGGCTTGGCGCGAGAAGTTCGAACAACGTCCAGATGATTTGGAAGCATGGAACCTCCAGTCGCTGGAGCGTGTCCAAAAAAGGGCGTGTAGTGGCAGATTGTTTGGAAGCGTGGAACCTCCAGTCGCTGGAGCGTGTGCAACAAGGGTCGTGTAGTGCCAGATGTTTTAGAAGCATGGAACCTCCAGTCGCTGGAGCGTGTCCAAACAGGTATAGTGGCAGATGATTTGGAAGCATGGAACCTCCAGTCGCTGGGGCGTGTGCAAAAGTTGTGTGTAGTGGCAGATGATTTGGAAGCATGGAACCTCCAGTCGCTGGAGCGTGTGCAAAAGTGGTGTGTAGTGGCAGATTGTTTGGAAGCATGGCACCTCCAGTCGCTGGAGCGTGTCCAAGAAGGGTGGTGTAGTGGCAGCCCCGCCTCTTCGTTGGACCGGCCACGCAGTTGTTGCCTTCGTGTAACCGTGGTGCCAAAAACCAGCGTGGCGCAAGGGGGCAAGGGCGAGCGCAAGGGCGCAGAACCCCAAACTCTTCAATCAGGCCGTCTGCTAGAACTCTACCCAGGCTCTCAAACTTCAAGCTCTAGAGTCGACTATTATTTCCAACACTAAGCTCCTACTTCGAAACAGTAACAATCCAGCCAACTTATGGAAACATCGCGTCTAGTGCATAGTACAACCTCAGAAAACCTTGTCGGTGCCACGTTTTGTAGTTGGAATGCTTTGCCGGCGTGGCCAATACTAGCATGGCGCAAGGCGGCGCAAAGGGCGGGGCGCAAGGAAACCCTACAGCCTTAGGCTTGGCGCGAGAATTTAGAACAACATCTAGATGATTTGGAAGCATGGAACCTCCAGTCGGCGTGTGCAAAAGTGGCGTGTAGTGATTGTTTGGAAGCATGCAACATCCAGTCGCTGGATTGTGTGCCAAAGTGGGGTGTAGTGGCAGACGTGTTGAAAGGCATGGAACCTCCAGTCGCTGGCGCGTGTGCAACAGGGTCGTGTTGTGACAGATGTTTTAGAAGCATGGAACCTCCAGTCGCTGGAGCGTGTCCAAACAGGTTGTGTAGTGGCAGATGATTTGGAAGCATGGAACCTCCAGTCGCTGGAGCGTCTGCAAAAGTGGCGAGTAGTGGAGCATGGAAACTCCAGCCGCTGGAGCGTGTGCAAAAGCAGCGTGTGTTGGCAGATTTTTTGGAAGCAGGGAACTTACAGTCGCTGGAGCGTGTCCAAAAAGGGTGGTGTAGTGGCAGGCGGGCGTTGTTCTAAACCCCGCCTCTTCGTGTTTGATTAGGCCAGGAGTGCAAGGGCGAAGAACCCCAAACTCTGAAATCAGGCCGTCTGCTAAGCTCTAGAGTCGTCTATTACTTCCAGCAATAAGCTCGTGCTTCGAAACAGCTGCGATCCAGCCAGCTTATGCAAACATCGCGTCTAGAACATAGTACAATCTCAAAAAACCTTGTCGGTGCCACGTTTTGTAGTTGGCATGTTTGCCGGCGTGGCCAAACACTAGCACGGCGCAAGGCGGCGCAAGGGCGAGGCGCAAGGCAACCCTATGGTCTTCGGCTTGGCGCGAGAGTTTGGAAGGAACCTCCAGTCGCTGGAGCGTGTGCAACAAGGGTCGTGTCGTGCCAGATGCTTTAGAAGCATGGAACCTCCAGTCGCTGGAGCGTGTCCAAAGAGGGTTGCGTAGTGGCAGATGATTTGGAAGCATGGAACCTCCAGTCGCTGGAGCGTGTGCAAAAGTGGCGTGTAGTGGCAGATTGTTTGGAAGCATGGAACCTCCAGTCGCTGGAGCGTGTGCGAAAGCAGCGTGTGTTGGCAGATTGTTTGGAAGCAGGGAACCTCCAGTCGCTGGAGCGTGTGCAACAAGAGTCGTGCAGTGGCCGATGCGTTGAAGCATGGAACCTCAGTCGCTGGAGCGTGTCCAAAAAGGGTGGTGTAGTAGCAGATGGGCGTTGTTCTAAACCCCCGCCTCTTCGTGTTTGATTGGAAAGTCCACGCGTGTGTTGCCTTCGCGTAACCGTGGCGCCAAAAACCAGCATGGCGCAAGGGGGCGCAAGGGCGAGCGCAAGGGCTACGCTAGAACTCTACCCAGGCTCTCAAAGCTTCAAGCTCTAGGGTCGTCTATTAGTACTTCCAGCGCTAAGCTCGTACTTCGAAACAGTGACAATCCAGCCAGCTTATGGAAACATCGCGCCTGGCATGGCCAATTCCCCTACGGCCTTAGGCTTGGCGCGAGAATTTGGAACAACATCCAGATGATTTGGAAGCATGGAATCTCAAGTCGCTGGAGCGTGTGGATTGTGTTGAAGTGATATGTGATAAGGACTCAGTTGAGCAGCGAGGGAAGAAGTGGGAACATGCCCGGGTGATGCTACGAGATCAGCCTTTGCCCCAGCTACCGGCGGAAGAATTACGGGACCACGACTGCGCTGCTACTGCTACAGGGAAAGAGAGTCCGATTATTCGGGAGGACAGCATCATGAGCTTGGTCGTGCTCTCGTCACGCGGCTCCCAAAGCTCCAGGCGCTTGCAAAAAATGACTGGGCGCCACTCAAGAGGCGGGAGGAGAGCATCATGAACATCAGCTGGGTCGTCTTCACGTCAAGTGGCCCCCAAGGCTCCAGGCGCTTGAAAAACCACTTCCCGAATGACTGGGCGCCATTCAAGAGGCGGGAGGAGAGCATCGCGCCAAGTGGCCCCCAAAGTTCCAGGCGCTTGCAAATTGCACTGCCCGAATGACTGAGCGCCGTTCAAGAGGCGGGAGGAGAGCATCATGAGCGTCAGCTGGGCCCCCAAGGCTCCAGGCGCCCGCTGCCCGAATGACTGTTGTCGCCGTGAGCATCAGCAGGGTCGTGTTCTCGCCACGTGCTCCCAAAGCTCCAGGCGCTTGCAAAACCCCACTGCCGGAATGACTGGGCGCCATTCAAGAGGCGGGAGGAGAGCATCGTGAGCATCAGCTGGGTCGTGTTCTCGTCCAAAGCTCCAGGCGTTTGCAAATTGCAAGGCCCCGCTGCCCGAATGACTGGGCGACATTCAAGAGGCGGGAGGAGAGCGTCATGAGCGTCAGCTGTCGTGCGTGGCCCCCTAAGCTCGGCGCCTGCAAAACCCCGCGCCGCTCTAGAGGCGGGACAAAAACATCATCAGCATCAGCTGCGTCGTGTTCTCCTCGCGTGGCCCCTAAAGCTCCCTTGCGAAACCCACTGCCCGAATGACTGGGCGCCATTCATCAGCTGGGTCGTGTTCTCGTCGCCTCCAGGCGCTTGCAAAACCCCATTACCAGAATGACTGGGTGCCATTCAAGAGGCGGGAGGAGAGCATCGTGAGCATCAGCTGGGTCGTTCTCGTCACGTGGCCCTCAAAGCTTGAGGCACTTGCTGCCCGAAGAGCTGCAAAACCCCACTGCTTGAGTGATAGGGCGTTCAAGAGGCGGGAGGAGAGCATCGTGAGCATCAGCTGGGTCTGGATTAGAAGTGTGGAACCTCCAGTCACCAAAACAGGGTGTTTTTTGCGTGTGGGGTCGCCAGGCCCGTGTGCGGCGTGGTCGTGGCCAGCGACTTCTGCTGAACGCAGTCCCGAGCTCCACAAAAGCATGGGGCCGGCACGGCTTCCAGCCGGTGCCAGAAACCGCGTGTGGGCGTTGTGTGCCCATGGCCAAGGAGGCTGGGGCAAGGGAAACCCCGATACCCCCCAAACCCCCGCCCCTTCATTGTCCTGCCTGGGCAACAGCCGCTACAGCTCTAGCCCTAAACTTAAAACTGTTAGTAAATCAAGGTGGCGGAACCCGGAAGGCCAACGCTGCTGAGCAGCGCCCCGGGCTGGAACCTTCAGGGTTTGAAAGGGTTTGAGAATGTTTCGGGGTTCTTGCTTTTTTTGGCACCGTGACGCGTGCGGCTGCGCGTCAGACACACGCGTGTGTGCAGCGCACGCATGCGCACGCGCGCGCCGCAAGATGCATGATATACACAGACACTACATGTACATGCACACTCGCGTAACACATACAGACAATACACACATGCACGTGCAACTCTTTCACTTTCTGTACGCATGAGACGCATGACAGGAGAACCTCGCTGCAGTCGATGTTTTCGCTTCCTGTGCAGGTGCTGTAGGGGACATGGTGGATCTACTGCGCGTTTGGGTGACCCCGAAAACCTCGCTGTGGTCGATGTTTTCGCTTCTGTAGGGGAGCCAGGGCACTGCGCGTTTGGGTGTCACTTCCAGGGGAGCTGGGGGATCTACTGCGCGCCGCCTCGAAAACCTCGCTGTGGTCGCTGTAGGTGCTGTAGGGCAGCTGGGGGATCAACTGCTCGAAAACCTCGCTGCGGTTGATGTTCTCGCTTTCATGGCTGTAGGGGAGGGATTTACTGCGCGTTTGGGTGACCCCGCCTCGAAAAACCTCCCTGTTGTCGAAAACCTCGCTGTGGTCGTTTTCGCTTCCTGTGGGGGAGCTGAATCTACTGCGCGTTTGGGTGACCCCGCCCCGAAAACCTTCCTGTGTCAGGGCTGTAGTGGACCCGGGGGATCAACTGCGCGTTTGGGTGACCCCACCTCGAAAGCTTTACAACCTTCGCAAAAACCATGGGGATGAAATTCTAGGTTCTTGAAAACCTTTGCAAAAGCCATGGGTATTAAATTCTTGGTGCTGTGCTTCAAAGCCCTACGCAAAAAACCATGGGGATAAAATTCCGGGTGCTTCAACGCCCCCGCAAAGACCATGGGGATCAAATAATAAACTACCATGGGGATAAATTTCCGGGTGCTTCAAGAACCCTCGCAAGATCCTCTGACATACGCTCAACATGTTTGCGTACGCTCTTGGCGACGTGTCCGTGACCTGTTCCGGGAAACAGGCGTCGTTGGTTGCTGGAGTGCTAGAAACATCGGCGCATTTGTGTGTTGTGGGATCGTGAAACGTAGCTTTTGGCTGCAGCCATCTCTGAATGTTTGGCTGCCAAAGATTAATACACTGGTTCCACTTCATGGCGGTCGGTTCGTGACACACAGACACCATGCACGACAAGTGACGACCTGTTACGGGAAGTCGAGCTCCGCCGCTACCGCACTCCGCGTGCATTCACACTTCGCGCTATCCTTTCCCACCTGGTTCGCGGTAGTCATTCTATGTTTTCTGCATTTTCCCACTTGGCGGTCACGTTTCCTTCTCTTGTCTGTTTCAAGTCGCTCTACGTCTTTCTCCATGTTGTCCTCTTGGCGATCAGGTTTGCTTGTCTTGTCTGCTTCACGTCATTCAATGTCTTTCTGCATTTCTCCTCTTGGCGGCCACGTTTTATTCTCTTGTCTGTTTCAAGTCGCATCATTCTTTCATACTCCTCACGCGCGGTGCCAACAAAGAATAGAGATGTGGGGTTATCCGGCACTAGGAATGTTGCGGTGGGTTTACGGTTTCGATGGTTCTTTGATCAGGTTTTACATGGGGTTTCGTAGGGGGATGCCTCGAGCATTTTTTGTGTTGTTGTTATACGATGTTGGTTGCGAAAGGATCCCCAAAAAAGGATGACAGTTGGGCCTAGGAGCGTGAAAGTAGCAGCTAAGCTGAGGTAAGGCACATGAGCCCAACGCCTCGAAGACGCAGGACGCGTGGATCCAACCTGCAAGCTTCCCTGCAATTGCAGGGTTAAACCAAAACCCTTCAGTAGTGGTTTAGGGTTTAAGATGTTCGGCTTCTGTAGCAGTTTCAGTTTTTTGCGTTTTTCGGAAGTTCCCTCAGTAGTGGTTTAGGGTTTAAGATGTTCGGCTTCTGTAGCAGTTTCATTTTATTGCGTTTTTCGGAAGTTTAGCTGGTTCTTGAGATCAGGTGTTCAGTGGGCTTTCGAACTTGGAGTTTCGGTTGGAAACATCTTTTAGCTTTGGATCCCATGACTTCCTGTTGCTCTAGCTGGTTCTACCTCCTGGTGGTGTCTCTCACTTGGCAAGTTTTCAGAAAAGCATCATGGCGCCATCGGTGACAGAATTCCTGTGAGGACCGGGAACTGCAGCTTAAAGACCAGATCCACAAGCTGGAAGGTGCTCTGGGCCTGGAATCGCACAGGGCAATGGGTCGCTGCTGGAGCGAGTCTGATGCTGCACTTCCCCTCGGGAGGTGAAGTTGATCAGTGGAAGCAGCGACTTGAAGAGCCCCACGGCGAGGCGTGTGACGGGGGAGCCTGCTGTCTGAATGTCTGCTGAGTTCTCGTGCTATGCCATGCCGACCACTTTAAGGTCAGGGTTTTCAGGGCTGTGGGTGTTTATGGCTTAGGTTTTTCCTTAGATTCGCTGGACTCAGGCTTTATGGGATTTGCAGCTTCTAGGGTGTATTTCTTTTGGTATTTTGGGTTTTCGGGTTTCGAGTGTAGGGTTGATGGGTGGCACTCAGGTAACCTCCCGATTATAAAGGTTTTCAGGCTGAGAATTTTCATGGTTTCGGTTGTTTAGGCTTCAAGGGTTTCAGGTTCAGAGTTTTGGGGGTTTGCGCTTTTCAGTTTACTCGAAGTTTCCTCTAGGTTTCGAGTGCCCGTGCCCTATAAGTCGAGCGGCTCGCGAAGGAGACTGAGGAACGACTGGTCAAGGAAGCTGCCGAAGCAGAGGCGGCCAAGAAGGCGGAAGAGGAGCGCTTATCTGAGGAAGCCAGGAAGGCAGATGAGGCGCGAGTGGCCATGGCGGCTAAGACGGCCGAACTGGAGCGGCTCGCGAAGGAGATTGAGGAACGACTGGTCAAGGAAGCTGCCGAAGCAGAGGCGGCCAAGAAGGCGGAAGAGGAGCGCTTAGCTGAGGAAGCCATAAAGGCAGATGAGGCGCGAGTGGCCATGGCGGCTAAGACGGCCGAACTGGAGCGGCTCGCGAAGGAGACTGAGGAACGACTGGTCAAGGAAGCTGCCGAAGCAGAGGCGGCCAAGAAGGCGGAAGAGGAGCGCTTAGCTGAGGAAGCCAGGAAGGCAGATGAGGCGCGAGTGGCCATGGCGGCTAAGAAGGCCGAAGAGGAGCGGCTCGCGAAGGAGATTGAGGAACGACTGGTCAAGGAAGCTGCCGAAGCAGAGGCGGCCGAGAAGGCCGAAGAGGAGCAATTAGCTGAGGAAGCCAGGAAGGCAGATGAGGCGCGAGTGGCCATGGCGGCTAAGAAGGCCGAAGAGGAGCGGCTCGCGAAGGAGATTGAGGAACGACTGGTCAAGGAAGCTGCCGAAGCAGAGGCGGCCAAGAAGGCGGAAGAGGAGCGCTTAACTGAGGAAGCCAGGAAGGCAGATGAGGCGCGAGTGGCCATGGCGGCTAAGACGGCCGAACTGGAGCGGCTCGCGAAGGAGACTGAGGAACGACTGGTCAAGGAAGCTGCCGAAGCAGAGGCGGCCAAGAAGGCGGAAGAGGAGCGCTTAGCTGAGGAAGCCGCGCGAGTGGCCATGGCGGCTAAGAAGGCCAAAGAGGAGCGGCTCGCGAAGGAGATTGAGGAACGACTGGTCAAGGAAGCTGCCGAAGCAGAGGCGGCCAAGAAGGCGGAAGAGGAGCGCTTAGCTGAGGAAGCCATAAAGGCAGATGAGGCGCGAGTGGCCATGGCGGCTAAGACGGCCGAACTGGAGCGGCTCGCGAAGGAGACTGAGGAACGACTGGTCAAGGAAGCTGCCGAAGCAGAGGCGGCCAAGAAGGCGGAAGAGGAGCGCTTAGCTGAGGAAGCCAGGAAGGCAGATGAGGCGCGAGTGGCCATGGCGGCTAAGAAGGCCGAAGAGGAGCGGCTCGCGAAGGAGATTGAGGAACGACTGGTCAAGGAAGCTGCCGAAGCAGAGGCGGCCGAGAAGGCCGAAGAGGAGCAATTAGCTGAGGAAGCCAGGAAGGCAGATGAGGCGCGAGTGGCCATGGCGGCTAAGAAGGCCGAAGAGGAGCGGCTCGCGAAGGAGATTGAGGAACGACTGGTCAAGGAAGCTGCCGAAGCAGAGGCGGCCAAGAAGGCGGAAGAGGAGCAATTAGCTGAGGAAGCGAGGAAGGCAGATGAGGCGCGAGTGGCCATGGCGGCTAAGAAGGCCGAAGAGGAGCGGCTCGCGAAGGAGATTGAGGAACGACTGGTCAAGGAAGCTGCCGAAGCAGAGGCGGCCAAGAAGGCGGAAGAGGAGCGCTTATCTGAGGAAGCCAGGAAGGCAGATGAGGCGCGGGTGGCCATGGCGGCTAAGACGGCCGAAGAGGAGCGGCTCGCGAAGGAGATTGAGGAACGACTGGTCAAGGAAGCTGCCGAAGCAGAGGCGGCCAAGAAGGCGGAAGAGGAGCAATTAGCTGAGGAAGCGAGGAAGGCAGATGAGGCGCGAGTGGCCATGGCGGCTAAGAAGGCCGAAGAGGAGCGGCTCGCGAAGGAGATTGAGGAACGACTGGTCAAGGAAGCTGCCGAAGCAGAGGCGGCCAAGAAGGCGGAAGAGGAGCGCTTATCTGAGGAAGCCAGGAAGGCAGATGAGGCGCGGGTGGCCATGGCGGCTAAGACGGCCGAAGAGGAGCGGCTCGCGAAGGAGATTGAGGAACGACTGGTCAAGGAAGCTGCCGAAGCAGAGGCGGCCAAGAAGGCGGAAGAGGAGCAATTAGCTGAGGAAGCGAGGAAGGCAGATGAGGCGCGAGTGGCCATGGCGGCTAAGAAGGCCGAAGAGGAGCGGCTCGCGAAGGAGATTGAGGAACGACTGGTCAAGGAAGCTGCCGAAGCAGAGGCGGCCAAGAAGGCGGAAGAGGAGCGCTTATCTGAGGAAGCCAGGAAGGCAGATGAGGCGTGGGTGGCCATGGCGGCTAAGACGGCCGAAGAGGAGCGGCTCGCGAAGGAGATTGAGGAACGACTGGTCAAGGAAGCTGCCGAAGCAGAGGCGGCCAAGAAGGCGGAAGAGGAGCGCTTGTCTGAAAAAAAACTTTCTGAGGAAGCCAGGAAGGCAGTTTCGGCGCGAGTGGTCAAGAAGCGTGCGAGGAAGGAGATAAAGTCGCAACTCAAGGCTTCATTTGATGTGAGAGTTTGCGTAGGCTGTGCGCGCGTGTGTGACTTTTGCACGTTGATGGAACAGAATTGTCCACTTCGCAGATACTTCGACACCGTGGAGTTTGGTGCAGCGCTTGCCTCTGTTTCAGACCATGCTTTCCGTTGCCCTGACTCCAGCCACGCCTTTTTGCCTGGTTGCAGGCCATTCCATGTGCAAGGAGTTCGTCAGACATCAGTGAGGCTGCTGGACGATACGGTCGCCCTGCTACCCAGAACAGCAAGCTGCCCACACTCTGGAGCAAATACGTGTGAAAGCGAGTTCGGAAGTTGCAGCCGCGACGGAGTGCAAAACGATGCCGGGTGCAGTGTCTCAAGCAGCTCCTTGCTGTGTGCACGGGGGAGGCAAACACATCGTTGACTGAAGGCGAGTATTGGAAGCCTTTTGTGCCTCGTGCGACAGTGATGTGCTTTCTCAACCTGAGCTGTAAAGGCCTCCCGACGTCTGCGACTTGCAGCCTTTTGGTTCAAGCCAAACATTTGCGACCACCGCGCGCGCTTCCGGCTGCACCCTCGGTCAGCTGCCATTCCATCTCGCTGAAGCCTTGAGCTGGACATGATTCGGGATGGTTGGTCTCTCAGTCTTGTCCCCTGTAATACGTTTTGTTGTAATTAGGACATGAGATGTTCTCTGGCTAGATTTGAATGACGCTGTTTAACGAGATGATAAACACGTCTCCCATGCAAGGCTTTTGTGCCCTGGTTGGCCAAGGCCCTTCGTCTCACATCCTGAGCCTTGTAGTGTTTCGAGCGCTGACAACCCTAAACCCTCAACCAATCCCATACATTCTATTTCTTTTCTCGGTTCGTGTGTTTTGCCACGCCGCATCAAATCGAGGCCAAGAAGAAGGCCCGAGACATGGCGCGATGCCCAGTGTTCCAACAAGGCTTGCGTTTGTTGGTCTGGCTAGGGTTATAAGGCTTACAGGGTTATGAGTTATGACTTTCAGCTTTTGTAGGGGTTGAGGCTTTTGGGTCTTAAGGCTTGTAGGGCTTGAAGCTTATAGGGCTCATGTCTCCACAAGCCCATATTGCAGAGCACGACTTCGATCCAGGAGGATGACATCATCGAAGAACTGGTGCCCGGCTTTGACGTGCACACTTGCTGGCTTTTCTGTCTCGTAGAATCTCCAATGTTGGGCCTCAGCTTGTGGACGTCCAGGTTTTGAGCTTGGAGGGTTGGGCTTGGTTGCGCCCGGGTTTGTGGTTTGGCTTACAATCCCTTTATAAAGCCCCGCAAGATTTACCAGACTCGTACAAGACTTCCCATCACCCATCCCCCACTGCATGCTATGAGGCATATATAGCAATATAGTGGGCTGTTTCTGCTCGAGGGTGCCATGAGTAAAGACGGAGCACCGGGCCCTGAAGACCCCGGTCCCATTGTGCGCATCGAGGGCCAGGGGACGTGCAAGGCCGCCTGCGCCAGGGCGTGGCGCGCTTCCTGGGCATCCCGTACGCCACTGCAGGGCGTTGGAGAGCGCCGCAGCCCCCGGCGCCGTGGACGGGCGTCCTCCCGCAGCAGAGGCGTCTCGTTGCGCATGGCGTTCTTTGAATGTAAAGCAAGGTTTTAGACCAAGACAGAGATGAAGAGGGCAGGCTCGGGGGCCCTGGCTCGGGTGCTGGTTGCATGTGGTGTCGCCTGGTTCGACATGACTGCATATGACTGCGCATCCATCTGTTAAACTTTAAATCCGTTACATCCCTTGAGGTTGGTGAGGTGTCCCCAGCTCGGGCCTCCGGGCAAGACCTATGAAGGTCACGTACTGGAAGATGATGACAACTGTTTGCAGCTGAACGTCTGGACACCGCTGAGTGCCTTGAGGGCAACAGCTGCCTCCCCAAAGTTGCCAGTCCTGGTTTACATACATGGCGGCGGTGGCAAATCGCATTCTGCTCATTGCCCCAGGCTCGCTGTCTGTTTGCCTTTGATGGCAAGTTCTCTTCATTCTTCTAGAGTCTGAACTAGACTGTATTTCAGGCTGGCAAGTCAGATGCAGCATCTGTAGACACTGTAGACTGGAACTGATGAATCCGTCGGCAGTTGTGCACTTGCTCTGTTTCTCTTCACTTCAATCGAGCATATGCCTTGCCCCAGGGAAAGTGGCCACCAGCTTGCCCTTAAACAAGGCAGCGGCTGCAAAACAGTTTAGTTTGTCAGTCGGCGCCAGTATAGGCGGTGTCATGACGCCGGTCCCCTCGAGGCCTTTGCTGCGTCAACATCAACTACCGCCTCGGGATCTTTGGCTTTCTCGCGCACCCGGAGCTGTCGCAAGAAGACGGGGAGAGCATCTCACAGGGAGGCACAGCAGGATCTCCGCGGGAAAGCCCATGCAGTGCAGATTTAGGCTGCTTCTTCGATGTTGTTACATGAATTTTGGATCCTGCCCGCTCTTCTTGCAGGATCTGGTAACTACGCAGTTCTGGAGCAGCTGTGTGCATTGAGCTGGGTGCAGCGCCACATCGCCAGCTTCGGCGGAGATGCAAGGAACGTCACCATCTGGGGCTTGTCCTCTGGGGCCCAGTATGTGTCCACCTTGCTGGTCTCGCCTGCTGGTCAGAACCTTTTCCACAGAGCCGTGGTGCACGTGCCAAGTTGGGGGGGCATGAGAAGAGAACCAGGGCTGAGGACCCGACAAACGTAAGCGAAAACGAGAAAGACCTACCAAACAGTGGTGAGCGTATAGATATGTATAGATGGAGTGCCCTTTCGGGATACTAGCAACAAAGACCCTACTCCTCCGTGTTGGGCCAGGGCCCGCCCGAGCGTAGGCCAGTTTCAACACCACCACTCGTCCATTCGCATCGGCGAACATCCCCCTTGACTTGAGGTGCAAAGCTGCGCGGACTTGAACAACGTGCGCCAGCTCGACTCCTCCTGCGACGTGCGCCTGGCGCAGCAAAACAAGTGAATTCGGGGGAGGGAAGCTTTGGAAAGGGCTTCTTCCGTTGGTGCTTTCTCCTGGCCGCTTCTCACCGAGGTGGCTTGGGAAGACGGCAGAGGCTTGGGGTGTGTGCCTTGGAGAGGAGCGCTGGCAGAGCAGCGCCGTATCCTACGAGAAGCCGATATTCAACATCGAACAACAAAGCAATTGGGCTTTAAGCGTCCAGAGTCCAGAGTCGGAGCGAAGTTAAGTGAGCTGGTCCCTCTTAAGACAGCTTAACGTCATCAAAATCATGTCGTCTCAGGAGCTGGGCTGCGCAGCTGGTGCTGGGCAATTGGCCGCCATGCGCGCGCTGCCGGCGCAGGCCCTGGTGGCCAAGACCTTCGCCTCAGCGGCCAACGACTGCTACGAGCCGGCCATCGACCGACGAAGCTCGTCGGTGAAGCCTTGGTCATCTGTGGAGGCGCTCAGGGAGGGCCGCTTCCAGAAGGTGCCGGTGCTGCTCGGCGTCACGGACCACGACGGCTTGGGCAAGGTACGGTTAACGTCGAAGACAACTCACACGGGCTCTAAAAAAAGGCTATAAAAAACGGTGAAAGGAGTGAGGGGCAGAGAGAGGTCGGGAGGAGAGGAGAGTGAGCGTTCCGTGCCTGTTGCAAGATGGAGCTGGAACAGACGCTGTTTCACGATGTGCGAAGCCAGAAGGAGCTGGAGGCCGGGGAGCTTCGGGGTGAACGATTTGAGTGGTTTAAGTGTCAGTAGAGGCTTTGCTTTCGAATGTCCGGGCACGTTTCGGAGCCGTCCCCATACGAGGCTCTCTTCTCCCGGGAGTTTGGGGAGGCCGCTGGTGCTGCCATGTCTCGCTACTGGCCGTCCGGGCCTTCCGAGATGCACGAGGCGAAGGCGGTACACCAAGCCCTCGGCAAGATGAGCAACGACCTCTGGTACTTTGCGGGCACACACTACATGAGCCAGCTGTTGGCACAAGAGACGCCAGTGTTTAGCTATTCTTTCGGAGGGCTGAAGCACAGTCCGCATGGCAGCGATGCCATGTACTGGAAGATAGGCGTTGCCGCGCCCTCCGAAGCAAATGACATGGCTACCCACTACGGAAAGGTAGCTTCCACCATGATACCGGACCTTTACATACTTTAGATCAAACATGATCAAACCCTATGTCTGCAACTTTCCAGGAGGGGGTAGATTCAACTTTCGGCCTTGCCCGTTCTTGCACTGCCTGCAGCACGAAACCGTAGATATAGCCAGCATTCCAGCCTTCTGGAGACCTCTCCTCCGCCACCGTCGTCGAGTCTGGCATGTTCGCCACCTGGGCAACAAAAAAACACTCAAACGATAAGCTCCGAACCGTACCTTATGATATGGTTTCTGTAAAAACGTGATACCCTATGTCGTACATGTATAGTCGTCTGCATAGTACTAGATAACATGCAGACTGCATATGATCAAACTATACTGAGTGTAGTTTGTTGTTTTGCATGGCAAGTTAAAGCCTTTCTTTGAGCCGACGCACGCAACCAATCTACTGAATCTACGTGTAGGTGTTCAAATCATGTAGGGATTGTAAGAGGATCACGATAGGACTGGTGCAGGCGTCTACGTTGTCTTGCAAAGTGCCAATCTGCACCGCGGCTCAGTTCTGTCAGATAGCGAACCAACATGCTTCTGCATTGGCCACCCCAAGACCTTTCCACTTGTGTGTAGCACCAACCATGCAAGCAAAAACCCCTATTCAATTTACAGTCTGCACCACCCAAGACACCGCTTGCCTTTCGCGCCGGCATGCCCAAGTTGTCGCTATCGGAGCTCATTTCACGCGTTGGTGTGCCAGAGCCAGAACTGCGACATGAGCCGACCTGGCCAGAGGAGGAGGAGGCGGAGGAGCAGGAGGATTCCGAGGTAAAGGAGGTGGAGGAGGCGGAGGAGCAGGAGGATTCCGAGGCAAAGGGGGAGGAAGAGGAGCAGGCGGAAGCCGAGGTAAGGGAGGAGGAGGAGGAAAAAGAGGAGGACCGCATCGTGGTTTGCCATATTCTGCTTGACATGAATGATTGATCCACGACCGGCACAGACATTTCTGCGAGGACGATGAGGAAATTTGCACCCCGCCAGATCGGACGCGCAAGATTGAGGATGATGATGGCTGCTCTCCATACGGAAAAGCGACCAAGCGGCCCCGGCGTTGCGAGGACTAGTTGATGTCAACAGCTGTCACCTGGACTCGTTGTTTATCGTCTCACTCCTCATACTGTCTTCTCTTTGAACTATTGGTCCATTGTCTCTGCTTGTTGGTTTCCGTTTCGCTGCCCTCCCAGCTGTCAATTCTTCTCACAGAGCTTTTGTGAGGAAGCGGAGCTCATCAAAATGGACCCAAACTGGGACTCAGACGTCAACTACGAGCTCACCAACGACCCAGATCCACTGCTGCTGGCACAGCCCACAGAGGACCAAGGCGACGACGCTGTACAGGAGGCCCGAAGCCTGTCGCACAAATCTGGGAGAAGGGATGCCAGCGCGCAGTTCTCATCCCCCAAGTTTCCCGCAACTGCGCCATGACAATCACAAGTACCCATGAGTAACCCTGTGCACAGAAATTTGATGATTCATCCAAAGCCTGAAAACCTGAAACCCCTTGCGCGTTCAACGTGGAATGTTGCAAGTACAGGTGCGGAATACGCACCCCTAGCTTGTCCACAATGGCGCACAAGCAGCGAGCCGTGCCACGCTGTGCCGATTCGGCGTTGTGGAAAAATATAGCATATGGGGTTCTGGGCGGCCCCGCAGCCCGAAAAGTGTAAGTGCCAAATATCGACAAGTGGTATACGTGTAGTAGCCTGTGGTAGATTAATGCATTCCCGAAAAAGACAGCAGCCAGATAGGGGACGCCCTTCCGCTGGAAAACAGCAAAATTGCAAAAACATGTAAAAGCAGACGGCCGACCGAAGCTGGCACAACGGTAAATCTGCATGAAACAAGAAAGGCGCAAGCGTGGGCCCCGAAACGGGAACCAGAGCGGAAAGAACGTTAAACGCGCAAATGCTGGCCGCCGACGTGTAAATGCAGCGAAACACGGCAAGAGTGCAAAAGCAGGCCGCCGCAGCGTCTAAACTAAGAAGGAAGGGAGGGAAGGCGGTGTGAACTGGGGGCCTTCCTCCTCCAACGAAACAGGAAATCTACATTCAAGTCTTTGCTTTCGCTGTTGATCAAACAGGAAATCTCGGTTTTGCGCTTTTGCACTCGTGTTGCCAAGCCAGCTTTAGCCCTTGGTGTTTGCTGTTTTGCAGGATATCGAGCGGAGGAGAAAAGGATTGGAGGTGGTGCCGGATTCTGCCAGCTGCAGTGGAGGGGAGCTTCAGCAAGTTACACAGGCAGCGCGATGCATCTCACATCTAACGCATTGGTGCATGCATCGTGAGACCCTCAACCCCGAATGTCTTACTGTATGTTTGAGTCAGGATCCGGGCCAGCCAAGCGAAGAATTGCTCCGTAGCATGGGCATCTACCGGAAGATCAACGCGGCTGAAATCGCGCAGGCGCTTATCCGTGAAGGGAAGACCGGGTGGAAGTACGACTGGTGGAAGAGCCCAAAGGAGAACTTGTGGAAGCTCCACCTGCGGTACTCCATGAACCGGCACAGGTCCTTCAGCTTTGAAGTTTGGGAGGTGTCCCGTGCTGGATCCTGGGGGTACCAAGCTAGCCTCACAAGTTGCATCTTGAAGGAACCCATTGTGGGCCGGACGAGTCCGACTGAGGAGAGCGCCAGGATGGCAGCCGCTGATGCTTTTTTTGCAACACCAGAAGCCCAGGATCTGACCGTAGGGGGTTCGGCAGCTTATTGTGTAGTTGTTTCTAGGCTTGTTCTGGGTGATTTTTCTTGTGCTTCGCACGGCTGCATTGTCCCACTTTTCTCCCACTAGTCGATGACGTGAGCTCACAGTATGGACTAGTCATCTCAGGAGTTTCTTGCACTGAAATCGTTCTATGTAAGAAATCATTCATGTCGAGCATGGAAGCCTCGCCACTTCAACGCCCCAATGGCAGCTGTTTATGTGGGGTTGAATGGGATTTGAAAGGAGCTCATGCCCAAGCTGCCGCCGACAATAGAGGCTGTCCGGAGCAAAGTGAACATGAATCGCCACGAGCGTAAGGGCTACACCGAGCTCAATATGAACCACAGCGCCGTCCTGAATGACCGCATCCAGGCCGTGTACATGGAGTTCCGAGACCTCGGATATCGGAATGAGCTGTGGGATGGCAACGGCTAGCTCAGCAGAAAAGCAGACGCTGCGACTTGCTTACGCCTCCGGATTTCTTCGTCCAGCGACGCCTAGTCACCCAGTAGCCGGCTCTTCTGGTACCCCTTGGACTTTATGAAATTCCCCCAAGCTGCTCTTTCTTCTAAGTTACCATTACAATGGCCCACTTAAATCCTTGACGTACGATCAGTAGGCTCCACCTCCAAATATACCGTCAACATATTCGGTCCGGAAAAATGGAAACAAGATGGACCGGGGTCTTGCTGGGGAATTGGACTCTTACTCTGTACAGCTACCGCTGGCAATTGGAATGGTCTCAGATTGTCGTACGGTCAGATGATATGGGTCGTTGAGGGGTAATGGAGTTCCTCGTTGATTGGCCGAAACACACGACACACTGTAACCCAAAGGGTTGTAGGGACATGTCAATGTGAGCATGGCCTTTCCGGTCTGCCGCCCCTGCGTTGCTTGTCCCACGTAGGTCCTGCTTGCTTCTTTGGCGAGAAGACGCTCCTGTAAGTAACTTCTGTTCCTTTGCTTCGATTGCAGCAGTTATTCTGTAAGGACTAGGCCGGGCTCGGAACAGGCATTTCCTGCACAGCGAACCAGATGAAAGTTGAAGAAGTATTCTACTGTAACCGCCGAAACTTTTGAGGGCGCATAGAATATGGAAGCCCGAGGGTCAATCGGGGCAATGGAGTAAGGCCGTGGTTGAACCTTGAGTCGGAAGCTCTCATGCGGACTGGTGGCTGGTGTCTTTTGCATCTCAATCTTGCGCACGTGTTGTAAGCCAAGCACATGCGAAGCCTGATGCTGCCCGTGGTGCTTGGATTCTGCAACTGACCCCGGCTCAGTTGCCAAGGGATGTACGTGTAGGGTTGTGCAGCTTGGTCTGCCGTGCGCATGGCGGGGCTATCGGCAGGAGCAGAAGTTGACTTGAGGGGGGCGGTTTTGTGACTATGCGTGAAAGGGCATGGGACAAGCATGGAACAGATAACAGGATAACCCAGGACATCGTTGAACATTCAATGAATCAACAGGAGCTCTTTGGGAGATGGCCGCGCAATACGCGCAGGCAATCGGGAAGTTGCAATGCACCCTGCAGTGCCATGCAGCATAACATTAAACTGATAAGGTGCCAAAGCCGATTAACTCCAGATCTTTTACTGTTAACCTCCATTCTCCATTTCCCTGAACGAAGGCTTGCTCCGACTGGTTGGCTCCGAGTGTGGTTGAGGTAAGCTTTGCGAAGCCTGGACCCTTTTGTTTGAGATGCAGGCTGAAAAGTGATTGATGGCACAGGCCGGCGTCACACCACTGACGTGTGCGGACGAGATGGCGTGCGAACTCCTTGAGCCGAAGGCCAACACTGCTAGCACGGCCTTGTCGAACAGGTTGACCGTTCGCCTCCTTGGTATCAGGTGTCCGACAGCATGCCAGACATTGGGGCGCTCCCAATGGCACCTTACACGCCCCTCCCTCGATGGCCGTTCCTGCCAGCCCAGCTGAAAGTGGGAGTGCCAGGTCGGATGTGGCGCCAGATGAGGTAGAAGAATACATGGACGTCGCCGGACATGACAAGAACGAGGCATGGATTTCATCCAGAACCTCATACAGTATCAGGGAGACTTCACATGAGGCCTCTTCATTCCAGTGTCAGAAGCAAGTAATCTTCAAAGACCAAATCTGCGGTGCTGACCTGTCGAGCCGCCGTTGCCAGGAGAGGCAGGAAGACATGTGCGTTCTCAGTTTGGGCAGCCGGGAAGCCTGGGTAAACGCATGTAAACATAATTTAAACATGCTCCATGCCGGGCGATGCGAACCATAGTACAGGTAAGCACAGGTAGCAACTCTGCGAGTGTTTTGTGAAGAACTCCGTCAGAGCCCGGGACGTGTGCTGAACCGGTGGCTGCCCTGGGAATCCCAGGCTTCTGTAAGGCGGCGCGAGCCACCTTGGACAGCATGCTGGGCAGCTTCAGCAGCTGTCAGGCTGCTGTTGCTCTGCCAACATCCGAAGCGTTTCCTGTGCGAGTTGAGTATGTTGCTCAGGGTCCGGGCCATGTTCACGAAGAAGCAAGGGCCTTAAAGTGACTCGGGACAGGAAAAGATCCCATGCCTGGGGGGGGGCTTGTGCAGGTCCTGGAGATGACGGTGAAGCCCACAAAGAGGATGAGCCCATGGTGTCCGTGGCGGCATCTTGGGCTTCACAGTGTCTCCACTCAGTGGCTGGGCATAAGCTGAATGCTGCCGCAGGCAAGAGTTGTTCCCCCAGATCTCTGCATTTCTGTCTGCGCTGGGCTTGGCAGTTCGTAAGTCATAAGATGCCGCTGAGAATGAGAAGACGAAGTTCGAAGGCCAAAAGAAGATTTATATTTTGGTAGGTCAAGGACTTTGTCCAGATCCGGGCTGCTTGCAAAGCGCCGTCGGTGACGAAGGCACGGCCTGTTCAAGTGTGTCCAGCGTATGCTGAAGCCAGCTCAGCGCCTGTGACCTGTGCAGCGCCTGCCATGGGCAGGTGCTGGTTGACCATATGGTCGAGCTGATCAGGCCTGAGAGGCGCCATCTGCCACACGGGGCCGATGGTGCCCAGCTGTGCTTGTACCTCATGTGCAGGCCCGACACTTTCCTGGTGGCCGCTGCCGGCGGAAGCTCTGCTGGCTGTGAAGGAGCGGGGCGGATGCTGCGCAGGGATGCTCCTGAGCTTTGCGGGCTCAGATCGTTTCAGGACTCCGATGCCTCTTCAACCGTCGTGCAGTTGGCCATTGGTGGACAGCTAGCTCTGAAGCAGTCGAGCTCGTCATGGTGCCTTTGTATTCGCATGCCAAAGGCAGACCCGAGCTTTGGAGACTGTGCTTGGAGGTGATGGAAGCATGCCTGCATTCCCGTATCCCGTGGAGTGTGCGCGGCTTCTATGCCATGAGATTGGTGAATTGGATGACTTGGGATCTGGCAGCTGATGCAGACCGTTTGTTTGCTTGCCGCATCCTGGCATCCATCGAGCCTTTTCCGGACCTGGTTCCGCGACTGGAACTGGTGCTCGGTCAAGTCATCCAAGCCCGAAGCAGGGCCAGGCGTGGCATCAAGCTCGAGCTCAGGCTGGAGGCAGAGAAGTGCCTCCAACGTTGGCGCATGACAATTCCTGTCTGGCATCTCATGCACGTGGGTGACACGATCAAAGAAAGTTTGGCGTGGCATGGTCTGTGGTAGCGTCGGGCAAATCTTCTTGTAGACCACGCGGCTGGATTGACTCGCGGATCTGGCGAATGCCCGTGTGTTTGGTCACCCGTGGAGAAAAGAACACGCTGCCAGATGCTTTGTTGAACCATGTTGCAGTGTTGGTGGGTGTTTTCAGTCAACTGAGCCTTGCAGTGAAAGGGCCACATCGTCTCAAGACCTGTCGTGAAATACAGCATCTAGCTAGCTGGCAGGCCTGAAGACTCTATGTGTGCGTGACATGATCCTGTTTTTCTCGTGGAACATGGCAACCCCTGCGATGGAGCCGCGTGATGTCCCTCAGTATGATGGCTACGCCGGGCTGACGCCGAGCAGGCGTAATTTATGTTGTGCCTCCAGCACTTTCCAGTTGCAGACGCGTCCAGCGGCTCGCAAAATAGTAAATATCGCTTCTTCTGGGAACAAGTGCAGCGAGGTGGTGGCGGTCCACATTCGAGGGCGCCTTTCTTCTTGCCATCATGTACATCCTCATGCCGGCCGTCTGCTCCAGGTTTGTGGGGGGCTAGGGAATGTGAGTTCGCGCGTCTGCGCAATCGTCATTTGGTCGAAGGCTGTTTGGTCTTCCTGCGGCTTTGTTCGTGGCCCTGAATTTGGCCGTGTGCTGCTGTTGGGAAAATTTGCGTGACCAGGCGCAGCCTCTGTCCGCGCGTGGTAGGTTTGGGCTATGTGTTAAGTGCCTCGCAGGTCAAACGTTTGCACAACGCAAGCACGCTCATTCTTGGCGAGTTGTTCGCTGACGACTCATCCGACCAGGCCTGAGGCCACCAAAGAAACAGACCCCGTGCATGACAGCAGGCTTCCACCCTTCCACCCAAACAAATCAGGTGATTATGGATGCTTAAGCTTTTCCCCAAGTGATGCAAAATGTGGCCCCGTCGTATGGTGACTGCTTGAGCAGGGCTCGACCGACGACTCACCCATGAGTGGCCGGTAGAAGTGCCCCGTTTCTTATGCGTGTTGCAAAGTCGGCCTCCAAGAAGGTGTAGCGGCCTCGGTCTTGCTGTTGAGAGTGAAAGTGCTGTCGCGCTCTGCTGGGACATGTTTACTGGTTCCTTCGGGCGCACGGGGGGAGGCGCCAGTCCACCGTTTCCCAGGGTCCGCGCGTGATGGAGAGGGGGAGGGCCGGTGAGTAGGCGAGCGTGCTGAAACCACCCCCTTCATCCTGTGAGCTGATGAGCAGAAGCATGGACTGCTGTACGTGCACGAAAAGTACACGGACAAGTTTTGGAGCTGGAAAGTGCTGGTCAGAACGGGCGGCAAAAGTTGTGGGGCCCGTAAAGCATTGGGGGACCACAGTGTGGACTGGAAAGTGCTGCAGCGCTTAGCAGCTGGGATCTGTCTATTAGAAAAGCCAGTCACGTGGTGTTACCTTGCAGTGCGGGCACCGTCCGCTGTTGCCGTCATGGTTGCCCAAGTGGTGTGCGACTTGGGGCCGCGTGATTTGGACTTGCTTGCGCACCTTATCGATGTACTATGCACTCACAACTTCCTTTCCCAACGTTCCTACGCCTACGACGTCCCCTACGCGCGATTGGCGTCGAGAGAGAGAACGCAAAGCTATAGCCCTTGACAACACCCTCTTGATAGTCGCCACAGCCGTAGGCATTGCTGAGCCCTTTGCAAAGGCAGGACAACGCTTCCCGACCCCGGAGCCATTCACGTACAGCTGAAACTGCACAGAAGTTGCACATGTCCATACACAGAGAATTTAGCCATGCCAAAATGTCCTAGAGTATTTGTGCCGAATGTGCCATGCAAAATTGAGTGTTTCTCGCCTAAAGTACCTCTATATAGCTGCATCGCAATAACTTCACAATGCCCCATGATTCTATACAGTCTGTCGCCTCGGTTGTACTCATCCCTGCCGCATTGAGCCGTGCGATGAGCAGTGCCTTTCTCGGCTTAACCGCTGCCGCCAGCGCAACTATGTGACGCCGACCGCGCGGAGCAGATTCGTGGTTCCAGCCTTTAGCAGATTTCCCAAGATTCGACCCAGGTAACGATGCGGAAAATGGCGCTGAGGCGCCACAACACTGCAAAGTGCGCCGAGCAAGATTCTTGCTGGTTGCGTGTACAGCAGGACACTTCCCAATGGCTGCGAGGTCTTCGCAGCAGGCAATGCCCAGCAATTCGTTTGTCGTCTTCCTTGCTCGAAATCTTGCCCAACCTAATGCAAGGCGCTTGTCGCAACCAGGCTCGCCAGGAGCGGTGGAGGCAGACCGGTACTGAGAGAGCGCTGTGTCGCCAACCTTTTGCAGATTTCTGTGCCAAATTCAATGCAGGAGGAAGGACCTTCAGACCTGGACCTCCTCAGAGCACGGCAGCAGCAACTGTTGAACGTAGGGCTGGCGGCTGGGCGCTCAAGGCAATATGGCATAGCAGGCATAATTAGCACTTTCACACATACGTATGCCAAGTTATCAGGGCGCCGAGGAGGAGGAGGACGAGGTTGAGGACCTCATCGCAGGGGGCTACCGTGTGGCGACCGAGTTTTTAGTAGGTGGGTTGGGTCTGAGTGATGTTTCGTGTGTTTGCAAGGAGGACGAGGACGAGGATGAGGAGTTGGCGGAGGAGGACGCAAGGATAAATACTTTTTTGCAGAGGTGTGGTTTCGGATCATTCTTGCAATTGGCATCTGTGAATCCAGGACCTAACCTCTCAGTCTCCATCGAGTCCATCCCAGGCATCTGTGGGTCAGGCGTGGGAGACAGAGAGCATATAACTCAGAGAGCATTGGAAGCTTGCGGGGGTAAGTGACTTCCTTCGCGGCCCTTTGATGTTTGGGGGGAGGTGAACTCCGGCTCTGCCCCGGTCGGTGTGCTGGTGCGATGCCGGCCCTTGCTGAAGGAGGTGGAGAGTCACAGAGCTTCTGATCTTCGTGGACTGTTGAGCCGTGCTCCTTTGCATTGGCTGCCCGTTGTTCTCAGGGCAGCCGCATCAAGCTCTCCGCCATTGCGGGCAAGAGCGGCAAGGCGGAGAGCTGTCTTGAAGACACGGCTTTGCGAACCCGTGTCTAAGTGCGACTTCGCACACAGCTGGTTCGAGGTGGGGCTACGGCTCGAGTCTGAAGAGCAGACCGGCCAAAGCATCCAGAACGGCAGGAGAAGTTCCCTCTATTTCTTTCAGCATTTCTCAATGTTTCTGCGCGGAATTTCTCAGGAGCCGGCCTTCCGAAGCCAAAGTCTTCCGGTGCAACGGCGGCTTGCCAAGACACGCAACGTACGCAAGAATCGTCCTGCGAGAGATGAGGGGAGAGAGAGAGAGAGCGAGCGAGAGCGAGAGCGAGAGCGAGAGAGAGAGAGAGAGAGAGCGAGTGAAAGAGATTGAAAAAGAGTGAAAGAGAGAAGAGAGAAAGAAGGAAGGAAGGAAGAAGTAAAGAAACAAAGAAATGAAGAAATAAAGAAACAAAGCAAGGCAGAAAGAAAGAAAGAAACACAAAAAGAAAGAAATAAAGAAAATACAGAAAGAAATAAATCACAACAGAAAGAAATATATATAATATATACAATTGAAGGAAGAGAGAGAGCGACAGAGACGCGCATTCAACGACGTGCGGAGCACCAGCACGGTGCTCTGCCCATGTCTCTTTTTGCTTCCATTCTGGCACGCAGGGTTCATCAGCGAGGAAGGGACACAAGCGGAGCTTTCCTCGGTCTTGGCTCAGTCTCGGCTCTGGGTCTGTGCGAACACGAATCACGCGAAGGATGTGTTCGAGCACGTCGCTCCAGTTGTCGACAGGGTGATGGAAGGCTACAACGGCGTTGTTTTCTGTACCGGCCTCTGACGCTGAGCTGCGAAGCGAGCTGCGAAGCGAGCTGCGCATCTAGTCCGGCGATCGCTCTTTTACAACCTGCTTCCGAACTGAAGGCTACGGAATCACAGGCCCGTGGCATGGTGCATAGCGTGACATTGTGTCCTCCCTTTTGCTTGACATCTTTGGAGAGCCTCGTTGAGACGCAAGTTGGCAAAAGGCTCTGGCAAGACCCACACCATGAGCGGCCCGCCCAAGGACAGCCGCATACGCCGCACACGGTGGCTGTTGCATGGGGTAACCTGACTTGAGCCAGGAGCCCTTGGCAAAGCAAGTCAAGGCCACGTCTCATCGATTCATGGTAGGTGCTGGTAGCTTCAGCTGATGCGCATCTCAAGCTGCGCTCGCGGCGATGGTGGAGGAAGGGCAAACTTTGAGGTTGGGTGCTCCGTGTGTGAGGATCCAGCGCCGCCGGAGGTCATCGCGGCGCAGCAAGGCATCGTCCAGGTGGCTTCCGAGATTCTTTGCTTAAGATTCGTCACAAGTTTGCATCATGCCTATGATCGATATATATATATATATACAATTATATATATATATATGTGAGAGAGCCCTTTCGGGTCTATTTTGCGTATCCTCTTGCTTGCCTTCTATTTAATTTATTTAATTAATTTAATTAATTTATTAATTTAATTAATTTAATTAATTTAATTAATTGAATTAATAGAAATCAACAAATTTCTTTTGCGAATTCAATTAATATAATTAATTCAATTAATTGGATTAATTGAATTAATTGAATTCGAAAAACCTCTTTCGCTAATTCAATTAATTCAATTAATTCAATTAATTGGATTAATTGAATTAATTGAATTCGAAAAGCATCTTTCGCTAATTCAATTAATTCAATTAATTCAATTAATTCAATTATCTGTTTTTTTTAAAAAAAAAAAAGATTTTCCCTCTATTGAATTAATTCAATTAATTCAATTAATTCAATTAATTCAATTAATTGAATTAATTGGATTAATTGAATTAATTGAATTCGAAAGGCATCTTTCGCTAATTCAATTAATTCAATTAATTCAATTAATTGGATTAATTGAATTAATTGAATTCGAAAAGCATCTTTCGCTAATTCAATTAATTCAATTAATTGAATTAATTGAATTAATTGAATTAATTGAATTAATTGAATTAATTGAATTAATTGAATTAATTCAATACGCGGGAAATCCGGATTTCGATTAGGGAACCCCACATAATTGAATTAATTGAATTAATTGAATTCGAAAAACCTCTTTCGCTAATTCAATTAATTCAATTAATTCAATTAATTGGATTAATTGAATTAATTGAATTCGAAAAGCATCTTTCGCTAATTCAATTAATTCAATTAATTCAATTATCTGTTTTTTTTAAAAACAAAGATTTTCCCTCTATTGAATTAATTCAATTAATTCAATTAATTCAATTAATTCAATTAATTCAATTAATTCAATTAATTCAATTAATTGGATTAATTGAATTAATTGAATTCGAAAAGCATCTTTCGCTAATTCAATTAATTCAATTAATTCAATTAATTGGATTAATTGAATTAATTGAATTCGAAAAGCATCTTTCGCTAATTCAATTAATTCAATTAATTCAATTAATTGAATGAATTGAATTACTTGAATTATTTGAATTAATTGAATTAATTGAATTAATTCAATACGCGGGAAATCCGGATTTCGATTAGGGAACCCCACATAATTGAATTAATTGAATTAATTGAATTCGAAAAACCTCTTTCGCTAATTCAATTAATTAATTCAATTAATTCAATTAATTCAATTAATTGGATTAATTGAATTAATTGAATTCGAAAAGCATCTTTCGCTAATTCAATTAATTTAATTAATTCAATTATCTGTTTTTTTTTTTTAACAAAGATTTTCCCTCTATTGAATTAATTCAATTAATTCAATTAATTGAATGAATTGAATTAATTGAATTAATTGAATTAATTGAATTAATTGAATTAATTGAATTAATTGAATTAATTGAATTAATTCAATACGCGGGAAATCCGGATTTCGATTAGGGAACCCCACATAATTGAATTAATTGAATTAATTGAATTCGAAAAACCTCTTTCGCTAATTCAATTAATTCAATTAATTCAATTAATTGGATTAATTGAATTAATTGAATTCGAAAAGCATCTTTCGCTAATTCAATTAATTCAATTAATTCAATTATCTGTTTTTTTTTTTAAAACAAAGATTTTCCCTCTATTGAATTAATTCAATTAATTCAATTAATTCAATTAATTCAATTAATTCAATTAATTGGATTAATTGAATTAATTGAATTCGAAAAGCATCTTTCGCTAATTCAATTAATTCAATTAATTCAATTAATTGGATTAATTGAATTAATTGAATTCGAAAAGCATCTTTCGCTAATTCAATTAATTCAATTAATTCAATTAATTCAATTAATTGAATTAATTGAATTAATTGAATTAATTGAATTAATTGAATTAATTGAATTAATTGAATTAATTCAATACGCGGGAAATCCGGATCTCGATTAGGGAACCCCACATAATTGAATTAATTGAATTAATTGAATTAATTGAATTAATTGAATTAATTGAATTCGAAAAACCTCTTTCGCTAATTCAATTAATTCAATTAATTCAATTAATTGGATTAATTGAATTAATCGAATTAGTTAGATTAATTAAATTAATTAAAGTGTCCATAATCTGAGTTATCATAATTATGATAACTTTAGGTTCCCAAACCTGAGTTATCATGATTATGATAACTTTAGGTTCCCAAACCTGAGTCATCATAATTATGATAGCTTTAAGGTCCCCAGTCTGAGTTATCATGATTATGATAACCTTAGGTTCCCAAGCCTGAGTTATCATAATTATGATAACTTTAGGTTCCCAAACCTGAGTTATCATAATTATGATAACCTTAGGTTCCCAAACCTGAGTTATCATAATTATGATAACTTTAGGTTCCCAAACCTGAGTTATCATAATTATGATAACTTTAGAGTCACCAACTGGAGTTATCATAATTATGATAACTCCTTAGGGTCCCACCCCTGAGTTATCATAATTATGATAACTTTTAATTCGCAGCTTCACCTTAAGAGAGAGGCGCGCGAATAGGGGGGTGTAATATCAAGCGATTGTGTGCTACAATATGGAGTAGAGGAAGTGTGCAGGTAGGTGTGCGGGACGATGAAATAAGACTAGTGAGTAGAATGATGAAGCGTTGAGCTCCGAAATCTTAAGGACCATGGCTTGTGATTTGAATCCTTGCAGCAAAAAAAGAGCTTAAAAACTTAAGGACCAAAGCTTGCGGTTTAACTATTCTGGGCAAAAACTGGACCCCAAATCATAGGGACCAGGGCTTGCGATTTGACCTTTTGGAGCAAAAACTGGGCCCAAAATCTTAGGGACCAGGGCTTGCGATGCTACTCTTTGGAGTAAAAAACTCGCCCAAAATCTTCAGGACCAGGGCTTGCGATTTGACTCTTTGGAGCAAAAACTGTGCCCCAAATCTTAGGGACCAGGGCTCGATTTGGCCAAATTTTGCCGGGCAGCCTGCGGGCAAAATTTGGCCAAATCGGGCTGCTCTTCGTATGCCATGAGAAATGCGCGGCTCGATTTGGCCAAATTTTGCCCGGAGGCTGCCCGGCAAAATTTGGCCAAATCGAGCCGCGCATTTCTCAGCGCGTACGACGAGCAGCCCGATTTGGCCAAATTTTGCCCGCAGACTTCCCGGCAAAATTTGGCCAAATCGAGCCGCGATAGTTTAAATAATTTCGGGCCTCCAGAAAGGCGCGGCTCGATTTGGCCAGATTTTGCCGGGCAGTCTGCGGGCAAAATTTGGCCAAATCGGGCTGCTCGTCGAACGCGATGAGAAATGCGCGGCTCGATTTGGCCAAATTTTGCCGGGCAGCCTCCGGGCAAAATTTGGCCAAATCGAGCCGCGCCTTTCTGAAGGCCCGAGATTTTTAAACTATCGCGGCTCGATTTGGCCAAATTTTGCCGGGCAGCTTCCGGGCAAAATTTGGCCACTCTTTGGAGCAAAAAATGCGCCCAAAATCTTAAGGACCAGGGCTTGCGATTTGACTCTTTGGAGCAAAAACTAGGCCCCAAATTGTTAGGGACCAGGGCTTGCGATTTAACTCTTTGGAGCAAAAATTAGACCCAAAATCTTAAGGACCAGGGCTTGCGATTTAACTCTTTTGGGCAAAACATGAACCCAAACTCTCATGGACCAGGGCTTGCGATTTGACTCTTTTAAGCAAAACATGAACCCAAACTCTCAGGGACCAGGGCTTGCGATTTGACATTTTGGAGCAAAAACTGGTCCCAAAATCTTAGGGACCAGGGCTTGCGATGCTACTTTTTGGAGCAAAAAATGCGCCCAAAATCTTAAGGACCAGGGCTTGCGATTTGACTCTTTGGAGCAAAAACTAGGCCCCAAATTGTTAGGGACCAGGGCTTGCGATTTAACTCTTTGGAGCAAAAATTAAACCCAAAATCTTAAGGACCAGGGCTTGCGATTTAACTCTTTTGGGCAAAACATGAACCCAAACTCTCATGGACCAGGGCTTGCGATTTGACTCTTTTAAGCAAAACATGAACCCAAACTCTCAGGGACCAGGGCTTGCGATGCTACTTTTTGGAGCAAAAAATGCGCCCAAAATCTTAAGGACCAGGGCTTGCGATTTGACTCTTTGGAGCAAAAACTAGGCCCCAAATTGTTAGGGACCAGGGCTTGCGATTTAACTCTTTGGAGCAAAAATTAGACCCAAAATCTTAAGGACCAGGGCTTGCGATTTAACTCTTTTGGGCAAAACATGAACCCAAACTCTCATGGACCAGGGCTTGCGATTTGACTCTTTTAAGCAAAACATGAACCCAAACTCTCAGGGACCAGGGCTTGCGATTTGACATTTTAGAGCAAAAACTGGTCCCAAAATCTTAGGGACCAGGGCTTGCGATGCTACTTTTTGGAGCAAAAAATGCGCCCAAAATCTTAAGGACCAGGGCTTGCGATTTGACTCTTTGGAGCAAAAACTAGGCCCCAAATTGTTAGGGACCAGGGCTTGCGATTTAACTCTTTGGAGCAAAAATTAACCCAAAATCTTAAGGACCAGGGCTTGCGATTTAACTCTTTTGGGCAAAACATGAACCCAAACTCTCATGGACCAGGGCTTGCGATTTGACTCTTTTAAGCAAAACATGAACCCAAACTCTCAGGGACCAGGGCTTGCGATTTGACATTTTGGAGCAAAAACTGGTCCCAAAATCTTAGGGACCAGGGCTTGCGATGCTACTCTTTGGAGCAAAAAATGCGCCCAAAATCTTAAGGACCAGGGCTTGCGATTTGACTCTTTGGAGCAAAACTGGGCCCCAAATCTTAGGGACCAGGGCTTGCGATTTGACTCTTTGGAGCAAAAATTAGACCCAAAATCTTAAGGACCAGGGCTTGCGATTTAACTCTTTTGGGCTGCTTGCGATTTGTCATTTTGAGAGCTCAGTTTTCCACAAACATAAGGGGGACACTGCTTGCGATTTGCCAGTTTGGGCGCTCAGTTTTCCAAAAACTTAGGGGGGACACTGCTTGCGATTTATCATTTTGGAAGCTCAGTTCTCCAAAAACTTAGGGGGGGCACTGCTTGCGATTTGTCATTTTGAAAGCTCAGTTTTCCACAAACTTAAGGGGGACACTGCTTGCGATTTGTCATTTTGGGCGCTCAGTTTTCCAAAAACTTAGGGGGGACACTGCTTGCGATTTGTCATTTTGAGAGCTCAGTTTTCCACAAACGTAAGGGGGACACTGCTTGCGATTTGCCAGTTTGGGCGCTCAGTTTTCCAAAAACTTAGGGGGGACACTGCTTGCGATTTGTCATTTTGAGAGCTCAGTTTTCCACAAACTTAAGGGGGACACTGCTTGCGATTTGTCATTTTGGGCGCTCAGTTTTCCAAAAACTTAGGGGGGACACTGCTTGCGATTTGTCATTTTGAGAGCCCAAGCTTAAGGGGGACACTGCTTGCGATTTGTCATTTTGGAAGCTCAGCAAGGCGGTTCAACAGTACCAAATCTTCTTTGAGGTTGTCTCTAAAAATTTGGTACTGTTGAACCGCCCTGTTTCCTTTAAAACAAGGCGGTTCAACAGTGCCAAAATTTTATTAGAGGTTGTCTCTGAAAATTTGGTACTGTTGAACCGCCCTGTTTCCTTTAAAACAAGGCAGTTCAACGGTACCAAATATTCTTAGAGGTTGTCTTTGAAAATGTTGGTACTGTTGTACCTATCAACTTTATCAGTTTTACTTCATGCAATTTGATAAACTTGATAAAATTAATAAAAATTGGTAAAGACTTACCAATTTTATCATTCTTACAATTTTATCAATGTTAATGTTTTCTGGAACCCTACAAATAAAAAAAACTTACCAGTTTTGTTAATTTTATAGATTTTACCTTTAAAGTAAAACTGAGAAACAAAAATAAGATTGATACGAAGACGCACCACTAAGCAAAACATCACATAACCAAATAACAAAAAAACTGACTAATTTTATCAATTTTAATGCTTTCTGGGACTCCGTAAAATCAGAATCTATGAGGTATATTAATTTATCATGTGCATCAATATTAAATTGAAAATAAAACCGGAAAATAGTCATATACGATTATATATATATTTTTAGTTTATTAGTTTTTCACCAATTTCATTTCAAATGATCTTTTTGAAAAAGCCCGCACAAAAGAAAACGAAAAGTTTAACAGTTTCACAAATGCAGAGTACATATATATTTATTTACATACAATATGAGTACAGAGTCGTAACCAGAGTATTGTTGCTTTGCTTAGTGGTGCGTCTTTGCTCCATATGTGCTTGTTTTGCTTGCTGCTATGTCTTCGCTTACCATATGCCTGTTTGGTTATGTGATGTTTTGCTTAGTGGCGCGTCTTCGTTCTAGATGCGCTTGTCTTGCTTATTGGTGCGTCTTCGCTTCCTACATGTTCTATATGCAGCTGTTATACTTATTGGTGCGTCTTCACATACTATGTGCGGATGTTTTGCATAGTGGTGCATTAAACCCTATCTTCAGCTCCTTGCAACCTCCGTTTTTGGACATGTTCAATTTTTCCTGGTTTTTAGTGATGTTCACCAATACCAAGCCTTAAAACGTTCAAACCAACACTTTAAACACTGATCCCTAAACCCGAAATCTTAAACCCTAAGCCTTATAAACCCTTAGCCTGTCTTCAACTCCTTACAACCTCCGTTTTTGGACATGTCCCATCTTGGTCTGGTTTTTATTGGTTTTCGCCTATACAAAACCCAGAACTTTCAAACCAACACTGCCGTTTTTGGACATGTCCGTTTTCCCTTGTTTTTTCTGATTTTCATCTATAGGTTTTAATAGTTATTTGATAATAATAGCGTTCATACTGATATTTATAGGAACCCCATTAATTTTAGATAGAATCATATCAAGACTAATAGGATTCTTTTCATGTGTTTTTTGATTAATTGTAGTAAGATTCATATTCATATTCATGTTAACAGAATTCTTCTTAATCTTAATAACATTAACATTAAGATGAACAGGATTCCTATTGAAAAAATACTCCTATTAGATTGAACTCTCATTTCCTGCAAAATGCATTCCTGCAAAAAGATAGAGAAGGGTTTCTCATGACCTATTGCGAGATAGAGAGAAGCTCTTTCATGTAAGAGGTAGGAAATGGCAGAGCTGAGAGCTCCTCCTACCTAGTGACAGGAAATGAAAAACACACAGAACTTCCATCCGTTTTATGAATGAGTTCCTTTATCTCTGAATAGGAGATGAATGAGCTCCTCTATCTTCTCAAAGGAAATGCAAGAATGGAAGCGAACGAAGTCCGCTATCTTTTAATGCGTAATGAGAGAGCTGCCCTATTCCCTAGAAAGAGTGAGAGAGGGGAGCCCTCCCATGACCTATTTAGGAGACAGAAGAGATATAAAAGCTTGTTCACTGCGCATTTAGAAGCGGAAGTGAAAGAGAAAGCAAGGGCACTCCGTCACTTCTTACAAAGAGATAGAAGAGCTTTCGGATGACCTCTTAAAAGATAGAAGAAACTCTTTCAAGCAAACGATTGAGATTGACGAGCTGTGTCATGTCCCATGTAAGGGATAGAGAAAGTCCTTCAAAACTTTGTTTAGGGCAAAGGAGAGATCTCAAGCAAAAAGGTAGAAGAGCTCTGTCATTTCCTATAAGAGATAAACGGCTTCTTAGTACCAGTGCATTCTTCGATTTCTGAGTAGGAGATGAAAGAGCTCCTCTATCTTCTCATAGGAAACAAAAGAAGTCCTGTATAGGAAACGAAAAGGCCCTTTGATAAACAAAAACAAAAGGATGGAAATGAATTGATGTCATCCATCTTGTTAATCATCATGAGAGATGGGTCATGAAAGAGCTCCTCTTTTGTTTGGAAATGAACTAGTTTTTTTGGAGTGAAGGATCTCTCTTTCGAATAAATGAGATATCTCTTCTATGTCCCTCTGTCTCGTAATTGGAAATGAAAGAGTCCTCCCCCCCTCCCCGTCTCCTCTAACTTCTCATAGAAAATGGTAAAAATAGAAATGGACGATGCCCTGTATCTTTTCACGCAGCATATGAGAGAGCTCCCCTCTCTCTCTCTCATAATGGGACATGCAAGTCCTCCTGTATTTAGTTTTCAATGAAAGATCTCTCTCTCTCGAGGAAATGAGATGCTCTATATCTTTTTCTCGGAAACATTTCTTCAAGTAGGAGAAAGGCTCCTCTCATGTAAAAGATAGAGATTGATGAGTTGCGGCATGTCCCATTTAAGGGATAGAGAAAGTCCTGCAAAACTGTTAGTTAGAGTAAAAGAAGAGATCTCAAGTAGAAAAGGTAGAAGAGCTGTGTCATTTCCTATGAAGAGATAAACGGCTTCTCTGATGACCTTTTCATTGATAGAGAAGCTATTTCTGAAAACTCGACATAGTAGAGAACTCTCTCTCTCTCTCTCTCTCTCTCTCTCATGTCCTGCAAAAAGCTAGAGGAGGTCTCTCACGACGTATTGCGAGATAGAGAGGCTCTTTCATGTACCAGATAGGAAACGGTAGAGCTGAGGATTCCTCTACCTATTGACGACATATGAAAAAGATAGGACATCAGAGAGCTCTTTTGATCTCTTACGCATTACCAATGTACTCTTCTATCTCTGAGTAGGAGATGAAAGAGCTCCTCTAATCTTCTCATAGAAACAAAAGAAGTCCTGTATAGGAAACGAAAAGACCCTTTGATAAACCAACAAAAGAACGGACATGAATCGATGTCATCCATCTTGTTAATCATAATGAGAGATGGGACATGAAAGAACTCCTCTTTTGTTTGGAAATGGACTAGTTTTTTTTCTGAGTGGAGGATCTCTCTTTCGCTTATATCTTTTCTATGTCCCTCTGTGTCGTGTTTGGAAATGAGAGAGCCCTCCCCCCCCTCCCCTCTATCTTCTCATAGAGAATGGAAATGAACCATGTCCTCTTTCTTTTAATGCAGAATGCGAGAGCTCCTCTCTCTCTCTCTCCTATTGGGACATGCAAGTCCTCCTGTATTTTGTTTTCAATGAAAGATCTCTCTCTCTCTCTCTCTCTCGAGGGGAAATGAGGAGAGGCAAGGGCGGTCTCTCATTTCCTACAAAGAGAGGGGCTTTCAGATGACCTATTAAAAGATAGAAGAAGTTCTCTCACGTAGAAGATGGAAATTGATGAGTTGTGTCCTGTCCCATTTCAGGGATAGAGAAAGTCCTGCAAAACTGTTAGTTAGAGCAAAGGAGAGATCTCAAGTAGAAAAGGTAGAAGAGCTGTGTCATCTCCTATGAAGAGATAAACGGCTTCTCTGCTGGCTTCTTCATTGATATAGAAGCTATTTCTGAAAACTCGACGTAGTGACGTAGTAGAGAACTCTCTCTCTCTCTCATTTCCTATTGACGACATATGAAAAAGATAGGACATCAGAGAGCTCTTTTGATTTCTTATGCATTACCAATGTACTCTTCTATCTCTGAGTAGGAGATGAAAGAGCTCCTCTAATCTTCTCATAGAAACAAAAGAAGTCCTGTATAGGAAACGAAAAGACCCTTTGATAAACCAACAAAAGAACGGACATGAATCGATGTCATCCATCTTGTTAATCATAATGAGAGATGGGACATGAAAGAACTCCTCTTTTGTTTGGAAATGGACTAGTTTTTTTCTGAGTGGAGGATCTCTCTTTCGCTTATATCTTTTCTATGTCCCTCTGTGTCGTGTTTGGAAATGAGAGAGCCCTCCCCCCCCTCCCCTCTATCTTCTCATAGAGAATGGAAATGAACCATGTCCTCTTTCTTTTAATGCAGAATGCGAGAGCTCCTCTCTCTCTCTCTCTCTCCTATTGGGACATGCAAGTCCTCCTGTATTTTGTTTTCAATGAAAGATCTCTCTCTCTCTCTCTCTCTCTCTCGAGGGGAAATGAGGAGAGGCAAGGGCGGTCTCTCATTTCCTACAAAGAGAGGGGCTTTCAGATGACCTATTAAAAGATAGAAGAAGTTCTCTCACGTAGAAGATGGAAATTGATGTGTTGTGTCCTGTCCCATTTCAGGGATAGAGAAAGTCCTGCAAAACTGTTAGTTAGAGTAAAGGAGAGACCTCAAATAGAAAGGTAGAAGAGCTGTGTCATCTCCTATGAAGAGATAAACGGCTTCTCTGATGGCTTCTTCATTGATAGAGAAGCTATTTCTGAAAACTCGACATAGTAGAGAACTCTCTCTCATTTCCTGCGAAAAGCTAGAGGAGGTCTCTCACGACGTATTGCGAGATAGAGAAGCTCTTTCATGTACCAGATAGGAAACGGTAGAGCTGTGAGCCGCCCTCAACCCTACATCCTCAACTTTATATATACCCTAAGTTCATTCTTTTCAGGGTTTAGTTTAGGATTTGTGGTTTAGGATTTACGGGTTTTAGGGTTTGGGGCTTCGATTCAGTGAACAGTTATCTCAATCAATGAGGAAGTCCGTAACCTCTAGCGTGTGTGTTGTTGCTTAGGAACAAATATAAATGAAGCATTTTGCTTTGTTTTTTAAATACGACACATGCAAACTAAGCAAAAAGAACCCTAAAGGTATCAGCCACATATATATATATATACATATGTATACATATATACATATGGGTGTGTGTGAGTGTGCTTGATATCGTGATTACGGGCATCTTCAAGAAAGCTAGCAACCTGCTCGGCTCCTCTCTGTCCTCCTTTGCTCTCTTAACGGCTGTGCAGCGCGCGGCCAAGCGCATCTTCGAGTTCATTCGGGCGCACGCCTCAGTGACATGCGAGATACGGTCGCCACCTATAGAGTCCTGTGCCCTGTTCTCAGAGCCCTGGCCTGCAGGACAGGAGTGCGCTGGGTGAGATCTTCACTGTCGAGGCTGGAAGCATTCAGTTAGGGCATGAGATGGTGTATTTAAGTGAAGGGTGTATATATCAGTGCGAAGGCGTCATTTCTGGAGATTTACTCTCCCGATGGGGTGCGCGAGAACCTCATCGATCTCTTGGCAAGCAAAGCGGACGAGGCTCCCGCTGCGGCGCAGCATTTATTGGCTTTCGAAGATCCACGGAGTCCTCACGCCTCCAGGCCAAGTTGGAGGTCAAGCAGGCGCCAAAGCCTGCCCAACACCCGAGCACGATGCATGCCCTTATGAAAAGTCGGCCTTGTGATTGTTCTTTGCTGTAACCTGCTCGTGTATACGCCCCGCCACGCCTTAAGCCCCTGCCGCACCACGAGCCCGAAAGACCAAAATCTCATTGAGTCAGGATCCACTGGTGGGGCACAGAGCCTTCATGTGCGATGGCCTCAAGTCGGTTCCCATCCGCTCTCCCGACGAAATGCGCCAGGCCAGAGCTTGCGGATTCACGGGTCTCTACTGTGATTCATATATGTTTCTGTCGTAGGGTATTCATAACGACTGTTGCAAGAGGGGTCTTGTAGGGATTTATGGGTGCTTTCCACATTTGACGGCTAAGTGCTGTGTAAATTCACGGCCTTGAAGAGTTTGCTCTCCCAAACTCCAAAACATAAGAAGCCCTCCGAACCCCTCTGGCTGAGAGGTCCTCGAAGGTGGGCGAAGACGATGCACCTACATGGAGACCTCCAGGACAGCACGTGCGGCTTGAAGTGGAGAATCGTCTTTCATGCCTTGTCGGGTCTATATGTTAATGAACATCTATAAATATATATATATATATGTATACATACTGCACATTGCTACTCGTTCTTTTGGGTGGTGGGGTAGGGTAACCATGCATATCTTCAAGCTCTTTCTTTTTGAATTGCCCATGTCTCGGGTTGAGCACATGCAGGTGTAGGCTTTCCCTACTTGCTGGCTGAAGGAACTGCGTGTCTTCAAGGCCCATGGCCGAAGACACAGGGGCAGATGAAGCAGATCATGTCGCGACACATCGGCCGCTGGCCTCTTGCCTGTTCCTGCTCCGGCTCAGCAGCCGATGCATGCACTTGAGGTCGTGCATTCAACCAGCCAACATCTGTGGCAAAAGCATGCAAAAACAACAACGCGCGCGGAACTTGCACCATCCAACTTGAAGGAGTGGATTTCGGATAGGATAGTTTGCAACTAACAGAGCAAAAAAGCGATGGGATGCCGATGCCTGTGGATAATCTGGATGAGCTCCACAGCCTGAAGGCCCCGAAAAGAAAAGAGGAGACCGGAAAGCACACATGGGTATCTGTAAAGAAAGGGTAGAAAATTGAGAGAAGAGCGGGGCTTTTGCAGGGCCCTTTAAGATTTTCGCCAACTTGGCTTGAGGTTGACGGCTTCTATCCAGACACTCGGAAAGATGAGGTGTGGGATTTCTTCAGGAAGCCTGCGGCCGAGATTTGAGAGGCAAAGAGACCCGAGCTTTGTCGAGTGTTTTCCCGGATTGTTCGAGGTGCGGAAGGATCGGGGATGTGTATCTTCCGCGAGACCATTCATCCCAGAAGAACAGAGGCTTTGCCTTCGTCCGCTTCTACGATGCTCGGCTTATCTCGGCTTGATCTTGTCATTTTTCCTTGCCCACACTCAGCCTAGAAGGCTGCTCTTCAGAAATACAGCTGTGAGAGGACAAGCGGGATGCCGAGATGTGCGTGCAGGAGCAGTGTCGCTCATGCAGAGCATTGTGCAGAGCCGTCGGATGCAGAAGCCCCCCGAATCCCCTTGGCAGGATATGGATGGGCAGATGTTCCAGGGCTCCAAACTCCGGGTGAACTTCGCACAGGCGCTCAACAGCCTTCTCAGCCCTCATCGTCCTCTTTCCTTCTGCCTTTCTATGCCTTTCTCGGTCTCTCCGGGCGGCCGCGGAACCTTCTGGAAGCTCTTGCGCTGTTGATGCATCTTTAGAAGGTGGCTCGAGGCACCGAGCCACCCCCGAAGCGAAGCCAACCTGCCGGAGCCGTGGATTCTTAGGAGCTCCGAAGGGCCGAGATTCCATAGATTCCATCATACCGCTTCGCTGAGGCCCGAGCCGGGCACCCAGCCACCCTCGCTTCGAAGGCGGCAAGAATTCCATTTTGCAAATCTTGAGAGAAGCAGGGCAACGCTAGAGGGGCATGGAGACAAGGTCCGGTCCTCTCGGTCTAGGTCGAACTCGAGCAGGTCTGGGAGTGAAACTGCATGAGCGCCCAACATCCCTGCTGTCGAGTTTTTCGTTCAAGTAGGGCCTATACTGTTGCCTTGTCCCCCAGCGCCGCAGGCGAAGCCGCAGCCCGCAGAGGCCTGCAGAAGTGTTTGCCAACTTCCTGATGCCCCCAGTTGTAAGCTGTGTTTTGCTGGGTGCATGACCGGCGATTCATGCAGAGTTCGCATGCAGTTCGATCTGAGCTGGCCTGACTAGAGGGCTTTTGAATTCTGTGTCTGTGGAGTGCGAAAGCTGCAGGGGCCAAGCGCGGCGCAACCGAAGCGAAAGCCGCAGCCGAAGTGCACGAGGCCACGGCTGTGTCGTGCCTATGAAAAAGACTTAGCAAGCCCCTAAATTGCCATGGGCTTACGCATGCTTACGCAGGGTGCACAATAACCCTGCAGAGAAGAAGGAAAGCAAGGGGACATAGAGAAAAGAGGGGAGTGGAGGGCAACTTCTGCGCAAGGTCGAGGCCAAGTCTAAGCACAAGAAATCTGCGCGAAGAGTTGACTCATTTGACTCTTCATGTCGCCCCCCGGAGCATCGATCCACGTCGAAATGGGGCTCATTCCGCGCGTTCTCCATCCAAAGCCATGCTGCGGCCGGGGGTAGAGAGGGCTGCCACACCTGACTAGCCCAAGTGTGAAATCTATTACTGCATGACAGCTGAAAACAAATGAAAAAGCAGAAGGAGAATTCGGATGGGTCCGACCCGGAACATGTTCGACAAACTGAAAGCGAGCGAAAAAGCAGAAGGATAATTCGGATGGCTCCGGCCCGGACCATGTTCGACAAAATGAAACCGAACGAAAAAGCAAAAGGAAAAGTCGGATCGCAAGGCGATGTGCCTACTCATGCCCCCGGACAAGAAGCGCAGGTCATAGGGGACCAGAAGCAGAAGATGATGATTCAATCATGGTGATGGCGACCCACTACTGAAGCGGCAGAGAAGTGTCAGGATACGTTGGGATAGCTACAAAAGTAGAATCACCAATCAGAAATGGGAGAGATGAAGGGAATCCCACAGGACCTTCCTGGAAGCGGACAGGAGGTTCGTTGGATTCCGGAAAGGGGTTTTTTGCAATTCAGCAGCTGAAGGCGCAACAAGGCTCGAAAGAACTATTCGAGCTTGCGCGAGTCTACAGATCAGAGATGTTCCCACTTAAGAGCCCCGGTGATAGGCCGCGGAGGCAGGCGCTGCGCCCGAAGCAGAAGCTCCAGCAGGTTGCAGGGGGGCTCGGGGTGGGAGGGGCGTGGTGGGAGCTTTGACCCCGCGACTCCCGCGCTTCGGAGGAGCCAAAGCAGACCCAGAGCAAAGCGAGGCCTGGAAAGGGGGTCACTGGGATCGCTCCACTGTGTCGTGATGATGGCTACTTCCAGGCGGCAAGCGCGAGAGGCCCTGGCCCCAAAGGGAAGTTCACACAATCTGCCCGTAGATGCCCTTCTCGCAGCTCAGGTGATCACGGCAGAGGTGCTGGCTACTCGAGCGCTGGATCTTGCGAGACCAAACGAGCTGCGCCTGCATTGCACTTTTTTCACCACGCTGTCAATGAATGCAAGTGCTTCCGGCGCTGTACTGGCATGTTTGACATATTGTCTGCTAAGCAGCGCAGGTCGCATTGTATCTTCACCGTTGTGGTGGAGTCGACCTCCAGCACCTCCACCAGGTGGGCAAAGCACAGAGCTAGCCTTGATGTTAAGAAAGTCAAGTCGGAAAGAAGACTTCTTGCAGTTCTTGGACCTTCTCGGCACCTTGCGATCTGGCCAGGGATCCAAATCCTGACGTCCGCCGAGGGAAGCTGGTCCTGGTGGACCTGGCCGGATCAGAGAGCTTGAAGAAGGCAATGGCACATAAAGCTGTGCACCGTGATCCCTTGTTTGCTGAAGGTCATGGCTGTTCAAGAAGCAAACGAAGAGCTTAGAAGAAAGCAGGCCCCAATGACACACGCAGATTCGCTGTTTCACCTAGTGGCACCCTTCCCAGGCGATTGGAATCAACAAGGTTCTCACCCACCTGGGCGCTGTGGTCAACAACCTGAACTCAGGCCGAGCCACACATCCTCGGAAGCAGCTCGAAACATCCTCTCTGGGTGTTTCGGATGGCGTAGTAGAGCTGTCGCGTCTGCTGTCAGGCTACGAGAACAGCACCGGTTTCCGAAACTCCGCCTTGACCATGCTCCTCAGGCTACACCTCACAGCCCAGGGTGGCTCTTGGGGAGTGTGTGAGTCGGTGAGATAATCTGTGAGATTCTGTGAGAGTCGCCCTGTGTGAACCAAATGGCGCCAGGGACTGTCTGGGTGGTGGCGCCCGGGCACTTCTTGTCGCGAACATCGGACCAGAAGCCGACTGGTCCAGTGAGACCTCCATGACGCTCAGGCGCGCCCAAACGTTGCGCCACACGCGCTGTTTTGCTTAGGCTTGTTGTTCTGGCCATTCTCAGCTCCAGGTTCGCGCAGAAGATGATGAAGGTGAAGAATGTGGAGCAGAAAGTCGTCATCGATGCCTCCCAGAGCCTCACCGGCAATACGCCCAGGGTGAGTGGAGGCGTACTTGGGTGAGTTGAGGAGCAGCCTGGTGCAGATGCGGAAGCGGCCCGGCCGTGCCTGTTTCAAGGGTCCTGTCAAGTTGCACTTGCGTTGGCGTTTAAGAGTTCGGCTCGGGGGCCGAAGTCTGCGACTTTCGTTTGGCTTGAAATCTGAGAATGCTTGAGACCAGCTTGCTTGGCTTCCTACGAGGGCTCAAGTTGTGGGGACGGGCCCTTGTTCAGTCATTTTGAAGACTGCCCACCCTTGCCTCTCAGCTTCGAGGCAAGTGAAGGGAATATTCTATTTGTAGCAGCATAAAAAATGTACATATATGTATACATATATACATATGTATGTATACGTGTACTGCATGTACCCATTGATTGTTTTACTACATTTTTTACGTTACCTGATAGTTTACAATATGTGATACATCGAATGTGCGAGAGGCCACTGCACATGTCCCGCATCGGAAGCCGGGGCCTTGGGCAAAAACAGCGAAAGAGGAGTCCGCCAAAGACTTCACACTCTCCTTCTCTGAAGACCGTCTCAACTTTGGCACTTTTGAGTACCCTGAGTACTTAGAAGTTGTTGTGCAGAGGCTCTCGGAGCCGCAGCCCCAGCCCCGACAGCGACCTGAGCTGGGAAGAGGCAGATGACAAAGCAAGCGGGCGTGCACGATGCCATGCGACCGTCATCTTGGGGACCCTGGGGATATCCTTGCAGGTGAACTTTGCAGAGTACGAGGAGGCCCCTCTGCTCCTCCCAGGCTCCTCTTGATCCACACTTTCGATGCTAGACTGAAGGTCTCGGACGACGACTTGCGCGATGCTGTCGTGGTGATTGCTCCACGAGGCTTTCTTTGAAGATGCAGCCCCCAACTTTAACTTGTTTTCTAGTCAGCTAACCCCCGAAATCACCGCCAGATCATGCTGCCGGCCTCGATGACAGCCGTGGGGCTTCTTCGCCACCCGACGTTGACCGAGGCTCCCTGTCGGAGGCCAGCTACGCCACGTGCTTTACAAAAAACGAAGTATAAACCTGAGTTCTGAGTTCCCCGAATGGTTCAGTCGAACATGTGCACAGGACTCGGAGGACTCAGATGAGTCAGGAAGCCCCACGACCATTTCTTCAAGGCTTGCTTGCTCTCTCTGTCTCTGAAGTCTCTGTCTCTCTCTCTCTCTCGCTCACACTCTATCTCTCTTGTTTTTCCCTCTCTCTTTCTTTCTTTCTATCCGCACCGTCCGCACCCCCACCCAAAAGACACCCATGACGGTCTGGTTACAGGCCCCCGCCCCTGAGAGGTAACCTGAGCGTCCCCCCCCCCCCCCTGTATCTGCACGCTTTGTTGCGAAGGGCTGGATCCGAGTCGCCGCTGACCCCTACCGAGGCACGGCGGAGTCAAGATCAGCGTCTGCGGGTATAGGTATTGGGCTTAGGGTTGTTCGGCCGGCTTAGGGTTGTTGTGAAGGGAAAACATACGAAGGACACCTTTTTGTGATGCGATGCCCTTGAGAGGTGCAGTACTTCGACTTGACCAAGCCAGCCTTCGCAGCACATCCCAACGCCGCTGCTCGGATCCTCCAAGCCTGGCCCCAGCCTCGGAACCATACAGAGCCCATATCCTCTGCAGGCGCACAGCGCGCTCTCTTTCTGCCCGTTCTGAAGTTGTTGCGTGCGAGAGGTGGCGCACGATGCGCTGCCCGTCAGTTCACCTACCGGACGAGGTCCGAGCCTAGAAGCTTTCAAGACTTGCACAAGCCCACATTGCAGTGCACGACTTCGATCCCAGGAGGACGACATCATCGAAGAGCTGGTGCCCGGCTTTGACGTGCACACTTGCTGGCTTTTCTGTCTTGTAGAATCTCCAATGTTGGGCCTCAGCGTGTGGACGTCCAGGTTTTGAGCTTGGAGGGTGGGCTTGGTTGCGCCAGGGTTTGTGGTTTGGCTTACAATCCTTTTATAAAGCCCCCGCAAGATTTACCAGACTCGTACAAGACTTCCCATCACCCACTTGGCCACAACCGCCTTTCCCATCCCCCACTGCAATATAGTGGGCTGTTTCTGCTCGAGGGCGCCATGAGTGAAGACGGAGCCTTGGGCCCTGAAGACCCCGGCCCCATTGTGCGCATCGAGGGCCAGGGCGACCTGCAAGGCCGCCTGCGCCAGGGCGTGGCGCGCTTCCTGGGCATCCCCTACGCCACTGCGGGGCGTTGGAGAGCGCCGCAGCCCCACGCGCCGTGGACGGGCGTCTTCCCGCAGCAGAGGCGTCTCGTTGCGCAGGGCGCTTTTTATGAACGTAAAGCAAGGTTTGTCCTAAGACAGTGCAGAAGAAGAGGGCAGGCTCGGGGGCCCTGGCTGCATTTGGTGTCGCCTGGTTCGACACGCTTGTGCATCCATCCGTTAACGTTTAAATCTGTTAAAAATCCCTTGAGGTTGGTAAGGTGTCCCCAGCTCGGGCCGCCGGGCAAGACCTATGAAGGTCACGTACTGGAAGATGATGAGAACTGTTTGCAACTGAACGTCTGGACGCCGCTGAGTGCCCTGAGGGCAACAGCTGACTCCCCAAAGTTACCAGTCCTGGTCTACATACATGGCGGCGGTGGCAAATCGCATTCTGCTCATTGCCCCAGGCTCGCTGTCTGTTTGCCTTTGATGGCAAGTTCTCTCTGTGGTCTAGAGTCTAGACTAGACTGTATTTCAGGCTTGCAAGTCAGATGCAGCACCGGTAGACTGTAGACCAATCGTCGACTGATGAATCCGTGGGCAGTTGTGCACTTGCTCGGCTTCCCTCACTTCAATCGAGCATAATCATATGCCTTGCCCCAGGGAAAGTGGCCATCAACTTGCCCTTAAACAAGGCAGCGGCTGCGAAACAGTTTAGTTTGTCAGTCAGCGCCAGATTAGGCAGTGCTAAAGGAGCATTGCCGGGATGTTGCAAGTCATGACGCCGGTCCCCTCTTTGAGGCCTTTGCTGCGTCAACATCAACTACCGCCTCGGGATCTTCGGCTTTCTCGCGCACCCGGAGCTGTCGCAAGAAGACGGGGAGAGCATCTCACAGGGAGGCACAGCAGGACCTCCGCGGGAAAGCCCATGCAGTGCACTCAGTGCACTTAGCACCGGGATTTAGGCTTCTTCTCCGAAGTTGTTACATGAATTTTAGATCCTGCCCGCTCTTTCTTGCAGGATCTGGTAACTATGCAGTTCTGGATCAGCTGTGCGCATTGGGCTGGGTGCAGCGCCACATCGCCAGCTTCGGCGGAGATGCAAGGAACGTCACCATCTGGGGCTTGTCCTCTGGGGCCCAGTATGTGTCCACCTTGCTGGTCTCCCCTGCTGGCCAGAACCTTTTCCACAGAGCCGTGGTGCACGTGCCAAGTTGGGGGGCTTGCATGATTTGTGAACCATAAGAAGACTTAGCTACCGTAAGGCTCGATGTGTTCACATCTATCCACTAACGCGGTGTGGACTCTCACTCTCACTCTCCGGGTCTGAATCCGTAAGATGCAGCCCTGCAGCCCTCTGGCATGCACAAGCAGCTGGCTTTGCCCAGAGCACCAAAGCTGAGGACCCGACAAACGCAAGCGAAAACGAGAGAGACCTACCAAACGCACCGAGAAGTCCCAAACAGCCGGCGAAAACGTCGAAAGGCTCACTGAGGCCCCGCGGGGATGACCCGCAGCGCGACATTCGAATCCACTGCTCGCACCCCTGCACGGTCACATACATATGTATATGTGCTACATCCCATTTTGTTATTACACAGTGTATCACAGTATTCCGATACTGGTAGTTCACGTGACAGTTTTCCGCCCGACACATGAAGTAGTCTTGTTTCAACGATTTTGGGGACCGTAAATATGCACATAGGGTTCTTTGGTTCCTTATTGTAAACTTTGCCTCGTGGTGAGCGTAGAGATTGCGTGCCCATCCCGGGATACTAGCACTTTTCAACACCACCACTCGTCCATTCGCATCGGCGAACATCCCCCTTGACTTGAGGTGCAAAGCTGCGCGGACTTGAACAACGTGCGCCAGCTCGACTCCTCCTGCGACGTGCGCCTGGCACAGCAAAACAAGTGAATTCGGGGGAGGGAAGCTTTGGAAAGGGGTTCTTCCGTTGGTGCTTTCTCCTGGCCGCTTCTCACCGAGGTGGCTTGGGAAGACGGCAGAGGCTTGGGGTGTGTGCCTTGGAGAGGAGCGCTGGCAGAGCAGCGCCGTATCCTACGAGAAGCCGATATTCAACATCGAACAACAAAGCCCAATTGAATTGGGCTTTAAGCGTCCAGAGTCCAGAGTCGGAGCGAAGTTAAGTGAGCTGGTCCCTCTTAAGACACAGCTTAACGTCATCAAAATCATGTCGTCTCAGGAGCTGGGCTGCGCAGCTGGTGCTGGGCAATTGGCCGCCATGCGCGCGCTGCCGGCGCAGGCCCTGGTGGCCAAGACCTTCGCCTCAGCGGCCAACGACTGCTACGAGCCGGCCATCGACCGACGAAGTTCGTCGGTGAAGCCTTGGTCATCTGTGGAGGCGCTCAGGGAGGGCCGCTTCCAGAAGGTGCCGGTGCTGCTCGGCGTCACGGACCACGACGGCTTGGGCAAGGTAAGGAAAGTCGAAGACAACTCACGGGCTCTGTAAGGGCTATAATAAGGTGAAAGGAGTGACGGGCAGTGAGGGCAGAGAGAGGTCGGGAGGAGAGGAGGGTGAGCGTTCCGTGCCTGTTGCAAGATGGAGCTGGAACAGACGCTGTTTCACGATGTGCGAAGCCAGGAGGAGCTGGAGGCCGGGGAGCTTCGGGGTGAGCGATTTGAGTGGTTTAAGTGTCAGTAGAGGCTTTGCTTTCGAATGTCCGGGCACGTTTCGGAGCCGTCCCCATACGAGGCTCTCTTCTCCCGGGAGTTTGGGGAGGCCGCTGGTGCTGCCATGTCTCGCTACTGGCCGTCCGGGCCTTTCGAGATGCACGAGGCGAAGGTGGTACACCAAGCCCTCGGCAAGATGAGCAACGACCTCTGGTACTTTGCGGGCACACACTACATGAGCCAGCTGTTGGCACAAGAGACGCCAGTGTTTAGCTATTCTTTCGGAGGGCTGAAGCACAGTCCGCATGGAAGCGATGCCATGTACTGGAGGGGACTTTGTAAGGGAACCCTGCCTGCCCTGATGTCCACCTACCTCGCCAACTTCGCCCGGTCCGGGGATCCCAACGTTGTCAACTCACACGGAGCCGAAGGAGCCCAAGGAGCCGAGGGAGCCGAAGCTCTGCCGATCTGGGAAGCCTGGGAACCGCGGCGCATGCGGCGGATGCACCTCGGGAATCCTCCTGAAATGCAAGAGACGGAGGAGGCAAAGTGGTATCAGCTCCTAGCCCAGGAGTTCTTTTCTAAGGTCCTCTTGCAGAGGGTGGCCGTCGAGTGTCAGGCGAAGCGAGTGTGCGTGCGGGAGGAAATCGCGAGACCCCTCCCTAAAGCTCAGTGGATAAACCTTGACCCGCCGGAGAGCCCAACTCTCTTCCCTTTCTTCACCTTCGCTCGCTGAGGCGCCGCCGAGCGGCGAAGGCGCCAGGGTAAGGAGAGAGTCCGAGAGAGACCGCGCTGTGCGAACGCAATCTGACAAGACACGCTCAAGGCTGAAGTGCTGAGAAGAAGCTTTCAGCTGCCATAAGCACAGTTTTCTCCTTTCGAGGCATTGCCCTGGCCACGCTGGGCTCGAAGCAGCCCCTCAGCACGTTTGGCGAAATTTTGGCGTTCATCATGTGAGTCTGAGGGTTAGAGCTTACAGGTCCTGTGCGGCGGATGCTCCCTTACAGAGTCTATATAGAATCAGAGTGGACAAGATCGGACGCACATGGTCGGAGAGTTGTTTGGGATATGGGGAGTTTAAGGTTCGGGTGTTGAGTTGGGTCTGCCTTTTGCCGGTATCTTGTTCTTGTGTAAGTCTGATACGCTGCTCTTCAGGTGGGACCTTTGGGAGCGACAAATGGAGGAGGACGTGAATGGCTGTGACCTGCTTCAGGGTCTCTGGTTTGGACTTGCAAGGTCGGCTTTGGTGTTCAATGTCTTCAAGTAATCCATTGCTTTACGAAGGAGATGCCGCTGATCTGGGAGAGCCTTGACAGGCCCAAATGGTAAGGGAACGCCTTGCCTCTTCGCAATCTCCTTCTTGGCTGTTGGGCCAGGCGCTGGCTGATCTACACCATGCTCCTTTGGTTGGCGGGGCCCTGAGTGTTTCAGACACCGACATCGGGGAGCTGCGGGCCCCTCACGGTACTGTGCACCAGATGCTGTGACGTTGTTTGCTGCTTCCAGCATGTTGTGGCCAGTTCTGGCCAGCAGAGCCATCCAGACCGGCACGAACTCCTGCAAAACCATTGATGAAGAATGCGGGTTTGGTACGTTGCCCCCCCAAAAGAAGCACGGCGCGCTCGGCACTCTCTCAGATTCCTCAGGTGCTGACCTTCTCCTTCCAATCCTTTCAGTTTCACATGCCACTGGCGGTGGCCAGGGCCCAAGTCCAATTGTAGCTCAGGAGCTACCAGGCGCTACCAGCTGCTAGCCACCAAAGCATCTGCCCCCTTCTTCTCTCCTGTGTTCGGATCTGCTCGTATCCGCAAGCCATGCAAGGCCAACTCGTCCAGCGCCACCCAGGCACGTGCTTCCAGGATTCCCCCAGGGTTCTTCATGCTCGCGCATTTTTCAAAAAGCTGCGGCGAGGCATCAAAGACCGTCGTGCAGCGGCGCTGACCCGGTTGACCTCTTTGCCCCTTGACATGCTCTGCTTAATCACAGAGCTATAGCGAGCCAGGTCCAAGTCGATGATCAATGCTTCGAAGAAGCTGCTCTTGTCTAAGCCTCAGTACACTCCGTATAACGCAGCGAATGTGTAAAACATGCCCATTCAAGCTCCGAGTTCCCTATAAAGCTATGGCGCTGGTCTCAGGCTGCCGAAGTACCACATCCCCAACTTCGGCTCAAGCCTCCCCTCTCTGAAGGGCCAGGGCCCTCGGAGAATCTAGCGAAAGAGCCTGTCATGCTTGTGAGACGCCGGAGTCTGCGAGCCTTCTCAGGCAACTGGACTGTGGCTC
>CAJNDS010002082.1:327500-455000 GCA_905221605.1 Symbiodinium natans | reverse complement strand
CAGTCATCAGCTTTTCAGCAGATTACGAGAGCTCGCCTTGCTACATCCCCCCGAGAGTATCTCAGTATCTCAGACTCCGCCCCCGCCAAAGCCCTCTGTTGGAGGCAAAGAAGAAGGCAGAATCGATTCTGGAGAAGTCCCGGATGCAGGCTTTGCATCACCTGGAGAAGGCCTGCGGGTTTATACGGGGTCTCACGTCTTATCATGTCTGGCCTGTTTTCTGTGTCCTGCAGCTTCTAACCTGAGAGAGAAGCGGGAGTACGCCGTTCGTCAGCTGTCAGCACCACGAATGACGAACCACCAGCGGCATGGTTTGTATGTTATTGCCTGCCATCCGCTGTGTTCTACACGTTCAGTTGCTCATGCGACCTGTGTGTGCTCACGTCACCATTGAGGCGCGCAAAGCCTTCGAGAGGAAGGCGAGGAATACTTGAATACAAATCAGCACGCGTGGTACCTTCTTTGGACTGTGCTCCAAACACGGTCCTATTCCCTCCAGCTATAACATCACAATGAGGAGCTTATGCCCCGTTTGGGTGCGCTGACGTGCGCAATCGCTTGCAGGTTGAGTATGCCCGCCTGGTGGCCGGCGGATGCATGGACTGATGTGCAGCCGCATTCTTAGGCAGAGTATTCCTGGTGGTAATGTGCAACCAGGGCGAAAAAGGAGCCGGAGCAGCCCAGGTGAAGTATGGAATGTTGTGACCTATCTCCTGGCGCGTTCCTGTGCGCAGCTCACCGTTTGGCGCAGTGGTGGCTCTTTGAGCCCTGAGCTCGACTCTGGTGTCCTGTCTCCAGGTTATATGGCCACAGCATATAATTACTTTGCATGGGCAGGACCGCAGCAGTCTGAAGTCTGAGACCTAAGTCTTGAAAGTTACACGTGAGAGTGTGGGGTGCTGGCTGTGATCATGTGAATCATGTGAGCGCTCTTTGTTGATGTGAGCCGTGTGCAGGACTGAGCCAGCTCTGGACGTCGTTTTCAGCCGAAGCTGCAGTCTTGCGGTGAAGAGCCCCGAGAAAGCTGTTGATTTCCCTGGCCTCTTCGCCGTGTACATAGCATATTTAGCATATGATTTGTTTATGCCTGAGCCTTGCGCTGCCAATTTCTGCACTTGTCGTGATGAAAAGGTGCCCGGCCCAACCCATCCCGACCCGACCAACCTCTTCGGAGTTTGTACTTCTGCCCAAGCAAGTTGGATGCCCGCCCAGGCATCTTCTGAATGAAACCTATATGATATATTATATACTATGTATTGTATATTACATGTATATATATATGTATATATATATATATATGTAATATACACTGACGTATATGTCGGCACGCACACACACACACACACACACACACGGAGACGTGTTTTTGAAATTACTCACAAACACATGTTGTGGCTTGAAGAATGAAAGACTTCGGGGCAACCGAAAGAAGTGACCAGTTCCGTGCATGTGCGTGGCTGTGGCCAGGCACCAGGCCTGTCTGGAACGTATCCAGCAGCAAATGACAGATGAAGCCGAGCAGGACTTGGAGGCTCGCGCAGGGGCTTCCCAAAGGGCCAAACGCGGCCAGCTTATCCTGGAACAGTTTGGATGGGTTTTGCATCGACATTTCCAAGCAGGAGCGTGCGGCTCTGGACAAGGAGCTCGAGGAACTGAATCAGCGCCTCCTGACAAAGCGCCTTGGAATGCAACTCTCGCAAAAAGTGTATAAATTGGAGTGCAGGTCCTCGTTTTTCACGATGAGTTTGCTTCGTATTAGTAGGTGACACAACCTCCCGCAATTTGGGACAAACTCCCCTTGCGAGGGGCTTAAACTCTCCTGGGTCGAATCACCATTGGTTGATGAATCTGTCGCGGGTGAACATCAGCAGAGAAAACCGCAGTTGCCTGATCTCTGGGATGACGGACGTGACTGCAGTGGTTCCGTTCCTGTCCACTGAATGGGAAGCGATGGTTTCTGTAAGCACCGCCAGGGAAAGCGCTTCGGACATCCTTGACAAGATGCAGCAAGAGCAGACAAGGTCCTGTGAAGAGTCGCTCCAGCGATGCAGCGAGTGAAGAGTGCTTCAACCCCAAGGAAGATGGAAGAGTTTCGAACGCACGTCACCGAGAACATGGCCAAGCAGTTTGCAGACATTCAGGACTGGTTGCAACTAATATTCCATGTGTCATGTGAGGGCAGGCTTTGAGAGCGCCCGGGTCAGGAAGAGTCGCAACAGCAGATTGCAGGCCCACCTAGTCGGTACATGTTTTGCCTATAGTTTATCCTTAACACCACTGCACTGCACCACTCTCAAATGGGAGGTCTGAAGCAGGTCATCGAGGCGAAAGCTAAAGAAGGCGTCATGCTTCTCGAGCAGCAGCACTCCGAGAACAGGGAGGTGCAGGGACTTCAGACGGACTTCTGCAGATTGAACCTCTGCACTGGCTTCTTCATGGCCTCGCCTCGACTTTTGACAGGCCCGCTGCAGCGTGCTGGAGGCACGCAGTAGATGCTGGAGTGGGCAACAGCTATGAGTGAGGGCGCACATTGATGTGACGATTGCATGTTGTTCGTGTGCACAACAGATATTTTGTCGTGGGTTTTGGATAGGGTTGGGCGCTTGGTTCGTTGGTTGATAGCCTGATAGCCATGACAGAGCGAGAGAAGCATGCTGAGTGTTGCACCTGGGCGCTAGTAGTTTCTGCTGTCAGGCCGAGATCAGGTCGACGGCCGGGGCCTAACTTGGACAGGGCTTGCGACGAAACATGTCCCTTGCTCCCTCTGAGCCCACAACTTGAGGAGATGGTCTGCAAAGCGGCGCAAGAGGCGCCCTGGGTTTAGAGAGAGCGGGAGCGCCGTTCGATGTGTCCGTCAGAGTCTGTTATGCTCTCGATTCTATAGCGAAGATGTATGTTGCACCTGTGCTCTTTAAGACCCGGTCGGGGGAGCGACCACCGCCCAGCAGTCCCAACGTGTCCCAGCACTTCAGCATCTCACAAAAAGCGGTCGCAGCCCAGAATCCGTGGAAGCTGTGACAGGAGGCTGCAGACCTTCGAGTCCGACTTGCGGCGGCCCAACAGAAGGCCGGCAGAATTCAGGCAATGACATCGTGGGATTTGTGGTCATCGTAAGCCGAAACGGATCCCCGTACATTCGGCACAGTTCCCACAGTGGAACCGAGTTCAGCATCAGTGGAGCGCTTCGAATCTTGCAGATCTGAGGCCGACACCTTGCAGGAGAGGGTCTGACCGATTCCTTGCAGTTTTGCCTCCCCCCCTCCCACAATTTGTGTGGCCCTCAACTGTTTCCTCTCTTTCGGGGAGGAGCTGCAGACCGACATTGTGAAGCAACGGTCGGACCTCGACGTCGAGAAGCAAGAGCTGAAGCAGCAGGCCGCAGAAAAGGGAGGGGGCCTTGAAGCCTCTTCGGCTGAGGTTGAGGGATATGTGTTTTCTTGGCTTTGTGTTTTGTTGTATTTCGGGGTTGAAAGGGCTTACAAGGATTTTGCTGGGGGCAAATGCTCGGGGTCAGGGCTTTAGGGTTGGACGTGTGGCCAGGGTCCAGGGATTGGCTGTAGATGCGCCATGTTATACAGCTACCTCGTTGTCTTGCTTGGCCTCACGAGGCGAAGCTACATAGGCATGATCCCTTAAACCTTATAGCCGGATTGTATAAGCCTAAACACGACGCGAAGCTCCCTAAAGCTTTCAACAAAGGCAGAGGAGCAAGGGCAGCGCCTGGCTCAGCTGGAGCGGGAGATGGACCGCTTCCGCGTGGAGGCCACGATATGCCACGGGGTGTCGGTCGCAAACGTGCCAAACAAAACAAAGGACCAAAGAAACACAGACAACAGAAGCACACAGAGACACACACGCTCACACAGACAGAGACAGACAGAGCCAGAGACAGAGCCAGAGCCAGAGACAGAGACAGAGATAGGCAGAGATAGGCAGAGACAGGCAGAGACAGACAGAGACAGACAGAGACAGACAGAGACGGACGAAGACAGACAGACACGCACACAGGCGCACACGCACACACACGCACACACGCACACGCACACACACACACACAAATAGACGTACTGCACAGACTGTAAGACTAGATTTCAAATTTCAAGCCTTCTGTTTACTCGAGTTGGACCGTTTGCGGCACAGCCATGATGCTGCTGCGTTCGATGTCAGGCCGATGTCCGCAAGGAGGAGACAGCGAGCAGGGAAAATGCCGACATGCCAAAACCCTTCCATAACACAGCTTTGCAAAATTTTGCAAAGCTACTTGCAAGCTTTGCAAAGCTCTACGAACCTTCTGAGCCTCATGCCTCGTTCCGTGCAAGTTTCCATGGCTTCTATGCGACAACAGCGAATGGTTATTCGTAGTGAGTGGGTGTGACCACTTAGCACATACTGTAGGCTCACTCAAGTCAGGTGATTTGTATGTGGCCCAGAGGAGCCTGTTGAATGTTTTCTTGAATGGTTTAGTTGCCAGCGCCTCCAAGCAGCTACCCTAAACCCCTGAACTAAGGGTTTGAGGATATGCGCGGCAGTTCCATGCTCCACTCGGCACAAGCTCGTATGTACGTCTTCCCAGCTGCAAACCCACTGCAAGTCCCAGAGGAGAAGCAACGCCTCGAGGCCAGGCCTCTTGCTCTGCGTGCCTTTGGCCATCGCCGTCGAAATCTTCCCCCTTTCCAGCCTTCCCCCATCTCCCCCCCTCTCCATCTCCCTACCCCTTGAGAAACTCATATTCTAACCCGCGCTCAATTTAGCTTGAGATGGTGATTCCCATTCCAAGGCTCAAAGTTTTTGGGGATCCCCGGGCCTCCCCCCAACCCCCGGAGCCCCAGAGGCGGAACGGGCGGCCGACACCGCCGCCGCCGCTCAGGAGCGAAATTCCTGGCAAGAGCAGGAGGCGGTTCGCAATGCCTGCATGGTTTCGCATGGTTTGTACCATTATATCATATAAGTCAGTTTAGAAGTTGTAACTGAGGCGATGGGCTAGCGCCTGTTAAGCTGCGATTTCGCTAACCCGTGCGATGGGCATCTGTATAGGGCGAGGCGAAGAAGTGACCTGTCAGACTTGCCGTCTCCAAAGCCAGCTCTCGTGGGATGCTCTCGCTTGTGTTCGCAGCTTCCCCATTGTATTTGTATATTGAGATAGTACTTGCAGTGAACTCCTGGACTCCTGCAGCTGAGCTGCAGCTACCGCGCAGTGTGCCTTGCTTCAGGCGGAGCTGCGCGCCGCCATCGAGGCCTTGAGGTGCGAAGCTCGTGGACACTTGAGATATCTTGAGATTTTTGAGACTTGAGACCACGCTACCGTAGTTTGAAGTGAAGCGAGAGAGCGCCTTCTGAGGACAGAGCCCCTGCCCCAGTTCTTCCACTCCGGCCTCTGCTTTTTTGAAGCTCGACGAGTCCAGGCCAGAGGCTGCTCTTTCACTCTTTCACTTAAGGCTCCAAGTTGAGGAGAAGTCCCTGCTGGACCTCGGTCACAAGGAGCGCGCCTGCCATAGAAGAAGCATCCTGCGAGAAGAGCTGCCGAGCAGGAGAGAGAGGAGAGCCTGAATTTTGAAGAGCACTTGTGGTCTACGGAGGTACCGTGTTTAAGGGGTCCCAGTCGTGAGGCAGAATTTTGGGCTGGGCGCCCTATTTGTGGGGAGGGCGCGCAACATAGACTTTCTGGAAGGAATTGTTGAAGGTCAAACTTGGCAGCTTGTTAGGTTTTTGGCCTCAGGACCAAGACTGCCGGAACGAGATTGTGAGTTTGGAGGGCCGCGCTGCCGATCTCGAGGTCGTTGCTTCAGGGGATTCGCTGCTCGGTAAATTGGACGAAACTAAGTGGAGTGCACAGTGAGGCGGGCGTGGAGAAGGTCCAGAAAGACAGGCAGCTGGCGGAGGAGAAGATGCTGAACTCTCGCGTGACAGTTGCTTTCCACCATCTGAGCTATGTGTGTGTGTGTGTGTGATTGATTGTGTGTGTGCCGCTCTTTAGGACGAGAAGGCCGAAGCCTTGGCTCGCGCAGTCCCCGCCACGCAAAAATTGTGCGAAGTGTTCTGCGGATTCCGCGAATGCAGTAAACGCACAGCTCCGAGGCGTATCTCGAGATTGACCTCCAGCGCTTTCGTGAGGCGCAGGCAGAGAGTGGCATAGCTTGAACTATCAGTTGAAGATGGACACCTGCACACATACGGTCTCTTTCTAAGTGATGTTTGTTGCTACTCATTTCGATTTTCGCAGGCAAATCTGCAGGCGGAGACTGAAAGGCACGTGGACACCCTCGAGGCAGAGCTAAGCCAGTCCAAGAAGAGGCAGAAGGACCTGCAGGCGCGAAGCTTTGCGCGTAGCTTTACGCGAAGCATTGCGACGCAGCTGTGGGGAAGAGAGAGCGCTTTGAGAGCATTTCGAGAGCAGCTGTTGCAGGGAATGCTGAACGAGGTCCACCCCCCATCTTTGTGCGTCTATCCCGCTGTCTAATGTTTATATATATATATATATGTATATGTTTTAATATATATATACACACACACAAAATCGTGTCTCTTCTTTTCAGATGTACAGCTTCCTTGCCGCGGACAGCAAGCAGCGACGATCTCGCAGGCTCAGCAAGGCACCGTGAGACGAAGCACTGGCAATCACTTGTCCACAAAAAGTGCGCCCTGTGCCATCATGAATCACTCGCGCAGGCCCCAAACTGACATGCTGCGAGCCGTCCCGCACGGATATGCCTGAAGAATTGTACAGGAACCGCTGATTTTCTGCTGCAGGTCTCCGCTGACCTATCGGCATGTGCTAGATTTTTATGGATAGCTACCCTAGAGCCTTTCAAGCTTAGTCCTGCTGAAACGTGCAGGACGTCGTTTCAACGTGTCCATCATGAAAAGGTGTTTTGTTTCCCAGGTCTGTCCAGATCTCTAATAACTCTCATGCTCCACTCTCGGCCCAAGAACCCAGACTTGTTGCTTTTTTCGTCTTTTTTGATGTTGCCAATGCACTTGGATGCAAGTTGGGTTGACGTGTACGCAGTCCGACCCTGTGGCCTGGGGGGGGAACGTGGTGGTGACCGTGGTAACTAGCGGTTCAAAGCGGTTTCCAGGATTCGCGATTCCAAGGTTGGAACGATTCGGAACGGTTCGGAATGGGTTCGCAAGGCCGGAGCGGTTCGGAACAAAAGCACATGTCCTGCAACAGACAAACAGCCCACTGGGTAGCCCAAATCAGGCATTTGAATATGCGCATTAATCTTCTGCCGTATGAATACATGAAACAGCACTGTACAGTTTGGCGGTTGGTTGCCAGTATGACTCGATCCTCGAACGTTTGTTTACCTAAAGGGTCCAGGATATCTCTCGAACAAAGGGCTGGAAAACCCCACATAACAAGTAAAAAACTATCCTTTGGGCTGCTCTCGATCGAGGAGGATGTGATCTCGGAAAGATGGCGCGGTGTGGTGTGCTCTGTGTGTGTGTGTGTGTGCTGATGCACGTTTTCAAGCATGTGTTGATGTGCTGTTTGATGTGTGAGTGTGTGTGTGTGTGTGTTAGTTGCAGTGTTGCTGCGTGTGCTGATGTATGTCTGTGTGCTTGCGTGGGTGTGTGGGTGGGTGGGTGTCTGTGTGCATGTGTGAGTTGATGCTTGCGTGATGGTGATGGTGATGATGCTGATGATCATGATGACGGTGGGTGAGTGTGTGTGTGTGTGCGCGTGTGTTGAGGTGGGCGTGTTGGTGCGTGCATGTTGGGTTTATGTGCATGCATGTGCGTGCGCATGTGTGTGTGTGTGTTGATGTGTGTGTGTGTTGATGTGTTGAGATGTGTGTGTGTGTGTGCGCGGGTGTGTGTGTGTGTGTGTGTGTGTGTGTGTGTGTGTTTGTGTATTTGACAGGTCTGCTTGTTTTCTCACACAAGCCACCGAGATACAGGAGAAGGAAATATACAGACGACGGGCGAAAGAAAACACAGATCAAGCTCTTTCGGATTAAACGGGTCTCACTTCACTTCTGCTGGTGCTGCAAACTGCGCAGCGCTACACGATGCCACACCGATACGCAATCACCTTGGCACTGCGTTTTATTCGAGCCATCTTACAATGACAACGGGCCCAATTCGGGATAGTGCTTCCGAGGGGACATGCAGGCGTTCAGGGAGCTTTTCTCGAGAGAGAGGACTAGACTAGACTCGAGGTGGTTAGCGCATGTACTCTGGGCGTAGCGCGAGTATCAGTCAGTCACTCGATCCTCTTTGCGTAAATGCCTTCAGCCCACCTTTGGGCAGCTCATGTGTTCAAGAGCCGCGCCCTGAAAGCATCGGTCTGTCCTCGAGTTTTTACCTAAGCTGTTAAAGCGTTTCTTCCAGCATCCCCGTTTTCCCTGTCAGCCCTGTTGAGCTTCACACATTAATTGCTACATTGTTGTTCTCTTTGGCAGCGCTGCGTTTTCACATTTCTCTTGGCCTTGGTGTTGTTTCCGGATGTTTCCCTACATTGCATACTACAAATCCCGAGCAATCCTGTGTGGCTCCCACGTCCAAACCCCACTCTCCCAGCTTCCGCTTCCGGCTAAGTTTACAGGACCGGAATGACCGCGCCGGAATCCAGCGAGCGTTTTGCCGAAATGCTGGGGGGGAGTCAGAAGGCCAAATGTGCGGGAGACAACCTACAATCCCATTGCGCGATCGGCCCGAAAAACTCTGAGGGAGGTTCAGTGATGCCTCTGTCGCGCATGTCGGCCGCATCCCAACACCGGGCAGCGCCGGGCATCTTGGTTTCCTGTCCCGCCGGGCCACTTCGGGAGTCGGCTCTGGGTTGATGAGCCCTAATGAGCCACAGTTTCTTGACTTTGGGGGCCGAAAACGTCACGGGGCCTGCAATCGCGAAAGTCTGTGGGGTCTCTGGATCTGTGGGGTCTCTGGAGGCTCAGCTGACCCGCTCAGGCCCAAAAGCCACAAATTTTGAAGCGAAACTGAAGCAAAGGACAGAACGCTGCTAAAGTTCCGACGGCAATGGCTATTGGGTCCAGCAGTGGCCTGACGTAAAGAGCGAGGTTGACGCTGGCAGCAAGGGTCAGGAGCTTTTCTGTGATGATGACCCGCAGGGGAAGGCGTTGTTGTGTTGCAGGTTGTGTTTGCGGCTTTCCGATTCACAATGCGTTGATAACGAATTGGCCTTGGTCGTGTTTTTTTGGTGGGGTCGGTCCCGTTCGTCCCGGTTTGTTGTGGGGACATAGGCCCCTGCGCGTGCTTAAGAGGTCACTTAGCATCGAGAGGCTCGAGCTGCACAAACCCCCCAACACGATTTGCTGCGAGGTCACCCGAAAGCGGTTTCCCCGAAACGGCCAAATATTGAAACTGTGACACACACCTCGACGCTGCCGCTGGTAACACCGGCAGCCCTAGCAGTCACTAGCAACGCACAAGCTTGTGCCAATCGAAACTCGGAGGTTGGACCGGACGCAAGTCCGTGGGGGTTCTGGGCTTTCAAACTGGCTGCGTGGACGATGGTTGAAGATTGTGCATAAGTGCAGGGTAAGAAAGTGCGTTGCGAGGTTTTCAAGTCAATCCTTGGACCAGGTCAAGGTAGCAGAGCTGCGGTGACAGCACATTACATATACATAATATATATATATATATCTGTATAATATATAGACACACATATATCTCCAATCACTTCCGATTGAAACGTCGGGACTCCTGCCCAGCTGTATGTTCTTTACGGTGAGGGTCACGTGGTCACGCCTTTCGAAGTTGTGATCACATCGCCAGTCCTCCCTGATAATCTTGCTTGATCCTGTCAGGCCTGAAATGCGTTCTTCACACGCCCGCTTGACTGTAGATTGTGGCTCGAGCTTTTTGTTGAACCTTCGATCTGACTTGAACAAGCGGAGCAGGCGGGAGTGGCAGCATATAGCTCGGTAAACCCTTCCGATTTGTGATGCCGCCACAACATTGCTTGCACGAATCAAGCTAATCTTCCTGCGAGACTTTCGCTTCTAGAGAAGGCACATGCGTTCAAGGCAGACTTCTTGATAGAGCCTGTGTCATCATGAGCGAGATATTCTTCTGCGGGCAAGTGCTGCGGAGCGCAATCGCCCCCCCTCGAAACTTGCTACAAGCGTGGGGAACTCTGGCCGATCTTCCTAGTCACGAGATCGCCGAAGCCTCAGCGTGATTCAAGTCTCACAACGGGTTGGACAATTCGAAACACTGACCGACTCGGATTTGCAGGCTGAGATGTTCTACTTGGACGATGTGTCGGAAATGGTTGAGCATGTGCACCGCAAGGCAATGGCGGCCAACAAAAACTCGCGAGCAAAGCGTGCAGTGAGCCCAGACCCCTCCAGGCGGCCGAGCAGCGCCAGCAGGTGCAGGATGTTTGGGAGGTGGGGGAGTCAACGAATCGAGACGAAGCGATGATGCAAGCATTTCTCTGCCGATTCGCCGATAGTCTTGCAACGTATCGGAGACTGCAGCCCCGCGCCCCAACCCTCAAACCCCCTTCAAACCCTCATGCTCATGCTCACAAGGCTTAGGATGGCGTGCGCATCCTGCGCACCCGCGCAGGCGATCGCCGGAGCCTTCGCTTGGTGCTGCGCCGCGCCTGAAGTTGCCGAAGCCGAGCTCGTGGTGTGAAGAGTCCCAGGCCACACCGTCGCCGCCGTAGCTCTTGCCTTGGTTGCCCGAGTTTGAACCTTTGTTCATCAACGCTTTCTCGACATCTAATGGACCCTATACAGAAGCCCGAAAGCGTCTCCTGCTTCAAGGGCGCTTAAGCCAAAGCGCAAAGTCCCATCAATGGCCAAGAAGAGCAGTAGACCCTCGTAGGCGTACTGTGCAGCTCTTCGTGTCACATCACGTGCAGGACCTGGGGCCCTGTCTCCTCGAGCCCATCAATGCGCCTGTTGCGCTGAGTGGCTGCCATTCAGCAGCGGGCAAGATTTGATCTACCAATCCTTGCGTTTCCTGCCCTGAATCAGCGTGAAGTCGTCTCGTCCACTTCAGTTGCAGGCCCAGGAATCGTTTAGGAACTGGCTGACGCAAAGCGGGTGCAAATTGGATTTGGGGGCCGGCCGTAGGGCCGGCAAACGTGTCCAGTGGATAGCTCCACAATCGCTTCTGATGCTGATATCCGCCCCTGACTAATTGTCCTTCTATTCGGTTTTGGGGTTTACCCAATCGGGTCTTTGTCTTTTGAAATCCCCCGCGGGTCTTGATTGTTCTTGCCTTTCCATGGCTCATGAATTTCTTGCACAACTTCAGGGTAAAGCTGTTGCTCACTCAGTTCTTTCTTAGTTAGTCTTTGCATCTTGAACTACCAACCCGCGCCTCAACTCGTTTAAGGCTTACCAGCACCACTTGGCGGCGTAGTTCATCTGCCGGCTGACCTGACATTGCTCGGAAGAACCTGCATCAGCACTGCCGCTGTGGGAGTTTCGGCAGCAGACGAGTTTCCGAGAAGTTCAAGGATGTTCACGGCGAAGGGCCTTCTTGCAGGCTACTGAGCAGCTCGCGGCAGCTTCGATGCGTGTCGGGTATACGTGGCCTTCTGGCAGGACTCGCAGCTTTAGCTTTGCAAGTCCCTGGCCAGGTGTTGCGACACCCTTTCCGAAGTTACAGTGCGCCTTTCCCGTTTGAAAGGGACTTGTCAGACCCATTGTTGGAAAAGCAGAGGTAGGAGGTTGGCCTCCGTCTCCCCGGCTGCAACGAGGCAAGTCCTCAGCAATTCGCAGGCCGGAGCATCCTTTGGGACGATCATGGCCGGCGCCAGAAAGATTGAGCTATTTCGAGTCATGTCGGGAAGTTGCTTGTGCTAGGTCAATGGCAAACTATGGCAACATGATGCAACATGTGCACAACTTTTGTTTCGTTGGCAGCGAGTTTGGCTCGAACATCTCACTGGTGCGCACTGCCTGCTCCTTCGCACTTCCTAGCACAAAGTTTGTCCGTGTTTGAGCAGCTCGAAGCCATCGGCAGCGGGGAGAATTGAGAGCGTGACGGGTGCAACCTCGAATCTGCCCCCCAAGATGGAGAAGTCGGCCCCACTACCGAACTCATGCAAGCGTGCCATTCTGATTCAGAAACAGGGCTCAGAGTGAACAGCATACGAGGATTTACAGCAAGCTGCCACTGCTCCATCTGGTCCTGGATCCTTTATGGCGCGGTGGCTGACGGCGGAATTCCTTGCGTCGGCGCTAGAACTCGTTGTCTTACTTCGGTGCACAGACGTTGCACAACGCCTCCACGTGTCTCTGAAGGTGGTCCCTGGTCATTGCCTGGGCCTTCTTGGTCAAGCTGCCCTTTGCGGCTGTCGAGTTGGGCAAGCTTTGCACGGGAAATGCGAGGCAAATGTACAACTTGCACAATGCATCACGTAGTAGATGTATAGAAACCACCATGTCGCTACATTGTTGACGCATGTTGACGCATGATCTCACTTTTTCTCTTCGCTTCCTTTTCCACCCGTCAGGTGCAGCTTCTACCTTCACAGGACTCCGTTTTGGCGCCTTGATAATTTAGCCTGTCACCGATGATCACTGCACGTAGCTGTTGGGACCTGGGAGGTTCTTTGTTCACACGCTTCGAACTTGAGAAGCCGTTGAGGCGTGAGATTGATTTGTCCGACATTCAATGGCAGGGTGCCTACAATTCCTATGCGGCAATGATAGCGCGCCAGTGTCGAATTCGCATGCCACGTGCCCGTCAATTGCAAGGCGTGAGTTCCGGAAGGCCTTCGAGCTACTCAGCTTTGCCCAATGCCCCCCGTTTCGGCCTTGTCGGCAGGCTTTGCCATTGTTGACCCTGGCTGCGGGGCTGCATGTGGTCGTTCGGGCTGCTCTGGGGCGAAGGAGGCAGTCGCTTCAAGCGCAGGGATCGCATGTCCAAGTCATTTCAGAGAGCGACTCTCAGACTCAAAGAGCGCCTTTCGGAGGGCTTGGCCGTGCCTGATGCTCTCCAGCATGTTCGTGCTCTACGTGAGCTCCGGATGCAACTGGCAAGGTTACGTAGCAGACTTGTTACACAATCACCTGCCGTTGGCCTGACACATGTCTGTGATCCTTGTGATGCCCACTTCCCAAAAATAGCCTCCCCCTTGATTGATTCAATGCGTCTTGGGGGGGGGGGCGGGGGGGGGTGCAACAGCGTCCTCCAGTCTTGTTAGTTTTTAGCGGGGGGGGGGGGGGGGCTTGCAATCTTCGTGCTAGTGTTGCAATGGCTATTAACGGCTGCTCGAGCCCATCTCACTCAACTCATTTTTGAACGCGGTGGCGCATTGTGATCCTCAACAAGCTTGTGCACGAGCACAAAAGCCCCCTAAAAATCTGTATGTTTTTGTGCTCAACAACATGGTGTTTGATTCGAGGCACGGCGCTTATGTGCTGGTCCTTGTCTTTCTCGCCGGCGCTTCCTTTGCCATCGCCAAAGCTTGCGGTGCCTGAGATGGGCTTGTGTATCCATCTGTCGGTAGTTTTCCCATCTTCGTGTTCGCTGTATTATCTTCGTTTCTTTCCTGTACTCGCACTTACAAGTCGTCGTTTTTCTCTAAAGCAGCAATTATGAACTATTTTCCAGAATATATATATATATATATATATATATATATATATGTGTGTACGTATGTCTGCATGTAAATGTATATACATACATATATATATATATATACATGTGAATGATCAGGGCGCTCCTGGCCCCAGTTTTGGGGTTTAGGGTTTAAGGGTTTAGGCGTTGGTGATAGACAGCAGCAACAAGAGAAACCGGACAGCTTCTGACAGCAGAATGGACACCCGGGTGCAGAAAGCAGTACCAAGAGAAACCGGACAGCTTCTGACAGCGGGTTTGGACAGCTGGTGACAAGAGAAGCCGGACAGCCTCTTACAGCAGCATGTTTTAGGGTTTAGGGACAGCTGGTGACAGGAAGCAGCAACAATAGAAACCGGACAGCTTCTGACAATGCAAAAGGTTGTAGGGACAGCTGGTGACAGAAAGCTGCAGCAAGAGAAACCGGACAGCTTCTGACAACAGAACGGTTGGTAGAAAGGCAGCAACAAGAGAAAACGGACAGCTTCTGACAGCAGAATGGTTTGAGGTTTAGGGACAACTCGTGACAGAAAGCAGCAACAAGACAAATCGGACAGCTTCTGACAGCAGAATGGTCTAGTGTTTAGGGACAGCTGGTGAGAGATCGCAGCAACAACCCAAACCGGACAGCTGCTGACAGCAGATTGGTCTAGTGTTTAGGGACAGCTGGTGAGAGACCACAGCAACCAGAGAAACCGGACAGCTTCTGACAGCAGATTGGCCTAGTGTTTAGGGACAGCTGGTGAAACAAAGCAGCAACAAGAGAAACCGGACAGCTTCTGACAGCAGAATGGTTTAGGGTTTAGGGCCTAGGGATTAGGGACAGCTGGTGGCAGGAAGCAGAAACAAGAGAACCTGGAGAGCTTCTGACAGCAGATCGGTTTAGGGTTTAGGGACAGCTGATTTAGGCTTCAGGTTTCAGGGTCCAAGTTTAAGTATTTATGGGTTTAAGCACCAGTTTAGGGCTCGAGGTTGCAGAGCTTGGGGTTGCAGGACCTTGAGGTTTAGGGTTTAAATCCAATGGTGGCTCTGCTGGGGGGCCGGATCATGTCTATGGAGCATGGGGGTTTCCTATGTGTTTATGTAGTACATAGGGACCTGAGCGTGCCTTTATCAGGCCTCTTGCTTTGCACGCTGCATTTCTCGGCCCGAACCGCAGCTGCGACTTGTGGAGGATTGCAGCAGTTTGCAGCCCCGTGCTTTTTCGGGATCGGGGGAATGTCAAGGTTTCAAGGGATGGTGCCTTATGGCGATGTGACCACGGCGGAGATTCCTTTGGATGAAGAGCTCCTGGGCAGCTTCTGCCGGCGAGGTCGGAGGCGCCTACGAGAACTTCAGGATGCGACGCAGACCATCGTGAGGCTGGACCGGGCCCGACAGTGTCTCTCTGTGACTGGAACACAGCGCTGGCCTCAGCTCTCTTTTTAGAGTGTTTTTTGCCCTCCTCGGAGCTGTTTCGTCCCTTCCTTAAGCCTGTGTGTTGAGTATACAGATATGAACTCAACGTGTGTTGTTCTATCATCTTATCTGCACTTTTATGTAGCGGAAGAGAAGGTCCTGCATTGCGGTGGTCCAGCGACACCTGGCGAGTGTCTGAGAAGAAAGAAGCAGAGTTGGTTCATACGACTTTTCCTTCGATGCTTTCCGTTTGCTTGCTATGGTTGGTAGTGGGAATTCCAATGATTGGAAAGGTCTGGGTGGCCCGCGGCGTGATGTACAGGGCCCCGTGTGGGCAGAGCTCATGAGGACCCAAGAGCAAACAAGCTAATTATCAACCATCTTCGAGCCGAAGACTTTATAAAAGCGTTGCTATTAATGACGAGTTTGGATTTTATTCTAAGGGGCTACGCCCAGGGGCGGGCAACGCCCCCAGGAGTAGCAGGCACAGGTATGGCAGCTCCCAAAGCAAAACCCCTCCCCCCAGCAGGAAACCCCAAAGCGCCCCGAAGAAAGAAAGCGCGCGGCCTAACAAAAGGAAACTGCAAGCGCCCCGAAGAAAAAAACTAGCGCCCAGCAAGCAGGCAAGCAAGCAAGCGAGCAAGCAAGCAAGCGGGGCGCGCGCAAGAAAAGCTTTTCAAGTTGGGCCCAAGAGGGGCATCTTGGCCGAATCCAGGTTTCAAGTTGGCCCCAAGAAAGGCATTTCAAGTTGGGCCCAATCCAGGTTTCAAGTCCCAAGAGGGGCATCTTGGCCGAATCCAGGTTTCAAGTTGGGCCCAGGAGGGGGCATCCCACGTTGGGCCCAAGAGGGGCATCTTGGTCGAATCCAGGTTTCAGGGGCATCTTGGCCGAATCCAGGTTCGAAGTTGGCCCCAGGAAGCGAATCCAGGTTTGAAGTTGGCCCCAGGAAGCGAATCCAGGTTTGAAGTTGGGCCCAAGAGGGCCATCTTGGCCGAATCCAGGTTTCAAGTTGGGCTCAAGAGGGCATCTTGGCCGAGTCCAGGTTTCAAGTTGGGCCCAAGAAGGGCATCTTGGCCGAGTCCAGTTTTGAAGTTGTGCCCAGGAGGCGAATGGGCGCAAGAGGGGCATCTTGGCCGAATCCAGGTTTCAAAGTTGCGCCCAAGAGGGCCACCTTGGCCGAATCCAGGTTTCAAGTTGGGCCCAAGAGCATCTTGGCCGAGTCCAGGCCGAATCCAGGTTTCAAGTTGGGCCCAAGAGGGGCATCTTGGCCGAGTCCAGGTTTCAAGTTGGGCCGATTCCAGGTTTCAAGTCGCGCCCAAGAGGGGCATCTTGGCCGAATCCAGGTTTCAAGTTGCGCCCAAGACGGGCCATCTTGGCCGAATCCAGGTTTCAAGTTGGGCCCAAAAGGGCCGTCTTGACCGAATCCAGGTTTCAAGTTGCGCCCAAGAGGGGGCATCTTGGCCGAATCCAGGTTTCAAGTTGGGCCCAAGATGGCCATCTTGGCCGAATCCAGGTTTCAAGTTGGGCCCAAGAGGGGCATCTTGGCCGAATCCAGGTTTCAAGTTGGGCCCAAGAGGGCCATCTTGGCCGAATCCAGGTTTCAAGTTGGGCTCAAGAGGGCCATCTTGGCCGAATCCAGGTTTCAAGTTGGGCCCAAGACGGCCATCTTGGCCTAATGCAGGTTTCAAGTTGGGCCCAAGAGGGCCATCTTGGCCGAATCCAGGTTTCAAGTTGGGCCCAAGAAGGGCACCTTGGCCGAATCAAGGTTTCAAGTTGCGAATTCAGGTTTCAAGCTGGGGCGTCTTGGCCGATTGGGCCCAAGAGGGCCATCTTGGCCGAATCCAGGTTTCAAGTTGCGCCCAAGAGGGGCATCTTGGCCAAATCCTCAAGAGGGGCATCTTGGCCGAATCCAGGTTTCAAGTTGCGCCCAAGACGGTCTTGGCCGAAGTTGGCCGAATCCAGGTTTCAAGTTGCGCCCAAGAGGGCCATCTTGGCCGAATCCAGGCCGAATCCAGGTTTCAAGTTGGGCCCAAGAGGGGCATCTTGGCCGAATCCAGGTGAATCCAGGTTTCAAGTTGGGCCCAAGAGGGGCACCTTGCCCGAATCCAGGTTTCAAGTTGGGCCCAAGAGGGGCATCTTGGCCGAATCCAGGTTTCAAGTTGGCCCAAGAGGGGCATCTTGGCCGAATCCAGGTTTCAAGTTGGGCCCAAGAGGGCCATCTTGGCCGAATCCAGGTTTCAAGTTGGGCTCAAGAGGGGCATGTTGGCCGAGTCCAGGTTTCAAGTTGGGCCCAAGAGGGGCATCTTGGCCGAATCCAGGTTTCAAGTTGGGCCCAAGAGGGCCATCTTGGCCGAATCCAGGTTTCAAGTTGGGCCCAGGAAGGGCACCTTGGCCGAATCAAGGTTTCAAGTTGCGAATTCAGGTTTCAAGCTGGGGCGTCTTGGCCGATTGGGCCCAAGAGGGCCATCTTGGCCGAATCCAGGTTTCAAGTTGCGCCCAAGAGGGGCATCTTGGCCAAATCCTCAAGAGGGGCATCTTGGCCGAATCCAGGTTTCAAGTTGCGCCCAAGACGGTCTTGGCCGAAGTTGGCCGAATCCAGGTTTCAAGTTGCGCCCAAGAGGGCCATCTTGGCCGAATCCAGGCCGAATCCAGGTTTCAAGTTGGGCCCAAGAGGGGCATCTTGGCCGAATCCAGGTGAATCCAGGTTTCAAGTTGGGCCCAAGAGGGGCACCTTGCCCGAATCCAGGCTTCAAGTTGGGCCCAAGAGGGGCATCTTGGCCGAATCCAGGTTTCAAGTTGGGCCCAAGAGGGCCATCTTGGCCGAATCCAGGTTTCAAGTTGCGCCCAAGAGGGCCACCTTGGCCGAATCCAGGTTTCAAGTTGGGCCCAAGAGGGGCATGTTGGCCGAGTCCAGGTTTCAAGTTGGGCCCAAGAGGGCCATCTTGGCCGATGAAACCAAGAATTATTAATTAGCAAAACTCCTTGGAAAACCGGGGATTTAGGAAAGCGTCCCTGAACTTGTGGCTTTTTCCCTCTTTATTAACAGGACCCGTGAAGCTAGACCATATTGTTCCTGTTGTTCCGGAGAAGATAGAAAGTTCCTTGACAGATGATTCACCATTAGTATTGCGTCCTAAAGGTACATCCGGGCTAACCTGTGAACCAACCATCTAAAACTGTGGATCACTGACTTCGTGCTCACTTCACTCCCTTGTTACCCTATTAATAGTGTTACCGTCCCACCTGGCTCTTTCTATAGGAAATCCACCAACCGCCCCAACTCTCGGGATAATCGGATAATAATACGATTTCTGGGTCATGGAGGTAGCGAATCAATGGTTGTGTCATGTAGTTCGTGAGTTCACATCTTCAGGCTCAGTGAATGAACTACGAAGAGAACTCATTTTCATATTAATTACAAAGAAGCGAATGAAAGGAGCGTATGCGTGAATTAATATGAAAAGGAGAGAACGAAGTGGGGCGCTCTTTGTATTCTCTTTTTATGCGCCCCTTAAACACTATTATCTTCTTTTCCAGGTTTCAAGTTGGGCCCACGAGGGCCATTTTGGCCGAATCCAGGTTTCAAGTTGGGCCCAAGAGGGCCATCTTGGCCCAATCCAGGTTTCAAGTTGCGCCCAAGAGGGCCACCTTGGCCGAATCCAGGTTTCAAGTTGGGCCCAAGAGTGCCATCTTGGCCGAATCCAGGTTTCAAGTTGGGCCCAAGAGGGCCATCTTGGCCGAATGCAGGTTTCAAGTTGGGCCCAAGAGGGGCATCTTGGCCGAATCCAGGTTTCAAGTTGGGCCCAAAAGGGCCATCTTGGCCGAATCCAGGTTTCAAGTTGGGCCCAAAAGGGCATCTCGGGAGAATCCAGGTTTCAACTTGCGCCCAAGAGGGCCATCTTGGCCGAATCCAGGTTTCAAGTTGGGCCCAAGAGGGGCATCTTGGCCGAATCCAGGTTTCAAGTTGGGCCCACGAGGGCCATTTTGGCCGAATCCAGGTTTCTTGTTGCGCCCAAGAGGGCCATCTTGGCCGAATCCAGGTTTCCAAGTTGGGCCCAGAAGGGGCATCTTGGCCGAATCCAGGTTTCAAGTTGGGCCCAAGAGTGCCATCTTGGCCGAATCCAGGTTTCAAGTTGGGCCCAAGAGGGCCTTGGCCGAATGCAGGTTTCAAGTTGGGCCCAAGAGGGGCATCTTGGCCGAATCCAGGTTTCAAGTTGGGCCCACGAGGGCCATTTTGGCCGAATCCAGGTTTCTTGTTGCGCCCAAGAGGGCCATCTTGGCCGAATCCAGGTTTCCAAGTTGGGCCCAAAAGGGGCATCTTGGCCGAATCCAGGTTTCAAGTTGGGCCCAAGAGGGCCATCTTGGCCGAATCCAGGTTTCAAGTTGGGCCCAAGAGGGGCCATTTTGGCCGAATCCCCAAGAGGGGCATCTTGGCCGAATCCAGGTTTCAAGTTGCGCCCAAGACGGGCCATCTTGGCCGAATCCAGGTTTCAAGTTGGGCCCAAAAGGGCCATCTTGACCGAATCCAGGTTTCAAGTTGCGCCCAAGAGGGGGCATCTTGGCCGAATCCAGGTTTCAAGTTGGGCCCAAGAGGGGGCATCTTGGCCGAATCCAGGTTTCAAGTTGGGTCCAAGAGGGCCATCTTGGCCGAATCCAGGTTTCAAGTTGGGCCCAAGAGGGCCATCTTGGCCGAATCCAGGTTTCAAGTTGCGTCCAAAAGGGCCATCTTGGCCGAATCCAGGTTTCAAGTTGGGCCCAAGAGGGCCATCTTGGCCGAATCCAGGTTTCAAGTTGGGCCCAAAAGGCGACCTTGGCCGAATCCAGGTTTCAAAGTTGCGCCCAAGAGGGCCACCTTGGCCGAATCCAGGTTTCAAGTTGGGCCCAAGAGGGGCACCTTGGCCGAATCCAGGTTTCAAGTTGGGCCCAAGAGGGCCATCTTGGCCGAATCCAGGTTTCAAGTTGGGCCCAAGAGGGGCATCTTGGCAAGCTGCGCGCCATTGAGCTGCTCCCCAGTGTAATGGGTTTAAAAAAACTCATATGTGTTGAAACAAGCTTGCACGCTGAAAGAAAGCGAGGGGGTTGGGGGGAGGCTGCAAACACTATGATCGCATGACGGCTGAAAGGTAATTATTCATATGATTTCAAGCAAGCTTGTGGAAACTAGTTTCTGGCTATGATTGCCCAAAATCCGCTCGCTCGCTGTTTCACTTGGAGCTCAAACAGGGCCAAGATGGGGGAAGGTGGAGGGGGCAGGGGCGGGGGAAGGTCGGGAGCAGGAGGTATCTGGGGTAGGGGGTGAGGGCGGTGGGAGCGGTGGTAGCGGTCAGGGTGGGCATGCACTGGAGCCCCTTGTTTCAGGGGCAGGGGTAGGGGTAAGAGCGGTGAGAGTGGTGGGAGCGGTGCGGTTGTTGCGGTCAGGGCGGGAAAAGGGGAGAAGAGTGGTGCCCCGGCACAAGATGGGTAGGGGGCGGTGGAGGGGGAGGTGGGGGGCAGGAGGTATAGAGGGGGTGCGATAAAAGGGGCGGTGGGAACTGTCAGGGCGGGCATGCACTGGAGCTTAAAAGACTTTCGATCAAGGGCGGGATTAGGCAGGGTGGGGGAGAAATCGGGGTAGGGAGCAGTAGGGTTTGGGCCTGCACAAGGTGGGGGGAGGTGGAGGGGTAGGAGGTCTAAGGCGGGGGTATGGGGGAGAAGTAGCGGTCAGGGCGGGCGCCCCGACTTTGTTTCAGGGGCAGGGATAGGCAGGGTGGGTTGCTGCTCGCCGCATCCGTCTTCGATATGGTGGTCTACTTCTTCCAGCACATCACGTCAGGGGGGAGAAATCGTGATGGGGAGCAGTGGGGGGGGGGGGCATGGGAGCGGTGAGACCAGGTGGGCCTGCACAAGATGGGTGGGGGGAGGTGGAGGGAGCAGGTGGGGAGGAGGTGGGGAGCAGGAGGTACAGGGAGAGACGGTAGGAAGTGAAGAGGACACCATGGGTCTTCACTGACGCCGCCCCGCTGCCGCTGGGGTCAGCGGAAATGCGTCGCATGACAACAACGTACCCTTGGTTGCAGGACCCGCACGTTGCAGAGCGAGGAGTCGGCCCTGGCAAGGATTCAGGCTGCGAGCGGGTGCAGGGTCCACATCGAGCGGCAGCAGAGGGAGGTTCGGCTCTTTGGACCAGTGGACTCCGTGGCATTGGCGCAGAGCCTCTTGAAGGCACGCACACTTTAGCAGCAATCGATTTTTCTCAGACGCCTCAACCCGCATGCCCCAACATCCGGATCTTTGACAGTCGGCCTTTTGCCATGCCTGACAAGCCTCCGGGAACCCAGAACCATCTCTAGATTGAAGCAGTTGAAACAGTAGCATGTTGCAGACCCACGTCTCTGATGCGCGCGCCCTCGGGCTGCGAGGTGAGGTATCGATCCATATGCAACCTGCAGGGGTGTCTAGGGTTCTCTTTTGCGAAAGCTCTGCGGAAGGTCTTAAGGCCTGTGGTCGGCTCCGTGTGAGTGTATGTCCGCCCCTCAGGAGCTCGAGGAGGAGTGCGATGAGCACAGCATCCTGGAGTCCCTGGAAAGTGCTCACTGCGAGACGCTTTGTGCGCTGCTGGAGCCTCTGGCAACGGACCACAAGGTCACGCTCTGTGTGAATGAGGAAGGCATCCGGGTCTTTGGGACCAAGGAGGCTGTGGAAAAGGCCAGCAGTGAGTTCAAGGAGTTGCTCGAGGAGGCAGGAGAAGGGTTGTCCACGCTGTCCGGCTTCAGAAGTTTCACAGACGCTTTGAAGAGACGTGCTGGTTCCCAGAATCCGGGCGAAGAGCGCCAAGAGCGCCTCGGGGCAGTCTTGACTCAGATGCCGCCGGCCAGGCCCCTTTCCCCATCCGTAAAGCCGTTACAGACCGAGGAAACCTCACACCCAACAGACGTGCACGTCCATCAGTTCCTCATGGGGACCTCCAGCAGCAGGAGTTTCTTTGTGGCGGAAGCTCTTTCAGATTTTTGTTTGTCTTGTGTGAGACTTGGTCTTTTGCACGTCTCATGCTGTTATCGTGCGGCGGCCCTGCAGGAGGTCCGCCTGTTGCCCCACATGTGGCTGCGGGCGCTTTTGTGGGAGCTGTGGAGCAGAGGTTTGGCATGAATTGGCACCGGGCCCGATTGGCCCAATCGAGCAGCCAGGTTCCTGGACGCGCTGGAGTGATGTCGACGACACGCCAGGAACACCAGATCCCTACGAAATGAGTGAAATGAGTCACATACATGATCACAGCAACATGTCGGTGATGACCCCGACCACGATTCCCATGTATTCTGTGAACCAATGCGGAGCTGCACCATGCATGATGCTCGTGCCTGTGGCATCCAACAGTATGCAAAACTTCAACTTCAATTTCCAGCAGTCATCTGGGGTGCAGAATGTTTCTGAAGAGTAGTTCCGCATGTTGGGCCGGCCCATGGCGTGCAACGTGTCAACATGTGGCAAGTGCCACGAAGACCAACTTTCAACGGCAAGTGTGCCCAGAAGCGCCTGGGCCAGAAGCCCGAGCGAAGCTTCAGCAGTTCGGTTCCGCTGCGCTGACCAAAATACAGGTAGCCCACATAGCCCCGCAGAGCCCCGCAGAGCCCTGCTTAGCCCTGCTCTGCTTCGCAAAAAAATTCGACCCGACAGTTTTGGGGTTGGAAATGAGAGCCTCCTCCAGCTTCTAAGACCCTAGCGAAAGCGAGTTATTGAGTTATGAGCGCAACTGCTCTCAGTTCCAGAGGGAAGCCTTCGACACCCTTCAAGCTGCACAGGCGACCGAATCAAGGTCAGCCAAGACATGATTTATAAGACTGACTGGTCGATTGGTATCTACTATATTGTCAAGAATCTTCTTCTACTTAGCACTTCGGATGCAGCTCTTTGGGGCAGTTTCCCTGCAGTCGATCCTCAATTGAGGAGTATGGCGCTGCTTCCCTCAAGAACCCGGTTCCCATAGCTGTACACTGATTTGTAATTCGGCAACCTGCAAGGATGCGAGCTCCGCTATTATTATTTGTGTTGTTTTTTATTTGTTTATTTTATTTTATTTTAATTTTTATTCAAATTGTATCCCTACATATTTTAGTCCCTGTTGATGGTAGTAATTCAGATTTAGTGCGACTCATTGTTAATTTCCATTTTTTAAAGTAGTCTGTGCATTTTTTTAAGAAGAATCTCATCGATATATCATGTGGTGCAATGAGGCAAATATCATCAGCAAAAAAGAGGCAATTCACAGTACCATGTCGAGTTAGTGTTATACCTAGGTGTGAATCGCTTAGATCGACGATTAAATCATTAATGTATATATTGAATAGGATGGGTGCTAGTAAGCATCGCAGCTTAAAAGCTCGAACTTGCGCACGCAGACCCTGCAAACTTACTACGCTCACGTTCTGAATGGCTTTGTCACAATGCCGGTGTGGTGGTCGCATCTCCTTTTTGCCGGGCTCTGAACAGATGTCCGCACCTCCAAAGCCATGATTTTCGCCACTGTCGGCCAGCGGTCACTGTTTACCGCTTGAGGGCAGAAAACCACCTCCAGCTTGAAAGGTGCGCTCTCTCCTGTACAGCCGTGCGGTCCTTGTCACGTGTCACTTGAGGGTAGCACAGTTCTGCGAACGCAAGTGCCGATCTCTGGCACAGAAGACACGCGAAGACATGCGAAGCAGGTGTTGCAATGTTTGACAGTAACGAGTGCAGACGAATGTGTTGAACAATCTTGTCAGAGAACGGCTTTGCAGCATGCGACACCCTCCCTAGCAGCCTCGCGAATTTTCAGCGCCAGTTTTCTAAGCAGTGCTGCTTTTGCTGCTTTTGGATCCTGCATGGTAGCAACAACCTGGCAATCATCGACCTGGCGCGAGTTCCTCATTCCATCCGGTTCGAAAAGGCTCCCTGTGATCCTCTCCGCTTTTTTTTTGAAGCCCCCGATCATCCAGAACGCGCGAAACCTCCCGAACCCCTCTGAACAACTGCACAGGGCTCTGTACAAGGAAGGGGAAAGGTAAGGGGAAGAAGTTGCGTTTTGTGTCATTGGTGGCGCCGAGAGCTGCCAGGTGCTGCGAGGTGGGCGCCTTGTGCTACCTGGGCCTACGCGCTGCTCCTGCTCGGGATCAAAGTCCTCGAGGCTCACGCTGTGCCCACGCGGGTTCTTCCAGGCTTGCCCTTCTATGCTTAGATCCTCTCTCATCGGGGAGAGCTTGTTCTGCTTTCTCTGGCGGAGTGGCTTTTGGGGCACTCTTCAAGGTGTGTTTCTCTATGGGGCTCAAAAAACTTCGAGGTCCGCATCCCCCTCTTGGACTTTTGGCTGGGTTTTCTTCCGAGCTCCTACGCAGCTGCGCCGCAAATTGCCCCCCCCCCCCCCCCGCCCCAGAAAATTCGGTGAGGGCATGGGCAACCGTTCGAAACTGCAAACCGTTGGCTCTTGAGGCCAAAAGTGCTTTTAACTGAAAAGACCTAAGGACTGGCATCAGCTGCCGGCTTAGTGTCGGCACTCGCAACTACGGGCCTTTGAAGGGCGAGTTGTGAAGCTCAGAGGGTGGCCAGTTGAGTCTGTGGGAGGTTTGGAGAAAGGTTGAGGCTTCAGGGTGGCTGGAGGGGCAAAAGTCTTTTCGACGTGGCAAAGAGTGAAGCGACTCCTTGTGTAGTTCATTTTGCTTTTCTTCTGTGAGTCTGAGGTCTCTTCACCTTTTTGCTCTCAAGCTTATCTCCTTCAACATGGCAGCTCGGCAATCACACCTGCTTTAATGCAACACCTGTCACTCGAGGTTGAACTTACCCGACGTATCGCCCCAAGTCACACAAGCCACGCCCCAACGTCCGAGAAGGCCACCATGTGTTTCTCGATGTGGGTTCGAAGAATCGCCATCGTCTCACATCTTGAATTAGGGCGCCAAGTTCTGACATCCAAGGACTACTTCTGGGCCCGGCAGGAGCTGCGGATAAGCTGCAGATGGCTCTGCGGACTTCTATGGGGAAACTTTGGGACTCAGAGAATCTTGGGAAGTGATGGGAATGATCGCACGACTTGCAGGAGCTGGAGACGACAGATCTGGAAGCCCAGTGTGGAAGTCAGGCTGGCGAAGCTCTCCCCGAGCCTCGGAAGAGGCTCCGACGTTGACTCAAGACTCTGAGTGACTGAATTGCGTGGCAGTGAAATTGAAATGAAGTATCTGACTATCAGTGCAGGGAGAAGCCCCGGCCGTTGCACGAGTACAACCTCTTCAATTTGATGACCTACGCTCTCTATTCACCTCTCTGGTTGGCTGGGCCAACCACCACCTTCAACTCCTTCATGTCACATCTGCATGACAGGCCCGCCGACAGAAGGGGTTCACCGGTTAGCCTCTCTGGGATCCGTCTCGTGCGTCACCTGTGCCAGCTGCGAGACATTGCATAACAGCAGGTCACAGCAGGCCATGAGCAATTGGCATCTGCTGCCTGCCTGCGAGTTCACTCTGAAAGCCGGCACTGTGTTTGGCATTGAAGTGTGACTCTGGTAACTGGCCAATTTCTTGCAAGATGTTGCAAGGCTGCTGTATGCGCTTCGTCTGGTACTTTGCCTGGGGCTGCTGGAAGCGATGTGTCTAAGTGTGAATATGGGTGATGCTCTGTCTTCGCGCTTCATGCTGACTGAGATCATCTTGAATCTAGAATTTATGCGGCCAATACATGCCAGCACAAGTCTCCATGATATCTTCGTGAAGGTCTTGGCCAAGATGTGCCCAAACCCCTCAAAATACATGCGCAGAACTGCCGGACTGGCGCCCTACTTTGTCTCCCATGTTGGAAAGCTTATTTTGTCGTAGTCAGAGCCAAGCAAGAAGTAGGCCGGTTCTCGATACACAGCCGGGAGGCGGGGCTTGTCGAGAGCATTGCACCGTAGCGTGTGGCAGGGAGTGCGAGAGAGGATATTATGATATTATGATATCCTGGGGTTCTATTGCGTATAGATATCAGAACAAAAGGATGTGCATGCTCAGGTTGTGCTGGGTGCCTGTTTGGGCCATCGGCCGCTCAGCCACCTACCTGCAGCTACAGGGACGGGCCGACCTGCTCGTGCGCCTCGCCACGAATCACGGGATCAGTGGCATAGGGCAGCGCATACGCTGTGCTATGCAGACCTCAGGTGCTATGCCATGTTGCTGCTGACAGTCGGGTTCCCACCAATTTCGTGCCAGAATGTCTGCAGCGACTATTTTGTCATAACTGCCTGTGCATAGAGGCCATGTGGTTAAAGCATGGAGCTCGGCTGTCCAATCTGCGCCATACATGCTTCCGGTGGAGGAGCAGCGTTCTGAGTACGCTCAGTGCTTGGCCCTGCTTGAAGGTTTCTCTGCATTTGGCGCTTTGCGCGCCTTTGGGCCCTTTGCGATGGCATCGACGTGCCCGAGAACATGCAGCGATGCGTTTGCATCCTGGTTGCACCTGTATACGTACATTCATGCTCATGTACACGTACGACCTAGGCTGTGTACAAATTAAACAAGTCGCGGAGGTGCGAGTCGGCAGAAGCTGAGGCAACAACTATTCACTCTCAGGATTTTGGCGCGGATGGTGCGGATCTTTGGCCCGGGCAAACCCCTCTTAAAATCAAAAAGAAGATCTCACAGCCCGGGCGGAGGCATGCTAGCTTCAACCGCTGGCTCGTGCGCTACTTGTACATCCCGCTGGGCGGGCGTGGGCGAAAGTCCTAGTCGGCGATCGCACATGTCAAGCTGTCAATTGAGTGGCTCTGGCCCAGCGAATCGACATGTTTCCTCCTGTCGCAGGTTTCTGTGGGCAAACGTCTGGATCGTGTTTGGCTTTGTGGCACCCTGCCTGCAAAACAATATGACAATGTAAGGCATCGCGCTCCGTGAGCTTGTGAGCTTTCTGGAACCCTGTGGTCGTTTTCCGATTTTTTCCGAGGCTCTATGGCATGATCTGGAGACAAAACTTTTTGCATGGGCTTTCCTGAACGCAGCCTTCATGGATCCTGGGACTTGAACCTATAGCATCATTTGCCTCGTGAATTCGGCAAATTCTTTTCCGTACCCCATCCCAAAGACGGCTTAACATCTTGCGGCAGGTCGTGGAGCACTTGGTTGCTACGGCCTGGCGCCGCAAGGCTTGTTGTTGCTCTGACTGCCAGACGGACTCTGAAAAGCTCCGACCAAGAAACAACAGCGCTTGTTCCTCCCTGTTTGTTTGATGCAGATCTGTCTGGAGCTAACAACAGAGTTCCAAAACTTCTTTCTGCCTTTTGAGGCCGCTTCGTTCCCAGCGGATGTCTCGAGGCACGACTGTGGGGGCTGGGGCGCATGGGGGAGTCATTGTGTCCGAGCACCTCGATCTGTATTCGACATTGTGTATGACCTGAGGTGGCTCCGAGCAGGTGCAGGAGACACAATGTGGGACAACCCTCACAGCTCAGCATGCTCAGCATGATGTGGGGAAACTAGGGGGGCTCATCGCCCCGTACTCGTGCGTGCTTGTGGTGAGTCAGGGTTGCAGAAGGAGCCTGCTACATTTATGTCCTCTTCCTTGTGAATCTTGTTGGCTACGCATTGGGCATCAGCGGAACTATTGAGCTCACGCATGTTGCCTTTGGCGATGCCTGGACAGCCGTGGCCCGAGCACAGGAACCATTAAGCAGAGAATGGGACCAGAGAATGGGCCAGAAAGTATCCTTCCCAATTCGGTCCTGTCCTCACGAGGCACTTCCTGTCCTGATGTCCACGGGCCTGCTTGCGCTGTCCATGGTGCAGGCAAGCCAGCGAGGGTTACCATGAAGCAATGAGGTAAGATCATTGCCTCTGCAGCTCTGCAGCAACGCGCCCGGGAAAGCAGGTCATGCTTGAACTTCGCGAGTGTGGCTTCAGCAGGGATGGCCTGGAGAAGATCACGTGAAGTTGCGTGGAAATGACGCGCTGGCCAGTTGCCAAAATAATGTGCGTTTGGACCTCAGCAGTCATCACTAGGGAATGTTACAAGGCACACACACACACACCCACACCCACACCCACACCCACACCCACACCACACCCACACCCACACCCACACCCACACCCACACCCACACCCACACCCACACCCACACCCACACGCACACGCACACGCACACGCACACGCACACGCACACGCACACGCACACGCACACGCACACGCACACGCACACGCACACGCACACGCACACGAACACGCACACGCACACGCACACGCACACGCACACGCACACGCACACGCACACGCACACGCACACGCACACCACACACACACACGCACACACACGCACACCCACCACACCACACCTACACCCACCCAGCCTGCCCGCACGCACGCACTGCTCGCACGCTCGCACACTTGCACGCTCGCACACTCGCACATGCCCGTGCCCGCGCGCGCACCGCCGTGCACGCGCACACGCACACGCGCACCCACACGCGCACACGCACACGCACGCGCCCGCGCGCCCGCACGCCCGCACACGCGCACCCGCACACGCGCACCGCACGCGCACGCCCAGGTTTAGGGGTTTAAGGTTTAGGGCTTATAGGGTTTATGGGGTTTATAAGCTTTAGGGTTTAGGGTTATGACACGGGATGTCCGGCCAGAGGCAGGATTCACGGAATCTTTTTTAATGATTTTTTTGGCTTTTATCATTTCGCAAATCCTCGATTTATGATGTATTTATGGATATGACAACACATATGTGTTTTTTATGATTGGAAATATGCGGCGTAAATATGATTTTGATATGATTCAATGCATGATGTTTATGATTTGCTTATGCTTTCTACCTGCTCAGGACCATGCAAGCCACACAAGCCACACAAAGCAAAACATCAAGTATGGCTGGTTTGGGAGGTTCAACCCTGGCTATAGGGCCAGGGGGGGAAGATGGGCGGGAGAGGGCTGGGCTGGGGGGCCGGGGGGGGCGGAGAAGGGGCGTGCTTTTTTACGATGTTTGATGATTTTTTGATAGGTTTTTATGATTTCGGTGTGGCCTGTTTGGCTCGCCACGCCCCACTTCCTCGGCCCCTCCCCCGCCCCTTCCAAACCCCTCGCCCGCAATTGATTGGCCTGTGGATGGTAGGGCTTGGGTGAGGGGCGATTTGGCTGGAGTCCTGAGTGGAAGCAGGCTAAGGCAGGCTCCGGAACAAGCTTTGTCAAAGCTAATTGAAGCCATCTCGCGGGTCATAACAAAAATTATTGAATCATGAACATAAGAAAACTAGAAAATTGCCCGAGTCATAAAATCATATAAAAATGTTTAACATCAGGGCTCCTGCGCTGGCTGCGTCTCTCCCCCTCCTACGAGTAATGGCCCGGAAGTCTGGCATCGTTTTCGGTGTCTGAAGTTCTGCGTTGCGTGTCTCACTGCGATCAACTACTCGTGCGTCTCACTTGTTGGCATCCGGGCTCGTGCGCAGGTCGATTTCTTGCACCAGTGGTCACTGGCGATATGTGGCTTTCCATTGGCGCGCGCGCCACTACGACAGACAAACGTAGGCCGCGCAGGCTTCCAAGTCTTGCCAGAGCTCTGCTTTCGCCGGGCTTTCGTGTTGCTGTGGCGGGTTCAGCTAGCTGCAAGAGGTCAATGCTTTGGAGGCCAAGCAGAATTGGAGAACTACGCCGAAATGGGCCGCACACTGCGAAAGCTGGCGAAAACACCTGTTGGTCAACGCGTGAAAAAAGACTCCACTCCGCACTACAGCGCAACCACAACCGTGCTACCGCAATCCGAAAGTGAATTCTGGGAGTCCCCTCTCTGGTCCTTCCCGGCTAGCGCGACGCAAGCTGTTCATCAGCGCTCACCATGGCGCGTGGCACAGCAGGGCCCCCGGCTCCATCGCCTGGCTCGCCGCCGCCCTGCGGTTCAAGGAGCCGCCCGCCTCATGTTGGGGGGCTGTGGGGTTTTGAGGGCCAAGGATTGAAAGGCTCTAACATCGACTGGGGCTTTGCTTGAAGGATGATTAGCCAGATCCGAGAAAATCAACAAGGAATATGTGAAAGCTTCGGGCCTCAGGCGCAGAACAGCTGTTTGAAAAATCTGAGATTAACCACTCTTGGATCAAAAACCAAGCGACGAGAAGGCAGCACCGCTCGCCTTGGTGTCGTTTGGCTCGCCTCCGCTGGCGAGGCAAGTCGGCCTCCGCCTGGGCGGCGAGCGCAAGATAAATCCAGGAGGCACCTGCATTGGCTGTGCCCCTTCCCCTTCTACGAGTATTAGCTCCGAAGTCTGGCATCGGTTTTCCGTGTCTGATGTTCTGCATTGCATGTACGGTGTTTATCCGCGCGCGAAGACTCGCGGAAAAAGATGATGCAAACGTAGTTTGTTGCGAAACTTGACGATAGTCATACTGTAAGGCCACGGAGTAGAGGCAAGTCACTGCGAATTCGGAATACCGAGCAAGAAAGCACACTGCCACGCTGGTCGGCTTCTTGTACTAGTGGTCAGTGGCAATACGTGGCTTTCCACTGGCATACATTGCTATGGCGGGTTCTACACAGCGCTGTTCTCAAATGTTCCCAACCCGCGTGACACAGTGTGCGAGGGACTGCTGCTACAAGAGGATAAAAGGCTTGTCAGTGACAGTGCTTTGGAGGCCTGGAGGCTGGAACCAAGCAGATCAGCGAAAGCTGGCGACAACACTTTTTGGTCAATGCGTGAACACAGCCTCCACTCCGCACTTCAGTGCAACCACAACCATACTGGCTGGCCGCCACCCGGTCAAGGAGACCGGCAGAACTCCTTCATTGTGTCCCCCGCGGTTCTACAAGCAATGGCCCCTGGCTTGGTTCCAACTTCCAGGCCTTCAAAACACTGACAAGCAGCAACTGCCGCAGAAGAACCCTGCCCTTCCCAGTGCGCAAACCGTGAAAGAAGCAGCGTTTGCTGTTGATGTCCCACACTGCATCACCTTGTTGCCCGCGTCTTCAAACGAAGGCTGCTCAAAACTTGCGGATGTGACAGCAGTGGTACTGCTTGTGTCGTCTTTCCGCAAGGTCTGGGTCTGCAGCAAGCACGTGAGTCGAAGATGAATCGACTTCGAGGTCAACGCAGAGAGACTTCTTCGGCACCGCTGCAACGGCGTACACACGCTTCAACCGAACGCCGCCCACCACGCGCGGATGTGGAAGCAGCGGTCCGCGAGGTCTGGGTTCTGCAGCATGTACGCGAGCTGAAGAAACGTTTTCCAAGTCAATGCAGAGACTCAGCGGCTTCTTTGGCGTCGCTGCAACGGAAGTTGCTGGAACATGCTGGAACCGGCTGCTGCGAATCAAGTCAGATGTTAACTAAAATCTCTACAGAATTAAATCCATCTTGACACCACAATACTGAAAACAAAACCAAAATCCGCCCCACATCGACCGGCGTCTTTCAAGGTCTTAGGGCCTTAAGCTTTCCGGTTTCGAGGTTTAGGGTTTAAGGCTCCTTTTGGGTTTAACGGTTTCCTCGCCCTTTTTCAGTCCGTTTCCGAACAGACACCACGCAAACACCAACCGCGAGTGACGCTTAAAAGTCAAAGGCCACGCAAAGAAAACAGGCAGAGATGACAGGTCTGCTTGTCTTCTCACGCAGGCCACCGAGATGCTAGGAGAAGGAACATGTACAGGTCGCGCAAGCCTAGATTTGTTTGACGTTTGCCCTCTGCATATTTTCACTCGATCTTGGGGGCTACCCGGAGGATCTGGGAACTTATGGGGACGTTTATCAAAGCCTTACTGCCTGCAACCCTCACTGCTTGCCAAGTTCTCGGATCCTGCAAGTTGCCCATGCTTGATGAAGATTCGAGATGGCTGCGCATCATGTGGTAGTGAACACTCAGTTTCCCATGCAGCCCTGATATGGCGACAGTAGTATCATGTTTGTGAGCATTTCAGTTTTTCTTCGCCAGGCTTGGGGTCTCGTGGCCTTTGTTCCCACGGTCGAGCTTTCGTCCGAGGCTTTGCCTGGTGTTTTGCTATCCGGGTTTGTTTCTGGATAAGTTGCTGGACGTTAGAAACCTTTCCATCTTCCCGTACTTGGGTCCTGCTCGGGAAATTTGAGCTCAGAAGAGCCCAGGCTGTCGTGAGATACGCTGTAACTGCATGCCAGTAGGCCAGGGTGTGCCCATGCTGCCGCCGTGAGCATGAGAAAGAGGTTTCTCGGGAGGATGTAGGAAAAGGCGGGTAGAGCCTACACCAGTTTAAATACCTACATACAGCTCTCCAATCTCTCATGACTGCGTGTGGTGTATCGGCTGCCCCTCCCCCCCCCCCCTTCCCTGGCTTCGTATATTTGTTTGGAGCCCATGGCGAACCGGCGCTACATCATTTGCAGGCGTTTGAATCCCCCAAGATACCACGCAACAGGAATGCTTTGCCATGCTTTGCCCAATGCTGCCCCTGCGTCAACATGTACATGCTTGGGGCTCAGGGCTCTGACACCTCCTGACCCAGCTCACGGTGTCCAGCCTTTGCAGAGCTTAAGCTAAACTTAAGCATGAATTATACGTGACCAGGCTGATGGCATTTTCAGTTCACTGACCATCATCGATTCCCGTCTTCGCCGACTGGGTCATTATGTAGGCTTTGTGAACCTGTTACTGCCTTTGATTTGTTGAATCTCAGTCCATCCTCATGCATGTTCGCAGTTCGGAGGTGACAGCTTCAAGTTTCCAGATGATGACGAGATCTTCGAGTGCGAAATATGGCATTCGCCAACCATCTTCCCGTCTGACTTGGAGAGGGTGCCGTATATGTCGTTGGATGTCATTGGTGGTCGCGAACGATGTTCAGGAATGATCTTGTGCTAACATCAGGTGCTCAACTCCATGGTGCGCGTGCAATGGGCAAAATCAGCAGCAGTGATGGCGTGGTGTCGTGACCATTTTTGCTGCACTGAGCTGGGTCCTTAATGTCTTATGTTTCCTTGAGCACATGCTGATTCTAAGAAATCAAAGCTAGGTTGGCCGGAGTTGTGACTTCCGAAATGTGGAGGCCGTGCGCGAGACTGGTTAGACCGTCTTCACTGATTGCGTTCTCGTTTCTAGGCAACCGAAGATTTGCGCCGCGTTCGTTGTGGAAGCCTGGCAGCGCGGTGCTTACGCAACGTGAGTGCCAACCCAGGGTTTGCAATTGGTCCTGCGATTTCCGAGGCGTGCGTTGCTTGAGCACACCGGCGAAGATGTCAGCCATCAGCGCTTAGTTTGCAAGCATTCGGATGTGTGAGGGTGGTTCACGCTCATATCGAGGACCTTCAGTACATGTTGGAGCCACTGCTGCGCTTGAAGCCGGCCTGCTTGCCACTGGTGCTTCGGAGTGCTTGCCTGAAGTTTGCGACTCAGATTAGTTGCGCGTTTGGTCATTTGATTTGTCGCTGAAGCCCAGCTTATAGTTTTACATTGCAGGTGTGGCTTTCAGATAGAAGTCCGCGTTTGAGTTGCGCGGGGCGCGATTCTGGGCCTCCCAAGCTGAGGCACGCCGAATAGTGGCAGGACGGAGCGTACGCCCTTAGGTTGTCCGTAGGCTTCACTGAAGGTTATCGGCCAGCGGTGTTTGCAGTTGACGACGGAGCAGATATTGCAAGGTCACGAGAAAAAAGAAGAAGATGCATATTGTTTGCGTTGCTGGCGGTGTTGTTTTGCATGAATCCCGGATGTTGTTGATTTGTCAGATATTAGTAAAACTTCAGGCTTCCAGGCCCGCCAAAATCGACTATTTCGGTTTCCTGACGTCCGGCCCACAAGCCAGCGGGCACACCACGAAGGCGGGGCTTCCTGAGGGGGCCTGCAGGTTTGATCAGGTTTGTGTTTTCCAGGCCTCCAGAAAGCCCCTAGAACTGGCGTAGGGTTCGCTGCAGCCTCAGGTGTGTAGAAATCTGAACCCGCAAATCCTCCAAAACCCTTCGTCGGTAGCCTTGAAGGTCGGGGATTTAGGTCTCGGGTTTTGAAGGTTCTAAGCCTGGGAATTGAAATCGCCCGTACTACTCGTGGTTTAATACTGTATTGCTTGACAGGGCCTTAAAGCTTCTTTCTGTGCGTGAATCCAATACGATGAGCCTCTGAGGGTTGAGGGTTCCCTGTTTCTGCAATGCTCCAGCATCGTTTCCCGTACCTTGGGCAAGCATCCCACGAGGATCCTGCAGAAAATGCTCTGCCAGATGGAAGACCGAGCCACCGTGGAGGCACTGCTGCGCGACAAGTGGATTGCATCTAGGCAAAGTCCTGGTTGCGATCACGAGAAGTGCAAGTTGCCTGACCAGCGCTCATGAGACAAAGCGGCGTGCGGGTTTTTACCCATATGGAAAGCCTAAGGGTTGTGTTTGCGTTAGCAAATGTGAAATTAAACGCTCAGGCAGTCAATCGCGGCATGGACGAGGTGACGAGATTCTGCTTCGGATATGGATTCTCTGGGACTTGGATGTAGTAATTATGTAGTGACATCATGGCTCGGTCATATGGCCTTGGAAGCTGCTGCACGGGCAGCGTGGACGTAATCATCGTTCGGGCGTGGACTTGGTCGGACATGGATGCGCTTTTAAAGCATGGACGAAGTCTTGGATGGGACATGGGTGGCCGGGGACATGGATGCAGCGGTAGCTTGCTTGAAATTATGGCTCGGCATTGATGATGTGCGCGGGTGTTCGGGCATTGTGAGCGTGAGCGAAATCATCGCTGGATGTTCGGGGAAGTCGATGCAATCATTGTTCAAGCGAGGATGCCTTGGGAAACGGGTTTCCCAGAAGCGTGAAACATCCTGGCGCAGCATCTCGTCTAGACGAGCAAAAACGCTGTAAAGAGTAACAGGTCGTAACCAACCCCGCCCCGCCCCCCCCACCCACCCCCCAACCCCAAGACAAGCAAGAAAAAAAACGGGTACGGTACGGTTACACCGCCGTATGCACAAACAAGGGAGATGGAAACCTGAATCCTTTGATTCGTTTCAAGCTGGAGCCATTTTTCGATGGGTTGAACTCATTGAGCCTTTTGAATTCGCTTGAACCAGTTGGCTCCAATGGGACTTTCCATAAGGATTGCACCAATGCAAACCAACCTTCCCAAGGAGATCTTTGAATCACTTGACCCTCTTTTTTTCGTCATCGCCTGCTTTGAGTCAAGTGACTCGTTTATTTAATTTCAGTCATCGGCCTAGTGAATGATTCAGAATCCACATGGTTGAACTTCCTCTGCCGTGGGGAGGGACTTGAATTCGGGATTTGGGTGGTGCCCCACGGCGTGGAACACAGTAGTAGCCTGACGCGTTGTCTCCCAGCTGGTGTCTTGACGCGCGCACGCTATCAAACAACGGCTGTTCCGGGTGAGTATAGTGGGGGAGAGAGAGTGGGGGCCTCAGTCCTCATGGCTGGTTTTTCACCTTTTGAGTCACTTTTGAGTGTTTGCTTTGTCTGGCATACGGACCCAGCTTCGGGCACTTAAGTGTTTACATGCGCTCCGAAGGCAAAAAGCGGGCGCTGGGACGAAGACAGCTTCCGAGCAGAGATGGAGCTGACGCGCCGAATGCAGCGCCCCAATGTGGTTGCTTGCCATGCTGCGTCGGAGGACAGCAACTGGTTGTATCTGTTAACTGATTTTGCCTGCAACCAAAGCCTGGCACATTTGCTGGACGGCCTCGAGAGCCATCGCGTTCCGGAACGCGCAGCGAGGTCTCTCCTGTCGCAGGCCAAACGATGACTTGGCTTTGTGTTGCTGCGATGGCAGATAAATCGGGATGAATCTGTAGTACTTATTAATAATCTGGTTGCCGCATGGTGTCATAGGCGCCGCTTTGCGATCGTCAGCATTGTCGTTTTCGTTGTCGAGGGTCCTTTAGATTTACTTCATGTTGATGTAGGCCCCGCAAGAAAATCACCCTTGGGAAAGCAGCTAGACTGAAGCAGCATCACAACAAAAACTATATGTCGAGACGTTGCGCATTCCAGCAATGGCGGGCAGGTGTGCAGCGGCATCGGATATCTTCACGGCCAAGGGGTTGCCCACCGAGACCTGAAGCTTGAGAACGTCGTCTTGAGTGGTGGACGAGTGCCCAGCATTCTCATGTGGGTCGGGGGGTTGCTGCGTTGCCGGAAATTGGATCTATGTATTTAGATCATCTACAATTTATGTATCGTATTTTATCGTCAATCAGAGATGGGACGTCGGGTCGGTTGCAAATAGAGGGCGCAAGTTTTTCCTTTCTGTCGTCACATTTGAGGCAGTCATCATCGACCTTGGTTTTGCAAGTACAATGACTGTGACGCCGGGCGCAAGCAACTTGATCGTTGGCACCTTGCCGTACCTCAGCCCGGAGATCGTTGAAGGGAGACCTCACAGCAGCTTCTGCGCTGACATTTGGGCGTTAGGTGTGATGTTGTTCGTCCTTCTTTGTGGCAACTTCCCATTTGCTGTCGACCTTTACAGCGAGACGAATTGGGAGCTGGTTGTGCCCCGTACCTTGGGCAAGCATCCCACGAGGATCCTGCAGAAAATGCTCTGCCAGATGGAAGACCGAGCCACCGTGGAGGCACTGCTGCGCGACAAGTGGATTGCATCTAGGCAAAGTCCTGGTTGCGATCACGAGAAGTGCAAGTTGCCTGACCAGCGCTCATGAGACAAAGCGGCGTGCGGGTTTTTACCCATACGGCAAGCCTAAGGGTTGTGTTTGTGTTAGCAAATGTGAAATTTAACGCTCAGGTAGTCAATCGCGGCATGGACGAGGTGACGAGATTCTGCTTCGGATATGGATTCTCTGGGAATTGGATGTAGTAATTATGTAGTGACATCATGGCTCGGTCATATGGCCTTGGAAGCTGCTGCACGGGCAGCATGGACGTAATCATCGTTCGGGCATGGACTTGGTCGGACATGGATGCGCTTTTAGCGTGGACGAAGTCTTGGATGGGACATGGGTGGCCGGGGACATGGATGCAGTGGTAGCTTGCTTGAAATTATGGCTCGGCATTGATGATGTGCGCGGGTGTTCGGGCATTGTGAGCGTGAGCAGCGGAATCATCGCTGGATGTTCGGGGAAGTCGATGCAATCATTGTTCAAGCGAGGATGCCCTGGGAAACGGGTTTCCGAATCGCAGCAGTTACCGAATCGTGCCAATTTTGAGTCGCTGCAATTTGTGAAGCTCGCCGTTTCTGATTCGCCGCTTATTTCCGACTTGCGCTGGTTCCCGATGTCGCAGTTTCTGATTCGCGCTTGTTTTTGAGTTGCCGTTTCTGGCTCTTGGCTGGTTTTTGAATTGCCGTTTCTGATTCTAGCTTCCTGAGTAAAATGTTCTCCTCATTATGAGAGGGGGGGTTGTTCTGAGTCGGGGAGCCAGTTTTGGAACGGCATGTCATGTCGGCGTAGAAGGATCACATGAACTTATGGGCAAGAGGCTGCCGGCACACATGCGTCCCCAACGTTGAAACAAAACACACACACACACACACACACCCACACCCACACACCCACACCCACACCCACACACACACACACACACACACACAGACACACACACACAGACACACACACAGACACACACACAGACACACACACACAGACACAGACACAGACACAGACACAGACACAGACACAGACACAGACACAGACACAGACACAGACACAGACACAGACACAGACACAGACACAGACACAGACACAGACACAGACACAGACACAGACACAGACACAGACACAGACACAGACACAGACACAGACACAGACACAGACACAGACACAGACACAGACACAGACACAGACACAGACACAGACACAGACACAGACACACACACACACACACACAGACACAGACACACACACACACAGACACACAGACACACACACACACACACACACACACACCCACACCCACACCCACACCCACACCCACACCCACACCCACACCCACACACACACACAGCGCAGGCGCCAAGTTGGCCGACCGAATAGTCGGTTCGTCCTGTAAGAAGCTTACTGAACAGAATCGTCACGCCGAAGCCCTCCAAGAGGGAGAAGACCATGTTCTTTGGTCGGGAGGTGGGGGCCCTTGCGCATCAAGATCCGGGGGAGGTGAGAGGGATTTGCGCGCTGGCCCACTACTCCTTCAACGCTACTACTACTGCTTGTGGTGGGTCTGGGGTGTAGGCTTTCATCGGGGTTGGCGTAACCAAAGTGTCCTTTTTCATGAGGGTTCCGGGTTTTAGCCTACTTGTAATTGGGCTCAAGTCGTTGTCGGGTCGTGCCGATGTTTCCTTGGAAATTAAGCCGGGCAGCCGGGATCGGGATAAATTCGTCGTTGGGTGTCGTTGGGTCAAGTCGCGTTGGGTCATGCTGACGTTGTGTTGGAAAGAGCAAACCTGTCAGCCAGAATTGGGGTAAAGTCGTTGTTGGGCCGTGCCGGCAATTTTTGGAAAGAGCAAACCTGTCAGCCAGGATGTCGCTGGGTCGTGCAGCAGTTTTCGACTCTCTTCAGCCACTGTTTAGGCTCCCTTGTAAACTTCATTCAACAAAGAAGGTTCCCTTTGAATGCTTTGGCGAGTGGGGGACATCAACAGCTCATCATGTACCCCCCCTAACCTCTATCCTCTAACCTCTGTCGGATACCTGCTGGTTAGAGGATAGAGGTTGCCAGGTCCGCCCGTCAGGTACTATCTATCTATCTATCTATCCACCCCCTCCCCTCTCTCTCTCTATCTATCTATCTAACCCCCCCCCCCGCTATCTATCTACCCCCCCCCCCCCCCAGCTCGGACGCCCAAATCTATTCAATCCGCCCACGCACTGGCTTAAAAAGTTTACCGACCACCCCCCCCCCCCGCCCCGTCTCCCAACCTCCTAACCCCCCCCCCTCTCAGGCCCCCCAGCTCTGACCCCCCCCCCCAACCTCTATCCTCTCGGATACCTGCTGGTTAGAGGGTAGAGGTTGCCAGGTCCGCCTGTCAGGTACCATCTACCGATCTATCTATCCACCCCCCCCTGCCCTGGCTTAAAATTTTACGGGAACCCGTCTATCTATCTATCTAACTTCTGGCTTTTTAATTTAACGGGAGCCCGCCACACCCCCCCCACAACAAGCTAACCCCCCCCCCCCTTGGCATCCCTCCGCCCTGGCGTTTTTTATTTAACGGGAGCCCGCCTATCTATCTAACCCCCCCAATCTCCCAGCCCTTGGCATCTATCCGTCTTACGGGAGCCGGTCTATCTATCTATCCACCTCCCCCCCTTGGTTCCCTTGTGCGGCTGCCCCTATCTATCTATCGATCTAACCCCCCCATCTTTCTATCTTTTTTTCCCTCCCCCCACCAAACCCCCCCTACGGGAGCTCTAACCCCTTTACGGGAACCCGTCTATCTATCTATCCCACCCCAACCCCTTCCCTGCCTCTTTTAAAAAAACGGGAGCCCGCCTATCTATCCTATCTATCCCACCCCCCCCCCCCCTTGCCTCTTAACCTATCTCTCTAATTCTAACCCCCTCCCCCCCCGCCGCCCTGGCATCTAATTTCCTCCACCCCCCCTCCCCCCCCTATCTTATTCTCTCAACACCCCCCCCACGCAGGGCCCCGGCTCTGCCCCCCCCCCTAACTCGTTGCCAGGTCGGACGTAGTACCATCTATCTATCTAAATCTATCCACCCCCCCCCCCCCCCATCCCTCACTTAAAATTTTAAGTCTAATCAAAACGGGAGCCCCCCCCCTAAATCTCCCAGCCCGCCTGTCTATCAAACCCCCCCCACCCCCAGCTGAGAATTTTTAACTGGGAGCCCGTCTCTCTATTCATCTACCACCCCCCCCCGCCCCATTTGTTACTTTAACAAAAAGTATCTACCAGCCTCCCCCCACCCCCCATCCTCCCCACCGCCCGTCTATCTGTCTTCTATTCTTTTCCCCCCCCCCCCCTGAGTATATCCCTAACCACCCCCCCCCCACCCTGCTTTTTTTGATTCGGAGCCAGCCCTATCTTCTCTATTCTAAACCCCCCCCCCCAATTTCCAGCTGGCCCGTCTACTATCTATCTAACCCCCCCCCCACTATCCATCTCACAGAATTCTACGGGAGCCCGTCTATCTATCTATCTAACCCCCCCTGCGGCTGCCCCTCTCTATCTATCTATCTATCTATCTAACCCCCCCATTTATCTATCTATCTATTTAACCCTCCCCCCACCAAACCCCCCCTACGGGAGCTCTAACCCCTTTACGGGAACCCGTCTATCTATCTATCTATCCCACCCCCCCCCCCCCCCCCGCTTCTTTTAACCAACGGGAGCCCGCTATCTATCTAACCCCCTCCCCCCCCCCAATCTACCAGCCGCCCTCTAATCATCTCCCCCCCCCCCCCCCGCTATCTATCTAACCCCCCCCCATCTATCCCCCTCCATCCTGACCTCTATCCTCTAACCTCTGTCGGATACCTGCTGGTTAGAGGATAGAGGTTGCCAGGTCCGTCAGGTACCATCTATCTATCTATCTATCCACCCCCCCCCCCCCCCCTCACTTAACGGGAACCCGTCTATCTTCTATCTAACCCCCCCCCCCTCCATCTCCCAGCCGCCTGTCTGCTATCTCTCTCTAAACCCCCCCCCCCCCCAATTTCCCAGCTGCCCGTCTATCTATCTAACCCCCCCCCCCCACTATCCATCTCACCCCCTTGGCTTAGAATTTTACGGGAGCCCGTTGGTTCCCTTGTGCGGCTGCCCCTATCTATCTATCTATCTATCTAACCCCCCCATCTATCTATCTATTTAACCCTCCCCCCACCAAACCCCCCCTACGGGAGCTCTACCCCCTTTACGGGGCCCGTCTATCTATCTATCTATCCCACCCCCCCCGCCCCTGCCTCTTTTAATTTAACGGGAGCCCGCCTATCTATCTATCTAACCCCGCCCCCCCCAATCTCCCAGCCGCCCTCTCTCTATCTATCTATCTAACCCCCCCCCACCCCGCTATCTATCTACCCCCCCCCCCGTCTATCTATCTATCTCTTATTAACCTAGGAGATAGAGGTTAGCCGGCGTACGTCCTGCAACAGCTCTGTCCCGAAGCTGGAAAGCATCATCCTGGATCGCATAGACGTTCAAGGCTTTCGACCATGTGCCGGAATGTTCAGGCGCTGCCCTTTACGAGTTTGGGGGCCAATTCAATGCCAATATTCCCTAGGGTTATAAGGTTACGGTTTGGGGTTTGGGGTTTGGAGCAGGTCCATTTGCAGTCCAAGTGTTCCAAACTATATAGCTCTTTGCGTTCCAGGTGCGACCTTTAATCCTGTCCTGCCATGTGTGATCATTTGCAATGTGCTTCGCTGCCGTTTTCAGCAACTCTCTCATCCCAACCTGCGCGCCTTTGCGGCGCGCGTCTCCTCCCCTGCGATGGCTGGAAGTGCCTGTGTTGCATTGGTCTGGCAGTATCTTCTTCAATTCTGATCTTAAAGCTGGCTTAGCTTGCGAAATGAGAGCAGCACGAAGACTACAATTGTGGGCTTGCAGCCCGTGCTCGCAGCATAATTGTGGCTAGGGCCATGTGTTTGATGCGTTTCCTTGCCGTACTGATTCTGCGCAGGTATTTTGTCACGCTCCTTTACGCCAGCAGCCTGAAAAATAGTCTATAACCGCATCCAAAGCCATGTCGTGGCAGTTTGGAAGTTCAGGTTGTGTAGCTTGTCAGCTGCCACTCCTACTACCGTACGTCTCCTCTTACGTATACGCTTTGTCCTTACAGGAACACTAGTAAGTACTTCTTCCCGCCCCTCAGGCGACAGGTGCAGCCATGCTGTTAATTAGGCGTAAGATCCGCCGAGGCCCCAAACCGTAGCAGTATGGGGAGCGCAAAGCAGGTACCCGACCTCAAATCCGCGCCCCCCGCCCGGGCCCCCGCCCCCAGACTCACCTCTACCGGGCTTGTTTTTCTTGTTTTACTACTCCAACATTTTGGGGTGCCTGGTATACACATGAGCCGATTTAACAGGGAATGGCAGCACCTTCACACCGGCGATCACCGGTTTGGGTTGATTCACCGCGGGGCGGGCCCAGGCTGCCGCGGGTCGCGTAGCGTTCAAATTAATCAGCACACATCATAACGGCTCAAAGTTCTTAAGCTGTGAGGGCGCCGTTCCATTCATGAGGATTTCATATATATATATATATATATACATAAACCAGCATTCCTGGACGTGCTGGAGTGATGTCGACGACACGCCAGGAACACCAGATCCCTACGAAATGAGTGAAATGAGTCACACACATGATCGCAGCAACATGTCGGTGATGACCCCGACCATGATTCCCATGTATTCTGTGAACCAATGCGGAGCTGCACCATGCATGATGCTCGTGCCTGTGGCATCCAACAGTATGCAAAACTTCAACTTCAATTTCCAGCAGTCATCTGGGGTGCAGAATGTTTCTGAAGAGTAGTTCCGCATGTTGGGCCGGCCCATGGCGTGCAGCATGTCAACATGTGGCAAGTGCCACGAAGAACAACTTTCAACGGCAAGTGTGCCCAGAAGCGCCTGGGCCAGAAGCCCGAGCGAAGCTTGAGCAAATCGGTTCCGCTGCACTTACCATAGTAGCCTCATGTAGCCCCGCAGAGCCCTGCTTAAGCCCTGCTCTGCTTCGCAAAAACTCGACCCGACAGTTTTGGGGTTGGAAATGAGAGCCTCCTCCAGCTGCTTGAAAAACCCAAGCGCACGGCCAGCCATGCAACTAACCTCTGCATTACATACTTTGCATGGCTGCGGGCCTATATGCTACAACATGCTGCGAGCTGCCCACCTATCATCACAGCAGCTTGTGCACCTCGGACGACAGCAACGAAGAATTGCGAAACTTCTGTAGACCATCGTATAGTGTTGGTAGGCTCCGTAGCAAAGTCACCTCGCAAGCCACATGCGAAGTCCAGCGCTGCAAGCAAGCGCATGATGTCACCCTTTGTACTACCCCAAGCCATGTTCGCCAGAAAAAAACCACGCCAAACCTAGCATCAATTCGCACCGGCGACCTTGCGATTAGATCTGCAGCATGTACAAGGGCACCAGCAGCTTGGGATTGATGTTGTTGGCCGAGGTTGGCTTATGAGCAGCTGACATCCTCTCAGCAACGTGCATGTTGGAAGTGCAAGAGTCAGCTTGCTGGCTTTGCCGGTAGAGTTAGAGAGCGTTCCCATAGCCGTGCAGCTGGAATACGGTGAACGCAGAAATCTTGAGAGAGTAGAAACGCCGGACATCCGAAATGAACAGAGCGTTCAAGCCCACAACTCTCCGGCAGTGCAAAGGGCGAGTGGCATGGACACATGCAAACTCACGATCCCAGTTGTTGTGCAGCAGCACGGCATGTGGCTAGGTCATGCTCTTTGAAGGCATCATGCGGACCACACGCCTGACTCTGAGATGTTTCGTGTGCCAGCACAACCGACGTGCAACTGGGACATGAAGCCTGGGGGGCGCGCTGTGCCAAGGTGACACACGTACGCGTGGTGAGGTGGTCTCATGATGACTCATGTGCCAGAGAATGCACGGAGACGTTTTGCAACGAGAGGCCGACTTCGTCTGTCGCTGGCTCCGGAACTATGGTCAGACGTACAGCAGCATGGCGCCGGACCTCAAGTTTGAACCACGCCGGCAGTGAAGCTCTTGCCGCTGTTGCTCTCAAATGTGATACAACGTACGTCGGCAGAATCTCGGGTCGCATGCAGTTTGCGCATGCGATTCGCGTGCCTTGATGGGATTGCCTCGAGCCTGCTCCTTTCGAATTTCCGAATTTGAGAGAAGAGCAGCATCCTTGAAGAATGTTCGGCGCCACATACTGCACCCGTTTCATGGTGTACTTGTGGAGACTTTTCGTATAAGATGGACAGTTGAGAACCCATTCCCGGAGGGAGTGCGGAGCTCAGCCGCAGGCATGCCACTGACAAGTCGTTTGGGTAGACTGCAGTAGCTGCGCAGGAGAATCGGATAGATGTGATGGGTAAAGTGATGTAGAGCGTAGACAGTGTAGACACGACGTGGCAACGAAGGCAAAAGGGCGAGGGCGTATCGTTCAAGAGCCTTAAGCATTTCCTCATTTCCTTCCAGTCAAGCTGTCGTTCCAAGATCGGTGCGGAGCTCGGTCGCAATGGCTCAAAAGGAACAGGCAACTTACACTGGAATTGGCCTCCGGCAATGTCTAAACACATCGTCGATTTTCTGAATTTCAGATTGACCAATATATGGAACTTCGAAGGGTTTCAGATTCGAGCTTGCCGCAATGGATGGAGTTCGACTCACTCCCGCGCCAGGTGACAGCCACAGCATATCTCATGGAGTCTCTGCTGCAGTTCGACCTGACCTGCTTCCGTATGTCTCAGCCGAACCTGCGCCCGAAACGTTGCAACTGGATAGGGTGAGCCAGTGGCAGCTTGGCGCTTTCAGGAGATGCTGAAGCACCTGCAGGCGTACAAAGACGCAGCCTCAAACACTCATGATGTGACAGTTGAGTTTGCCCTGGCAGAATTTTGCAGCCTGTCAGCTTCCGCTGCTGCTCCTCACTTTACTGGGGTGCTGCCCTTACGAGGCCGGCCTTTGGCTTCCGAAGACGGGTTTGGATCGAGATGGTGTCAAGAAGAGCGATGTGGGGAAATCGAAGTCCGATATAGAGGCATCTGGGGCAAACGGCAGAGATTTTGTCGGCGTTCCTTCCCGATGCTACACTGCATGAGCCGGATCCTTTGCTGGCAGGAGGCATGCCTAGTGTGAAACATCCGCCATCCTCGTTGCCAGCGTCCAATTTTCCCCGCGATGCTGGTCTTCTTGCTTTCTTCACAGATGGTCGAAGATGTCCATCTGCAGCAATGGGCGGCGGACAGATTGACCACCCTGTGGGAGGCGGAGGCCTCTCCTTTGGAGAGTTATGCCGCGCTTGTCCCAGCATTGGAAGTGGCTTGGGCTGCGACGTCGACCCGTGTGCACAGGACGATCGGATTGTTGCTGCAGCCTGAGCCTGTTCCATCGTCGTGCGCCATTTCGTAGTCGCAGAGGTAGCTGGAGCTCGAGCCTCAAGAAGCGACAAAAGCCCGCCAGAAAAAAGAAGCTTCGGGAGACTGGAAGCCGATGTCAGTTTGGAGGCCCCTTCCTTGTGGTAAGTGGATGTGGCCTCAGTAGATTGATGTGGAGGTTCTGTGAGATTCTGTGCGAGGGGGGGGGACTCTGCCAGCAGCATCCACCGGTCCACTTGATGGGGGGGAGGGGCCAAGGATGTGGGGGGTGGAGAGCCAAACAGGCCATAGTCACTGCCATAGTCATAAAAATCAAAAAAAAATCATCAAAAAAATCAAAAAAAACCATTAAAACACAATTTCTGTTTTGCAGATTTTATGTTGCCAGGTGCTGTTCCCCTTCTCCGCTCCCCCCCCCCTCCCCGCCCCCCCCACCACCCAAACCCCCCCCCACCCCCCAACCCCCCCAGGGTTGAATCTCCCAAACTAGCCATACTTGATGTCTTGCTTTGCATGGTTTGTGTGGCTTGCATGGTCCTGAGCAGATAGAAAGCATAGCAAATCATAACAATCATGCACTGAATCATATAAAAATCATATTACGCCACATATTTCCAATCATAAAGAAACATATGTGGTGTCATATCCATAAGTACAATCATAAACCGAGGATTTGCGAAATCATAAAAAACCCTAAACAATCATAACAGTATGCCGTGAATCCTGCCTCTGGCCGGACATCCCGTGTCATAACAAGAGCTTTCAAGCGCAAACTTGGAAAAATGCAACTGGACCAAGGTCACTGAAACCAAGAAACGTCGATTGTAGCTGGGCTCGGCATGTGGACGGTAAGGCATTGAGATGAGGTTTGGGGCAAAAGACAATGAGATGTCAAAATTTGCTACGGTGTTGGCTTGCATCCTGCATCCTGTTGGGCTTAGTCGCATGTAGTGTTCGTTGCCAGGTGCTGTTTCATTGGCACTATTCAAAGCGTTCATGCGAAGAGCGGTTCCACTCGACCTTGCGAAGACCTGCTAGACCCAAGCTCCACAGCCCTGCAATATATGTGGAACTGAGTGGATATACACGCTACAAAGCCTGTCCGCGAAGCAGCTTACCGTTATTTTCACCGTAACATGTAACTAGGCAATGTGCAATTTGTGCAGCGCTGTGCTCTCCAGAGAGCGCATGGCAATCATGGCAATATAAAGCAATTATAAAGCTCTTGGAGACGCTGCGCCTCTGATGGCGTGAGTCTCAGATCTGGCATCGCCTTCGTGCACCGCTGTACTCACAAGAGTGTCCTCATGTGTCCTCTGTAGAGTCCTCGTTTAGAGTCTGGCGCGTCGTTCTGCAGAATCGCTTTGTCCGAAGGCGGAGACGGAAGCGGACGGGGCCCCTTGATTTCCACACCTTTAAATCTCACCTTGGGGACTATTGGGGCTTGATTCCTGAGGACACGAAGGATGTGAAGCCGGTTGAATACCGGGTTCTGCAAGGGCCGCTTTTCAAAAAGCCGGGCAGAGACCCGACCTCACAGAAGGCGGTCGGGATGCCGTGTTTCAACTGTAAGAGACCATGCGGGACCTAAGACTTTCTGCATCGGGAGGTCATCAAGTTGAACAGGAAGGTGGGAACGAAGGCCCCGGGCCCAGCTTCTTTAGCACACTCATGTGACAAGAGTGACAAGACACCGAGAGAAGCCCTTGGCCAAAGCCTGAAGTAAGTTCACTGCGCACTTCACAAGACCAATATCACCATGCAAATGCACTCTGACGTGCCTCACACTTGTACATGCTCCATCCAACCTTTGCCCCTGTGGCAGCCACCCAAAAGCCACCTAAAGAGAAAGATCCTGCGAAACTGCTCTCAAAACCTCAGTAAAGTTTGCCTCCCCCAAACCCTCTGAGAGGTTCAGAGCACGGGCCGGACATGGCAGGGCCCTGCTGGCGGCCTTTGGCTCGAGCAGGGCACCCGGATGCCAGAGGGCCGGGGGGGGGTTCTCAAGGGTTGCCATCTATGGTCTTCAACTGCTCGTATGATTTATACATGCATCATTTCTTCGCGTTCCTTTTCTTCCATCTTTGTATGGGCTGTTTGTGGAGCGTTCTGGGCTCGGCGGAGGAGCCATTGTCGGCAGTCTTGAACAGGTGTCTCTGGGGCTCCGGGCCTGATTCACGAACCTAAACCCGTGAACGCCAGTGAACGCCTCATTGTTACGCGGGCTTCAGGGCTTGGATTTCCTGACCAGGTTGGTCGGCGACAAGCCGGGATGGCTGCTGGTCGGCTGAGATTCTTCGCATCCGTGCATGGCACGTAAGGCGCGTATTGCTCGTCCCCTGAGGTGGAAGGACCTGGTTTTAACCAGCCAGGCCAACTACCTACCGAATCAAAGGAAGACGATGGAAGTTGACGATGATGGAACTTGATTCTGAGCTATGTGCAGGGCCACTTTTGGAGGAGGTGCGATCGGGCGATGAGGCTGGCTCAAAGACATGTCGATTCCGGGCTTTGTCGGCCTCTAGCGCTGGGAGGAGCCAGTGGTGCTCTATGCTCTGTCGCCGATTGACGATAGTCTGGGCCCGAGCCCTCCGACAACAAAAAGCATCCAAGCCGCGTGTCGTTGCCGCTGAGGCAAGTTTTGCGATATCTGCCCGAAGCCTCGGAACCCCAAGAATTTGGGGGCACAGCATGGCCCAGGCGACACGGAGGCGAGATACTTTTGACAGAGACTCACCTGAGGCCTCAGGCCTTCACAGACGGTGAAGCAGGCCAAACACTGGCTGGCACTTCGTTTGCCTGGCTTGAAGGCGCGCGGTTTGTCAACAGATGCCCACGAGTGCCCCCAATTGGGATGCACTGGGATGCACTGATGCCGCGAGTCGAGTAGGTGGAGAGCATCATCGTGGCAAAGGAGAAGCCAAGCGAGAAGACTCATGGCCAGGGCTTGCGGAACTTCCCAGCGAACTGGATCTTGGAAGACGAGGCAGCTGACGGCTATGCTGCATGACATGCCGCATGACACAGCACAGCGATGTTCAGCGAAGCGTCAGTCCCGACAAGTCAGGTCCGCATACGTGATACTCCCTTCAAGGACACAGTCTTGTAATGTCTTGTACTATGCCACAGGCAGCAAGGCACGGTCACATTCACGGAGGACGGCGACGAGCTGGTCTTCTTCTACATGGGTGACGCCGCGCAGGTTGGAGCTGCATTGTGGCATCATCCGTCTTTGCAGCCGGGCCATGGCGGCCATGCAACAGGATGTCGCCGAAGCGCAAGCTCGAGTGGCACCCGAAGGGTAAGGGCGCGATGCCTCGAGAAAAGACGTCGGCACATGTCGGCACTGTGGATTCTGCGGATGCTAAACTGCTAAATGTTGCTGCAGTGACGGCTTGATTCTTTCGGCCGTGGCAGAAATCAAAGACTAACCCTGGTTTCGGCTCAAGTGATGTCAGAGAGCCTTGCCAGGATTGCACGGACAGGCCCGCAATGGGAGATGTCCAGCAAAGCGGGTCATGCGCAGGACCGCTCATGTTCTTTGATGCGGCTGCATTTGTGTCGACTATTTTTTGTCATCAACAAACGCACCCTTCGCACGTAGTGGTGGCAGAGGGCTTGCAGTGCCATTAAGGCGCACAGGGCACCCGACGAAGTAAGCAAATCGGAAGTCCGATGCACGCAGAACATGTACAGAAGGTTGCTGGCCTAGTTATGTATACGGTGTATACTGTGGATGTAGGTCTGTAAGCCTGAAGCCAGACCCTCAACCGCTTCAAGCGAGGACGCCAAGATCGGTGACGTGGTGGCCTCGGTCACCGGCAGCTTCGCAGGCTAGGGCTTAAGGCAGGCTTACCAGAGTGTAGTGCATAAATACATATATGGCTTACACACTCCTTCAAGTAAATTTCTGGCCCGGTCGTTTATTGAGGCCCCATTTCACCAGTTCGACGACTCCTTTCGCGAAGCCCTCATCGACGTTGCCTCTCGGCTCGTGAGTTAGCTGTAGCAGAGTCCTCTGAGCTGTTTAAGCTGATATATCAAAAGGCTGATTTTCAAGGATGCTGTGCCGCCTCTTGCCAGGTTGATGGCTGTTTGAAGCACAAGCCGGAGAATGTGCCAGTCGAGCAGCAGCAGTCCTACATGACATGGACTCTCGTGGCATCCTTGTGTGAAACCACGAAGCCGTGGAGCTGAGTTGTGTTTCAAAAAGGTATTTCGCAGAACACCTTGAGCCCATCCTCAGTGCAGTGGTCCCATTCTCAGCTCATCAGCTCGCAAGCATGTGGGGACCCTGTGCCCATGCCACGACCTTGTTGAGGCTGTGGACTGCATCGCAAGCCAGCCAGAGAATCCCACTGCCTTTCTGCAGGTTTGGGCAAGGCCCCTACTGAGCGTGACAGAGAGGCGCTGCATTCCTGCCTGGCGTGCCTGGGCACGGCCACTTTGCATGCTACCAACTGAACAAAATGAGTGGCCGAGATATTCGCAAAAAGTGGTTCGCCGAGGCAAAGCAGCGCGAGTACGAAGCCTCCTTGCCGCGCGAGGGCGCTGAGCTGCAGGCCCCACCGTGTCCCTTCGTTGCCCTTACGGATGATACGGATGAGGGGTGTTTGGCTTGGAGGGCACAGGGTTATTAATCGTACTTGAGGAGCCGAGGCTCAGGGCTCAGGAGCGGGGCTCTTGTTTGAGCGCCGACAAATACTAGTGTCTGGCCAGTGTCTTGCTGGTGGCAGGAGGCAGTCTGCAGAGAAACGCCACATGAGAAAACATTGGGCCAGACAAAACTTTAATTAGGAAACTTTTTGGACAGCCCGTCATGCCCACACCACGGACAAGACAACCCACAAGGAAACACCACGAACCCTTCCGGACAGCGCACACCATCCAAGGGATCACACAGGAAGGCGAAAGGCAGGGCGTGTTTGCTTCAAACTGGGGCTGTGGCTCCCATTGCACGAAATGAACCATCACTAGACATGGACATCGTCACACATATTCAGCAGCTGTGGCACTTCTGTATCTCTTCTGACTGATGACTTGGCAGCAATCCGCTGAGGCATTGAGCGAAGAAAGGTTCAGGGCCAAGTTCAGGGCCATCGAGTTTTCCGAATCCCAACCTCTGCAGGATGGGCAACTGGACATGTCGCCAATCGCCCGTATGGCCATCTCCAGCTGGCAGCACAAGGCGCGCGCTCTGCCCATGTCATGTGTAGAATCTTCAGAAGCCAATCGAGGGGAGTGGGGGGCAAGCAAAATCAAGCGAATCATCTGAAGGAGTGTGCTCGTGAGCTGGAGAAGCTGCAGCAGCAACATGGCCTGCTGCGGGATGCCGGGGCCCTTAAATCTTGTAAACAAGGCATGTGGGAGACCCTGCTTGTGGAGTTCTGAATTTGGGGAGGCCAGGCAAGCAAAGATGAGGCTAAGGTGTGCACGTAAGTGCACGTATGTGCACGTATGTGCACGTATGTGCAATGTGCATGTTCTGAGAGAATGCCGCAAAACTGCCCATGCAATATAGTATGCTGTGTGAGGAAAAAAGGAGAAGAGCCCGCAAATGCTAGAAGAGTCGGCAACCGACTGCTCTTTCGCCTTCGCTGCTCTTGTGCTGAGGTCCTCAGGTCGTCACAGCGCGGCCTCGGACTCTGGCGGGCGCTGGAAACGGGAGGCGCTTTCAACTGAGACGAAACCCACCCCCCCTCTTCCCATCATACTAACCCCCCACCCTCTTCTGAGCCGAGGGGGGGTGGGGGCTTTACAGACGGAGCCACAGACGACATCCTCCACGACACTCTGTTTTTGTGCTAGCTTTCCCGCTACTGCAGTTTTGCCAATACATCATGTTTGTGCTGGTTAACTACTGCCTGATGCCATGCTACGAACGTTGATATTGCGGTCTTGCCCCTATCCTGCTTGGTTGTTGCGAGTAAAGCGGCTGCTGGCATTGCACCGTTGCTATGTTGCTGGTAACTTAAATGATTAGCCTGTGCTGCCTGTGATTCTCCTTGCCCCTTGGTCTTTGTGTAGTGTCGCCTGTGTGTTCTTGTCGCAGTATTCTGTGCAGATATGTGCAGTGTCTACGGGATACGTACATGTTAGGGCTTCGAACCCGAAGCCTCTGCAGATCGTGCAGCCTTGTTCACCATCTTGGAACCCTTTGGCTTGGCACAAGGTGGGGGCCCCCGGAAGTTCCGAAGACTTCCGAAGAACAATATTTAAAGCAGTTCCACTCAGAAGCAGCTCTCTGACTGTTGTTTTCTACGTCTGCTCTCCAGGCCATTCGAACTTTGCCACGGGGGCGGAGCTCCTCCCAGAGCCTCTGAGTTGTTGTATTTCTTCCAGAGGAGAGTCAGAGGGTGGGTCTCAGTGTGAATCTCTCAGGTGGCCATGGACTACCTGGGCAAAGTTCTCCGGTGCTTGCGCAGCCGCGGCACGGGGACCTGGGGGGAAACATGTCCTTTTGATGGAGTGCAGTGGCGCAGTGCTTAGTTTTTTGAGTCGGAGGAAGGGGGGAGGGTTGGGGGGAGGCAGGGGGCCCGCCCCTTCCCTTCCCTTCTGCATGCGACGCCCTCTGAGAGTGAGCGCAAAGGTGTCACAAGCGCGTCCGCGGCCTTCCTGCACTTCAGCCCCGACCAGGTGCCCTCAATTTGTTTGCTCGGGGAAGACTGCTCTGGCATGAACGAAGTTCATAAAGTCAGTTTATACTATAGTAGGTCCTTTCTCGGTGTCCGACACACGAGAGCAGTGTGATTGCGCGCTTGAATTTCGGCTCAGCTGCCATGGCAGCATGGAGTATCATGGCATTCCCATAAATGCCCTAGAGAGCCCAGTGGCCACAAACCGCCCATGAACTGCCCCTTCGTCAGAGCCTGAAGCCCATTGAGAGTGAAAACTCGACAATGTGGTGCTACCGCAGAGAAAGGAACAGTTCCCTCCCAACGCCATATTTCCCCCGACTTTCTGCTGGACTTCCGGGAAAGCGTCGTCAACTGAGCACCTCGGATCAGACATCATGTTCCGCATGTTCCTTAAGCGGCAGCTTGAAGGGTTGAGACGTTCTTCCTTTCGAGGTGTGGTGTGGTACACCATGGTGACGCCAGGAGTCGATCTCAGATCTTGCCACTGAATCCCCTGATTTCTTTCTCCAAAAACATGTTGTGCTCAGGGACCTCTCTGATGCCGCGATGCACTTCAGAGCTCGCTTGTCTGCCAGGCACGCTGCCGTTGGCATGTGACCAGCGACTTGCCCTTAGTCGCGGGGGGGAGGGGTGGGGGTGCTGCGGTGCTGCCTACTTTGCCGTCCGTCCAGCCTTGACAGTCTTGATATTCCGCTTCGATTCGAAGGCATGGCCAGCGTGGCATGTGGGGCGACGCCCAGTCGCTGCCCGCGTGAGCCTGCTTGTGTTTTGCTGGAAAACATGGCACCGGCGGCATGGCACAGCTGTTTTCAGGCCTGCCATCCGCCAAGTCCACCACGTCCCAGGCGAGGCTCTGAGGGACCATTTCTCAGCACAAAGTAATATGAACAGGTGAACAGGCCTTTCAAGGGTTCAAAAGGTGTTTTCCAAGAGCCACGCCGCTGTTGAACGCCACTGTGACTGCGATGGCCGGCCCGGAGCTCCCAGGCTTCGCGTGGTGCCTTGGGGCTCGCCGCGGCGCTGCCGGCTCGCTTCTGGCCGCTCGTGACACTCGCGTTCGAACTAGCTTAGGGAAGCGAAGGCGAGATGTTCAGCCTGTGTGGGATGTGGACCGATGTGGACCGTGCTTGACTTGGACCGTGCTTGGCTCCTCTACCTTCGCGCGTCCGTGTAGCGTAGGCTCTTGTTCGACTCTATGAGCACAACAGCAGACCTTTACACAGACCGCAAGCCAAATCAGCAAGGACTATGCAATTGCCAGCTGCATCGACAGCCCGCCTTCGAGTCTGTAGACGACCATTTCCCCCAGTAGCCCTGCAACTTCCGACGTCCGATAAATTGATACCTTGACTTCCGGATGGAAGACAGCCTTTCTCTTGAAAGATGACTTATGGGCGCAGCGCGGAGCTGCGCTGAGAAGCCCTGGTGCCTGTCACCGCACGCCTGCGACCGTGATGGGCAGACGTACCTGGACTTGGTGACGGCTACGTGGCTAAAAATGATATCAGCTGATATCAGCTTTTGTGGGGCCAGAGGCTTTCTTTTCTCCTGAAGTAGCTCCGAAGCCTTCTGGTAACATAAACGCACCTTGGGAGCACGCGCTCGACCGTTTGTGCCCTGTCCGAGGCTATACCAAGCCACGGGCAATGCGGAACCTTCGATGAGGAAGTTATCGAAGTGGAGTGCCCTGCAGGCGCCATTTTCCCCGAGACGTTGCAGAACCTGAAGTTGCTGGACAGGCCCCTCAGCCTTGAAGTTGTTGCTTTTCATCTTTCACTTATTTATGGACGTTTCTAATCGGTCCGTTACAGCTTGAACCAACAAGTCACCGAGGCACTTTCTGGTTTTCTGTGGCACCTCAAACCTTGTGGCGTTGAGATGGGTGCTGCGCTTTGGGGCTTCCCCGAGTACCCATGATTCCAACAGCACCACCGGCTTGCACGTGCCTTGGAGGTGATCAGAATCCCGGACTTTTTCGACCCTTGCGACGAACTACACTAGATTCAGTAGATCACCTCGGCAGGGAGGCTTTGGAGCGAGCCTCGTGCAACTGGCCCCCGTATCCTGGGATGTTGGACAGTTCACTCTCATTCAAGAGTAGTCTTTTATAGGAGGCCTATATGCCTGTACATTCTTAACTTAGGTGGCCTGCCGAAGTGGCTCCGGCAGCGTGGTCTCCGAGTTGCTCCGGCACCGGCCGTCCTTGGACCGCGCCGACGTGGCGGGGTGGACGCCGTTGCACGTGGCCGCCCGCATGTCGCGCTGCAGCATTGTGGTGCTCCTGCTCAAGGCCAGATCTAGCACCAATTGCTGGGGATCCCTGGGAATGAATACTGTCATGTCGCAAGTGTCCCAAGCTCTGAGTGAATGAAGCAGATGTTTATCTGACAGACGCACAAGGGATCGAGGAGAGCTGTCTCGTGTGAAATGGCATGTGCCGTCCAGGCTGGTGCACCCATCTGGGTTCGCAACAGCCATGGTGAGCTCCCGTCTGATATGTGCCTTGACGGGGCCACACACTCGGCGTTTGCATCCTTCCAAGAGTACTTGCTGTCAAGTCCTCAAATCAATGCTGCCGCCTGGAGCTTTTACTGGGATCGGCCAGAGGCTGAGGATTCCGAGGCACCCCTGCCCACACCGTTTTTCACGCCTCAGCACCCTATCGCCAACTTTCGTGGCCAGAAAGAAGCGGTGCTAATCGCCACACGAGTTTTCAACGCGCAGCCCGGCTATGGCATCGCCTTCATCCGAGCCGCAGGTTTGGCGCATGATTATCCCAGGACTCAATATACATCGACAGCTGCGATGAGCACATAATCGAAAGGGGAAAACTGCGAAACCTTAAGCGCTGCGCTGCTCACGCACTCGCCAAGCCAGTCTGAAGGAGCTCCTCCAAGTTCCTCTACCAAGACGGCATCAATCGCAAGGCTGGGTGGGAGTTATGGTTGTTATGTTTGGGAGCTTTTTTGGGGCCTCGGGACATCTTCGGAACAGTTGGTACCTTTCCAGCATCGGGCGATGAGCAGAGGCGTCCTGTCTCCCTGGTTTGAGGCAGTCGGGCACTTCCTGGGTCAGACCTTTGCAATGTGTCGGTGCCTGAGCGTACTGCCTCGACAGTGCTGATCAAGCAACAGCAACAGCCTTTCGAAAGTGTTTACCCGAAGTGGCAACTGTTGAAGCCTTGAAGCAAGGGAGCACGGTGTACGACATATTCATGACACATGATATTTACTACATAGCAGCCTTCGCAACCTTAGCAATATGTGGGCGCGAGGTTGGGGTTCCTTTGCAACTGTTCGCCAGCGAGGTGAAACTCTTCGCCTGGCTTTCTTCAGCCGCTGCGAGTTTTGGAACACGGGGGTCGTCTCTGCCCTGGTGGAAGCCCGACGTGGATTCGATTGGCAACGGCCTCAGACCACACTACAGCACCATATACAGACAGTACCTCACACTTTCACGTTTTCTTTTCAGGTGTTCGCGGTACGCGCCTACAGTTTTAAGTGCGTTTCGGGGTTTAGTAGGCAGCGCTCCCTTTAGAGGCTCACATCTCCTTTCAGTGTTCAGTTCTTGCCACTCACCACCATGTGATCCTTGGCAGTTGACCCCATCTTCAATATAGGGCTAGGGATGCACCATCCGCTGCTCCATTTTGGGGTTTCGTCTTTTTGGGGTTTCGTCATTCATAATTCAGACATTGGTGGGGGTTCGGTTGCTCAGGCCGGAGGAGTTGCAGCAGATGAGCCGCATCGTCTACGCCATCGCCATCAACTGGTGGACCTGCCACGAGGAGGCCCAGAACTTCCAGAACCTACAGCAGGAGGCAGAGGCCGCGGTTCAGCTCCCCTCCACTCCTCCCACGGACAATTTCAGAGAGAGAGGGAGGAACGGAACACCCTCAAGCCCAGCAGAAGAAGAAGAAGGAGGAACGGAACAGGTCTCCATGGGGGAAAGGGGGGCATGTCTGACATCAGCCCTCAAACTGAAGGAAGGACGGGGGCGGAGATAGTCACAAACTTAAGATACTCGTATATACTTGGGCTCCGATCCGAAGGTCCCGCATCAGTGATCACAGACTATCTTTTGTCTTTTTGTATGACATTCGGCCTAAAAAAGCTGCGAGAAAAGCCCAGGCAGATAGGTGCACGCACGTGCGCAGCACGAAAAGTACAGTCTCCCCAGGCTCCACTTGTGGAGTTGGATGAGATCCGGGGCTTGGACTTAAAGACGGACATTGGCAGCGCAGAGGCCTTGCAGCACATGATGCTTTCCGTGCTGTGCTTGCACCACTACATGCACGAACAGCGGAACGACATGGACTTCGAAGCCTGGAAGACGCTGCAGAGCTCCCAGGGCACCGCAGGTGAGATTCCGGACGAGCTGCTCTACAAGATCTGGCGTGTGGTGCGGAAGGAGGCGCTTCCACAACTCAGCGTGCCTGGCTTGACTGGCAGTTCCGGTGGTAGCCACAGCCTGAAGATCGTTCTGCCTGAGGCAGACGGGACGAGCTTGGAAGAGGGCGACAAGACTTTGCTGGAGAACGTGGAGCAAACTGAGCAGAGCTTGGCGCAAAGTGAGCAAATTCCATGGCTCCAGGGCCTTCCGAGCCTTCAAGGGTGGTTAAACGTCAGCACGCCGGGCCTCGAAGCAGATGTCAAAGGTCGTCTTTGGGCCAGCGTATGCCTTGGCTTGCTCTTCTTCTCCCTGTCACCTAGAGCCGCTGCCCCAGAAGCTTTTGTGAGCTTGTCCGGTGTTTTCCCCTCCTGGGACGGTGGCTCCATCATCTTGGAGAAGTGGCGGAGCATCGACGGCAAAAGCGAATCCTCATCTCCCTCCAACAACTTTGTGACCGGCGCCTTGCTAAAGCCTGATGGAAGCTGGAAAGAATGCAACTTCCTCAAAGTGGAGCTTGGACTCACGCCGCAGGAGGATCCGCAATCCTGGCTTTCCTGGCTGGGCTCTATCGAAAACACCCGAAGCTGGGTGTGAAATTCTGTGAAAGGGGTGAAGCCCTCTCACGTTCGTCTCTGTGTGTTTCAACATGTCTCAATGGTGTCTCAGTATAACGTCTCAGTAGCATCAGTTGCTCCACTCCCGCCGTTCTGACAGTCGGCAGAGCCGATATGACAACTTGAGCAGAAAGCGGCTGAGAGAATGAATCTGCCGGGGCTGCACTCTCCATTTGGAGTTGAGTGAAAATGTGGAACCCAGCGCCTCCCCAGATCTTTGACCGTTGACCATTCAAAGGGGTGAACTTGTTTTTTTAGACCCTTTAAACAAGAAAGCAAGCAGGGTAGGTAGTATAGCTGCAGCCGGTCGTATCACCCCGAACTTCTGGATATGGAAACTGCTGCACAGGCTGCTGTTGGGGCCACACTTCATCGAAAGAAGATCGCCCTGCGAGCGCGGAAGGTCGGGTATGAAGCTTCATAGGCTAGGGTGTGGGGGTTACACCAAGGGAGTGTCTTGGGTCACACCGGGCGTTGATTCCACTTCAGTCACTTTTGTCATGGCCGTGCCGAGAACATCCCATGCCCTTGCGTTTCTCTTTCGCTCTCACCCAGTCACCCAGTGCACTGTAGACTCTGTAGATGCCACAGAATCGCTGTTGAGGCGGCCTTCTCTGTGGCTGCAGAGGTCTTCGAGGAGGACGAGGCCGCACATGGCCGCACCAAACTTCAGAGTGCCGGTGCTTCCTGGGACCTTGATTCGCAATCTGCAAGCATTGAGCCGGAAACCCTAGAGTCCCTAGAGACATCGAGGTAGGACATGATGGCTCTGGCGCAGGTGGATGTCGCCATCATTGGCGCAGGCCCAGCAGGAACGTTGCTGGGCTACTTGCTGGCGGAGCAGTACGATAAGTGGGCGGCCCTGCTCGACCCTCCTGTTTCGTCACAGGCTTAGATTGCCACTGACCCCAGGAAGGTCACTCTCATCGACCCGATGGCCGACAAGAAATGGCCGAACAACTATGGTGTGTGGCAGGCTGGGACTGGGAGCACTTGCCTGTGTTGGAGCGTGAAGCACCTAGCCAAAGCCCTCGCCAAGCTTTCGCTAAGCTCTCACTAAGCTCACTTGATTTCTATCGTCGAGTTGCAGGCCGAATGGGATGCCCTGGCCAAGAAGTTAGGGCTGGAGCTCGAGGCCTGCCGAGGCCCCAGGCAGGCTCGCGCCCCCCACTTATATACCTTGGCACCCGCTATCGTTTTGAGAAGAGCAAAACACAAGCACAGAGGTTTGGGAAGCAAGTGGGCAGTGACGGACTGCTTCTTCGGAGGCAGCTGGGAGGCGATGGGGGAGTTCTTGCAGCACTGCACAAGAAGAATACCCACATGGAAAGAATATGTAGCCAGAGAATCGGATCTCCCAAATGCTGGTGTCCAGCCCTGCCCAGTTGCCGGATGAGAACCGGCTTCGGTTGGACCGCCCCTATGTCCCAGCCTAAGATGGCTGAGCTGAGGTTTTGAGACTTTGTGCTTGTATTGTTATTGTCACTGTGGCCCCTGATTGTTCGTGAGAACTTCCCTGTGTGGGGTCGAAGGCCCGGGTCGACAGGGACAAGCTGAAGGCACTCCTGAGAAGCAGCTGGGGCCTTAAGCGTTAAGGCCGTTAAGGCCTAAGCTGCACCCCCAAAGTTTCTGCCACCTGAGACCACAAAGCCAGATTCCCCGAATGAGGTTCGAAGCTCCAGGTGCTGGAAGCGGAGGTGGAGTGCCAGGCCTTTCTATAGGTCGTGGGCTTCTCTGGAAACGACCGCATCCGACTACAAAAGGCTGTGGCTAACAACATCTTCGACAGCCCTGCCATACGACACACTGCAGACGGCACCATGCTCAGCCTTCTGAAGCTCGAAGCCAAGAGCTCTCTGAGACCATGGGAAAACCTTATACAACATTCAACCCACCTCAACTTGAGACATTCGGATGCCGACTGCGCATAGAGGCCCGAACCCTCTAGCCAAGCATGCAAAAATCCAAACCTCTAGACCTGAGAACCCACATTTTCATCAGGTTTCCGAAGCTCTCAGACCTATAGGCCCTGGACCCCGAACACAGGGCCAACACATCCAAAGCTCATAATATGGTGGGGGGGGTCACAGGGTCAGATTGTCCACCATACAGGGTCCATAGAGGTTCCAGATAGAAATACTAACACAAATGCATACAACTAACCAGGGTATTACCCCAAAAGAGCATGTCGAGGGTTGTGCCCGGGCCTTAGCGGATTGTTACAAGCCCTATAATACGCCTCATTATTCATAATTCATAAATGTGCCCTATTCGTAGAGCTGAAGGCTCCGTCCTTCTCCTGTCAGATGGCTCGGCAGTGCGGTCAAGGCTCCTCGGCTTTGAAAGACAATGAGCAGGTGATAGCTCCTGCAAACAGAGCGGATAACGCAAGTGTCTAGTATTGCTTATACCTATACTACATACGCATACATGGTACAACTAAACGCTTACAATAATGTACCGCTTATTGTACTGGCAACGTTTTACTGCCCCCCAAACACCAGAACACCAAAGCACGAACTTACCGCTGGCAGAGAGGCTGGTCGTCGACACGACCGGTTTCGAGTCCCGCCTGACACGTCGCCTCTCAGCACCGGTGGGGCGCTCGTTTGGATGCCGAGACAAGCTCAGAGTTGGGGTTCAAAGATCAGTAAATTTCACGAGGGCCAGCCGCCATCTCCTGCGCCGGGCTACCAGATTGCCTATGGCTGCGAGGTTGCCCCGGGCCCAGAGAATCAAGGGGGGCGGGGGGTTGACTTGCCTGTAAGAGGGAACGCAATTTACCTCGACGCGTGATCAGGCGTGGCGCTAGGCTTAGAGTGTCCAAGATCGGACTTCTAGGTGCCCACTCCCACGTTCCTTTAATGAAAGTTGTGTGCAAGCTTGATGAATGCACAGAAAAGTGGGGGTGGCAATTCTGGAGATATCCTGACAGCATCTACTGGGGTCATCGAGCTAAGAACGTTCATATCAGATCCAACCAACCCGGCACTTGTCACTTGGAAATCCAGGTGGTGGACGGGTCTTTCCACTACGCGCCAGAGGCGATGACGCTGTTCGACTACCGCGGCGGACTTAGTCACCATGATGTCACCGTCGGCAGAGCCGTGCCAGTCTTGTCCCAGCTTTCCAGGAACGGACCACCTTAGCTTTGAGCCGGCCATGAGCCCAAACGAGCCTTTTGCTTTGGATTCTCTGGTTGTCTCCGATCGCAGGAGTGGGAAAAAAGGGCAGAGAAGGAGCCAACCTTCATGTACGTTATGCCCCTTGGCCCTGCGAGGTCCTCAGTGGGCGCCTGAATTCAGGGCCGACTTGAACCCTTTCCCTATAGCTATCTTCCCACATCAGCATAAAGGTCTCGACCCAGGTTGCCGTGATGTGGACTCCCCTTCTTACGGTGGCTCTCATCTGCTCTCACCGAAACGCTCAGGGGGGAAGTGGCAAACAAAAGCATACATTCGTTTCCCCAACTAATCCCCAGCAAAACAAATATAGCAGGGGGGTGGGGCAGGGTAGGGATCTCAGTGTCCCCTATTCAACATTCTTTGTTTCTTTCGATATTCCCGCAGCGTTTTTCGATCTGGTTCGGCGCCAGTGCACTGCTGGCCCAGGTGGAGGGCGAGCCGGACGCCCAAAGGGCCATGTGCTCAGATGATGCATGTTGACCCCAGGCCCCTGTTCCAAGGGGCAGCTTCTGTCGAACCAAGGTGTTCTTTGAAGAAACCTCCCTCGTTGGTTCCCCAGCTTCCGCCACCATGGGTGCGCAAATGTGGTCTGTTTGTGTCCAAGTCAGAGGGCCTTTGGTTCTCTCATGTTCTCTCTGTCCACTCCTGTGACTCCTGTCTTGGAACGCCTTGCTGCTGTTCGCAGGTTGCCCGCCCTGCAGTGAGTTTCGAGGAGTGCAAACGGCGGTGCTTCCAGAGACTCAAGTATCTAGGTGGGAGCCATGCAAAATTCCCTTGTGAACTCAAGGTCTGTAATAGTTTGTGAGAGGCAGAAAATGACGGTTGCAGGCATCTCCTACAGGGAAGAGACCATTGCAGACGAGGCCCCGCCCACAGTCTCACCTGCCGTCGGGCGCTGCTTTGCATGCAGCAGGAATTCTGCTACATACCCATGGGTGGTCCGTTGCCCGAGCGACTTGACTCTGCATGAAAGGGAGGAAAGACACTTGTCTTGAAAGCAGAAACCATACGCCCTAATCTGCTAAGATGCCAAGGCCTGGGCAGCGCATTGTCGCATTTGGAGCAGCCGCAGCCATGGTCCATCCCTCCACAGGCGTTGGCGAGCCCATCAGCCTATCGATACAACATTTGAGCAGATCTCTAGTCACCTTTGCAGCGTTTGGTGTCGGTGATGTGCGCCTAATCCATGCGGTCACATGGACCATGTTCTCGCGAGATGCAGCCGCGGGCCACTCAGAGCGAGCAGTGAGTAGTGTAGACGTAGACGCAGACAGCCGGTGCTGCACGCGGCCTGATGACAACCACCGTCCTCTCCTCAGCTTCTGACACAAGAAACGATGTGCTGAGGGCAACGATGTGTGGCTGTTCGCTCTGTCCTTGCAGGCAGAGGCAAAAGAAGGGCTTCTGAAGGAGGATGCAGAGTTGGGCAGTGCTCTTAGGCTCTTAGACTATTCGAGAGCAAAACCCTGCTGATCCCTCAGCATGTGCTGAGGCATGAAGATGGATGTTGACAAGGCCAAAGAAACTGCCAGCAGCATCAAGGATGACACGGCCAAGTTTGCCAAGCAGCTTGGAAACGACATCGGCACAACTTGGGAAGAGCCACTCGGCTTTAGCTTTCAAGAAAGCAGGGGGGGGGGGGGGGCTTAGCGTGGTGCATCCAAGAGAAGAACTGTGCTGACTGTGCTCTGCGAGGATGCGATCGGCCAAGTTCACGATGGCCTTGGATGCTGAAGATGATACCTGGTGGAAGAAGCATCCCGGCCAACAAGGGATGCCTTTCGTGATGTGCTCTGGGTGTTGGGAAAGAGTCGTTGAGATTTCTGCTATGTCTTGCGCTGTTCCCCCTGACCATCAGGGCAATCAAGTGCTTCATGCGCCCTGGCTGCAGCGGCAGTGTGCGCTCTACCCTCTGTGTGTGTGCACACCAACGTGCAGCTTGAGCAGCTGAGATGATTGCGTGAGCAGGTGTCTTGCTGCATAGTTTGAAGGACCTATTTGATGAAGCCGCTGATCATCATCATCATGATTTATGTCTTCATCGCGCAGCAGTTGTACAAGGCCAACGACATGTCCCGAGGTTGCTCCCGACAATGTGCCCGGTTCTTTTGTTGGAAGCTGGGCTTATAAGTGGAGCAACCTCGAGTGTCCGCAGGCGCTTCTCTTGTTCTTCTTTGGGGCAGGTCTACAAGATTCTGCCGATTCACTTGATTGAGATGATCTTCGCAGTGGGGCTTTGCTTTTTCGGAGGCGAGTCGGCCGCAAGCGGGCAGACCGAGGAACAGGTTTAAGTAGACGGCGCATCGTAGCAGATAGACATGACAGCTATTGACAGTTTCGCCCAGGTGTGTATTTTGCCTCGATTGCAGCCTACGAAGCTTTCCGCAACTTTGGCGGCCAACTGCTGATCGATGTCCTCCCGCCTCATTTACATCCGCTGCCATGCTATGCTGACTGTTTGCCTTGGAGTCTGAGCAGGGCCTCTGGGGTCTCTGGGGCCCCAATGCATAGCTCATGAATAGCTCATGAATAGCTCATGCTCATATGGCGGAGAAGGGTTCAGAAGCCAGGAGCTTGCGCTGTGCTGGGAACAGGCCAGAGGGATCTCTCGGGAAGAGCAAGCGAATCTGCCTTGACAGCTGCTAGCAATGTTGACGGGGAAAGAGTCGAAGTCAGAACTATCGCTTCGCATCGCTTCGTTTTCGAGGCTCTCCTGGTCAAGGCGGTCGGGTCCCCAGAAAGTTCAACTTACAGGTTCAACATTTTTCAAAAAGCAAAAGTACCTTTTAGGTTCGCTGGGCTCTGGCCTCACCGCTTTCTGGCCAAGGCAAATGAGATCGACGACAAAAAGGACGAGAACAAGGCACGGCCGGCACGGCCACTCCCGGGATGGTAAGCTAAGCAGCTAAGCCCACATCCGGCCACTGAAGGATGGCATTGAGGACGTCAAGCAGATGAGCTACAATGAGTTGATCAACCACAAGGCCTGTGGCCTGTGTACGATGCACAGACTCTGCCCCAGACCGTGCCCCACCACTAGGCTAAAATGGCCATGATGGCTGTCGAGAAGCCCGACCGCTTGATGAAGGCAACTGTCTGAAGCTTGCACCAGCACCCCAACACTCCCTCGTTGAATCATGCCAGAAAACCCCCGAAGCCCTTTCACGACATGAGCCAGGCCACTCAGTACCTCTTTACGGCCTGGGTGTCTGCCTGATCCTCGGTCCTCGGTACTAGGAACAAGCATCTCTAGAACTCTGTATAGAAAGTGGGGGGGGAATAAGTTGGGGGGTATATGGGGCCGGGGCGGGGGGATTCTCCAAACCCTCCTCTTGGACCAATTCTCTGGAAGCAGGTCATCGCAACCTTGAAGTCGCAGTCGGCCCCCAAGAGCGTCGCATTGAGAGTTGCTGTTTGCTATTCCCCTATACTACCCTATACTCTGAACTGGGAGCTTATAAGAATAATTATTCTGTGCTTTTGCTCCGAAGCAGGGTGCGCAGTTGTCGGGGTTTGGGGATGCCAGCCCTCTTGGCCTTGAGGGGTGGGGGGTTGCGGGGGTGGGGCAGGTTCGCCAAGACGGTGGCCATTGCGCTGGGCATCGCAGATCAGCTGGAGCTGCCAATGGTGCAGATCTTCGGCCCCATGCTCGCCATGTTGTTGGGCAAGGACTCGCGCATCAAGTTCGTTTTTGAACGTGCTCAAAGCAGCTTCAAAGTTAAAGCGGCAGCTATGTAAGGCAACTTCATGGCACTTTTGGAAGCATCATGTGCCTTAGCAGGACTTGACACACTGGGTGGCCCCTATCATTGGAACCACCATCAAAGTCATAGCTGTGGTCATTGCCTCCTACATCCAGGCGCCTGCGAATCCAACGTCGCTGCAGCCCCCCCCCCCCCCCCCCCATTGAATTGCGCGCTCTGGCATGTGCAGTCGATTCATGACGTATACGGACGCACCAGTAAGCCAGATCTTGGCTAATTAGCAGTCTTCTGTTGGCAGTCAGTGAGCCAAACTTGGTGAGAACAGCTGGAAGGCCGTCATCAGCGCATTCTACTCCGGCTTGCGCGGCGGCCGGTTGTTCGGAGAAGCGCCGCTGGGTTGAAGAAGACGATGTGGAAGCTTCTCACTTAAGCCTACGCAAGAATCTCTTTCTTTTCGCAAGGCAGCCTTGCCATGCCGAGTATATGGTTAAGCTGACCTTTGGCTGTTGGAACTGCAGGTTCATGTATGGAGTGATGCCGTACGTGAGCTGCCGGCTCAGTTGCAGTTGACTCGCAGGGAGTGGGGGAGGTTCTCTGAATTTTCTCTGATGAGTCCCAAAGGTCCCTACCTCCCCGAGTGCATGAACATTCCGAAGGATTTCAACCCTGAGGAGTCGGCGCCCCAAGGATTCCCAAGGATTCTTGGAAGGAGGCGCAAGGGGATTCGCACAGATCCTTGGAGGTCCTACATTGACGAGATCGTCGGCTTCCCCCTTGCCGCAGCAGCCAAGCTGCGCATATCCATGCACATGTGATCATGATTGCTGCCTCTTGTAATAATCAATGTCGCTGTCGGTACTGCATTTTTTCATGCTACGGAGGCCTTGGTGTTTTGTGTTTTTGGGATGCGTGTTGGTCCAGAAAAGGCTGGCTTCTACTACCAGATCACCAACGGATTTGCCTTAGACTTCCCCTACAGCATCATCATGTTCCCCTGCACCATGGTGGAGTGGATCATCCGCTGGCACATCTACACCTAGGAGACGACACCCTTGGGCAGCAGAGGCTGCACACGATTCCCTTTGTCCCATAAGGAGCCCAAATCTGGCTCAATTTGAGTTCACAACTCCCTTCGGCCCTACGGTCGCACCGCACAACTCCGCCTCTCCGCCGGCTCTCCGCCCCTTGGGAAAAGGACCCTCTTTGAGAGTGTGGGAAGGCTGTTGGGGGCAAACTGACTTTCTTTTAAAGCTTTTGGACTGTGAGTTGACTGCATCGCGCAAGCAAAAAGAGGCGCCCCCCCCCCCCCCCCCCCCACAGAGGATGTCAGCATTTTGCTCAAGAAACTGCCGTGAGCAAATCCTCTAATGCGTGCAGCCTGGAGGCTACCAGCTCTGCCGGATGATGTCTGCATCAAAGGAGCTGAGCTTAATATTCGGTGTATTGACAAGGAGACTCTTTTCTTCAGGCCTGGCTGTGCATATTCCTAGGATGTGGCAGCTGCAATTGCGGGAGAGCTCGACAAAGGCTCCCAGACGGGCACCCAGAGACGATTCAGTTCCAGGGCCGTGGTGTGTCGAGCCGTATGTTTACGTACGCGTGGCCTAAGTGACGCAGAGGCCGGATGCTGTGGCTGCCGCGGCCTATGAGGCCATTTGGAGCCCGAGCCTCAAGGACTCAAATAGATGCTCAAAGAATCTCAATGAGGCTCCTTTCCATGCCGCTGAGGCCAGCAGAACCAGGCTCAAAGAGAGTTTGCGGTCTTCGGCGGCGAGCAGCTGGGCTGAAGTGAAAGAATTTGAATTTGTCTAGTGCCCGTGTGCTGCATCTCAGCTGGCATGATGTACTCGTATAGAGTCGTAGAGATTGCTCCGACAGGGCTCCTACAAACAGGGCTTTGGCATTCAGGTTCCTGATGGAGCTCGACGTGGCTGGCCTCCGCGGATGGTTTCAGGGCTTCTTCAACTTGCCGGAGGCAAGAGACTCTTTGAGCATCCTTTCCTCCTTGAACTGAGACTCTTGTCTTTGAAATCGTCGGGAGTTTCGAAATTCGCCACACTTCCCTCAGCGCTTTTGGGAGGAACTCTGGGCTGGCTTTCTGGCGGGCTGGCCAGCGCCTCTCAGGGCTTCACGGGATTCTGGAAGCGACGTTTGTTGCTTTTTTGTTGTGACCTCCCCGACCTCCCCCCCCTTTCTGTTCTTGGGGTTGAGTTCGTACGACAACATGCGGGCTTGGGTTGAGGGTTGATTTGGTTGAGGGTGTACGGTTAAAGGAGAGGTGCGTCGGGGAATAAAGCATCAGGGAATAAGCATCTTCCGAAGACCGCACATCTTCGCGCCCCGACATGAGTGGATCCACTGGAGCATCAAGCACGCTGAGCTCATTCGACACCACAAGCTTCGAGCAGTCTGAACACCCACGGTTGAAGAGAAGTGTGGAATGGTGGAAAAAATTCAAGACCCTCAAAGCCCAGTAGAGTCTAAAGCCTAGACCGTACCCGGAATGACCTTTTCTGTGTTTTTGTTCAAGTTGAAGGAGCTCTGAAAGTAGGGTGTCTTGATATGAAAGAGTGCGCATCCCCGCTCGCTTAAAGAGCTGAGGCCCTCGCTGCCGGGCAACGAGAACCACGAGCCCCTGCCCTGGTGTGGTTTTAGCGCCCGCATCAAGTTTGTATACGTGTAGACAAGTGTGCATTTCTCTCTGTTTGTAGTATAACTGCCTTCTGTATGTATTGTGCGTGAGTAATTGCAATTAAACGCTTGCGCGCGCCGCCTCGGCAGCCGGGCTGGCCCCAGGACAGGAAAGGAGGAAAGAGGGTTTCTGCAAAAAAAAGGGAGGAAGGGTCCAGGTCCGGGAGTGTGGGGGGGGTGGGGGCTTTTCGTGCCTTTTGAGGCACTCCCTCTGTAGGAGCCGCGGGAAGGCTTGGTCAGGGGGAAGGAGGCCCGATCCGGGTCTGCTTGTTCCAGACGCTTCTCGGCAGGAAGCCGAGGCGAATAAAATAGATATATGTATGTATATCACACATAGAAATATATCTTTTTAGAGGGAGAGAGCGACATGAACAGAAGCGCATATCAATATATTGTTCAGTTCAGATTTGCACGTTTGTGCAGTTGGCATATCCCACAGAGGGAGAGAGCGTGAAGAAGAGTTGCTTTCAAAGAGCTGGGTGGCAAAGCAAGCTTAAAAGACGGCCAGAAGGTCTTGGCTGCCCAGGCTGCTGTGCGCAACTGAGCTTGCAAGGGGCGGCCAGTGACTCTTCTACTCGTACCTGCCCTTTTTGCTAGACAGGTTTGGTCTCCAGCTTGTCACGAAAATCCCCTTGCCAGTGGCCGGAGCCCAAGTGCGCACGATGGCAAGTGGGATTCTACTGGAGTGGGTCGCATTGATCTTGCAAGAATGGCACGCTGGCTGCGTGCGCAGCCATTCGACAGCCAGTAGAGAGACAGCGAGGGCCCACCCAGCTTAGGCGTTGAAATTGATCGGCGGCATTGCCCGGTTCTCGCTGACGTATGGTGCTACCGGAGCTCCACATCCACATCCACATCGGGAGGTTAGCGTCGTGAAGTGTGCAGGTACATCATTGCTTCGCTCTGTCACACCATTGTTCGGCTCTCCTCCGAGCTATGCCGGCAGCTCAAAGGATTGTAACCAGGCTTTTGCGAGGTTTCTTTACGTGTGGAAGTTTCTCCACGCCTCCTCGAGGCGTGGACACCACCTGTGCCGAAAGAAGAGGCCGAGTGCGGATGAAAGGAGCACAGGTCTCTTCAGATTACCGCCTACCTTCAGAGGTTGGCGACGTGGCCGCCAAATGGGAAGCCATGCGAATGATAAAGGCGCGTATGTACGACTCCCGCCATTTCCTTCCTGATCTTATTTGCCCTTTTGAGCTTAGAAGGGTGACTTCAATGCGCCGAGGAGGCTCGGGCCGTGAAAGAGCCCGAAACGGTGAGCCCGGTGAGCCGTGAGCCAGAGTTGGCCAAAAGTGGCCCCAAAGCCTGATGCAACCTTTGATTTGCTGTTTTTCCCAGTTTTCCGGATGGTCCCTCCCTCCCAACGCAAAAGTGGTGGCTTTTGTCACCTGTGTTGCACTTGATGCCTTGCAGAGAGACTGCAGAAAGATTATGGAGGCACCCGGGTCGCACTGCGTGACAGCCTGTTGGCATCTGCCCTATCAGGACTGGACAGTGCCGACCCAGCGAATGCAGGCCCAAGATCTCTCTCAGTCCGTCGGCACCGATTGCAGCTAAGCTGCGCGTGGCCGAGCCAGGAGGAGATCCGCCACTTGCAAGCTGAAGCCTTAGTCCAAACATTCTCGCGGAGCCTTCTGCGCACTGGAAATTCTCCGCAGGTGCTTCAAGAAGCTGAAGTGCGCCAGCTCCTGCAGCACTTGGACCATGCAGGCCGGAGAACGTGAGAGATCTTATTAATGAATATACGAGAGCTTTTCAGCTTTTCCTTGTTTGAGAGAGCATACCCGTGTGCTGAGAGCTCTCAAAGTCTCAGGATCCGGAAAGGTGTCCTACCAGAACTTCAGATCGATGGTCGTAAGGTTCCTGTCGACCAGGCACTCAAGAGAAGAGAAGACAGAAAGCAGAAAGAAAGCTCAGAGCATCTCCTGGGGATACTTCGATTTGCATATACTTCGATATGGACGAGCTTATAGTACGTGACCACTCACCTCCTTCCAACCTCTTGGGGCCTTTTTCTTTGTTGTGGCAGTCGGGACTTCCACTCTGCTTTGTCTGCGGAAGAGTTCAACGCCATCATGTTCAGGATCGAGGCAAGACATGGTGGCCATCTTTGTTGTGTCTCATAACTTATGTGTCTGGAGGTTCCAGAAGAGTGTTTCGACGGTACAGAGCCTGTTGGCCCATGAAGCAGAAGCGAGGCACGGCTGGCCTCCAATGGCACGACAATTGGGCAGGCCGCGCACGATTTCGAAAGCAGTTGCAAGCAAGCTGCAAGCAAGCTGCAAGCAAGCTGCCGTGTGTCCTTGCGAAGCCCAAAACCCGACAGCGTCCGACACTCGCAAAAGAGCGGATGCCGACAGGCCCTTTCAGAGCTCGACGGCAGCAAGACAGGGGCTCTGACAGACGCGGAGTTCATGCAAAGCCCGGCGCTTTGCTGGGCTCAGCCAAGATGCTTGGGGATATTTGGGGGTGTTGCGCACCCCTTTTGGCTTTTAGGATTCTGGCCCAGGCCTCCGCATGCTACGCCTGGGCCTCTCCAACAAGGAGGTGGCGCAGGTCGGGGAAGCACCGAGTCGCATCTCGCAACATCCTCTCAGCTCCGCGCAGTCCGACAGTTCCGGCAGGTGTTCAACTCATTGAGTGCCAACTCCTTCAAGGCTGCAGGCAAGTGCAGAGCTTCTGGACTCGCCCCCAGGACACCCTTGAAACGCTCTCGGATATGCCAAACAGGCACTTCAGACCTGCCCAATCCGCTCATGCGCGGCCAGGCTCGACACCTAACATGACCGCCATGGACCGACTGGTTCAACCTCTGTTTGCACAAGTTTACACCTTTTTCGGGTTGCTCCTTGGCTCCAGGTGTCGATTCCCCTGTTCGCCTCCTTAGTGGCCAAGTGCAGCAAGGATAGTCGCCTGAAGGACCTCTGCAAGTATTCCCACCCCTGCAACTTGACCTCACAGCTCCTCGAAGGAGGCAGCAATGGCGACCTTCAGCAAGATTCGAGAGGCGGAAAACACAGTTTTCGTGCAAAAGGTCATATGAGGGGGGACAGATTTGGCCATGGATGCCTCTCGTTGTGTTGCGAGAGGTCCCGCCACCTTCGCTGAAGCCATCGTCCGAGTCCTCTTCACCTTGGTCGAGGTTTCTGAGGCGGGACCTCGCATCCTGTAGAGAACGGCAGAATTTCGTTCCTGTGGAATGCATATTCGAAACTCCCGCTGGCTTCAGGCACTATGCGGAGCCACCTGTGCGGCAGTACTTGGTCAGCCTCAAACCTTGCAGCTGTTCAATTCTGGTCCCTCAGTTTTTCAGTGAATCCACCAATGATGTATAGTAAAAAATATGTGCTCTGCAGCGCAGCTTCCACAGCCGGGCTATTTGGGGCAACTGATCTATAGGTTTACTAGGTTCTTGTGAAGAAAGCTCATGTATAAGGTACCAAGAAGGGCTTGTATATCGAGCAAACCTCATCTTAACGTGCGTGCTCAACCCTGCAAAAAGAAGTCGGGCGCTCCGCTTATCTCGGCGCCTCTTGGTCACTGCCATGCCGGAGTCCGCATCCGGCAGTTGACCAACTGCCATGCTGGCTCTTTGCCCCTGCAATTGAGAACGTGTTTTCTGGTCCATGTTGTGGAGTTGAAATGGGCCAATGGGTTGGACTGATTCGCCTGGCGCCTTGGAGCTTTTGAGAGGACCCACGCCCGCTCTTCCGTGGCGCGGGCTGGATCTCGGTGGCACTGCTGCTGGCCGACGCAGCTCGCCGGGCCTACGAAATCCGGCTCTATGCCATCCAGGCCCTTCAGTGTGAATTGCGGCAGCGGAACAGCAAAGCAGCAGGCCGAAAGGCCTGATAGACAACGGAGAAATGCATCTAAGGAGTATGGCCCAGTGATTCATGAGTTTGACCCCTGGTTCAACTTCCGTGCCGCAGAATACTTGGCAAACCATGGATGGAAGAGGTGGCTCAGCTCATCCCGGCTCTTCTGTAAAACGATCCTTTCCTTTTGGTTGTACTCCAAATGAAGGAGCTTCTGCTTTGTGCTTTTGGGCGCCGTTCAGGCGTTGCTGATTCCTAAGGTTCTTCACCTGGTTCGACCACCAGTCCTGGTATCCACTGGGCCGTCCTGTGGCAACGATGCTTGTCTTACGTAAGCCTGTGGCTCCAGTGACACATCTTCGCACTTGTGGTGGCTCAGCACGCTAGCAGTTGCGATGGCTTCTGCGGAGCAGGACCATCTATCCTGGTATGCAGATCACGGCCGTGGCGTTGTGGCGGCTCTTGCAGCAATGGGATCCATCGTGGACTCTGAACTTCGTTTGCTGCTACATGCCAGCATGGCGGCCTGTCCACGATAGCTGTAGAGTGAGAGAGGGAACCGCTGCAAACGGCTCTGCCCGATTTGTCCTCCGCAGCGACAATCACAGTCCCACCTCCCCCATGTTTTTTGTTTCTTGTTTTGTTTTCACTCTCTCTGTCTCTGTCTCTCTCTCCCTGTTGCTCTGGTCTCTGCACAGGTTCGGGGCTGCGTCCGCCGTCTTCGCGGGGCTCCTGGCCATGGAGTGCTCCGGTTTGGGGGCCGCGGCGGTGGTTGCCAGCTGGGTCATGGCCATCCTCCCTGCCCACCTCTCGCGTTCCGTTGGTGGAGGCTCAAGGGTTGGCAACTCGCTGTTTCGCTGTTTCGGCGCAGAGGGAAGCTTGTGGTTCTTCTTCGTGTTGCTGTCTGGTTGTCTCAGGAGTCTCAGTTCAATAAAGGCAGCTACCAATGGCTAAAATCGAGAAAGTTTCACCCGTACAAAGATTTCGTCCCCCACCAGACTCTGCAGCCGTGAAGTCATGGTCCCAAGTTGCCCCGAGGCTTTGACAACGAGTCGGTCGCGATGCCCGCCATGTGCGCGACCTTCTTCTTTTGGTGCAGGGCCTTGCGGTCCCCTCAATCATGGCCTCTTGCGGCAATTGCAGGGCTCCTGCCTCGGAGGCTGTTACACAGCTATAGAAAACTCACTACTGCAACCGCATCGCATGTCAACGTCTAAAGCCGCACCGAGGCTGGCCTATGCGTACATGGCAGCATCTTGGGGAGGCTACATCCTCGTGCTGACTCTGGCCTTGATGTTTAGTCGGGGGGATCAGCGCGTTTTTAAGCTGTGCTACGTGCGTGTGTGTGTGTGTGTGTGTGTGTTTGTGTGTGTGTGCGCAAATGCGTGGCAAAGTCTGCTGTGGGTCTTCTCAGGAACATGGTTGGCCTGCACGCTGGCTTCTTGATGTTGCTGGGCTCGGAAGGTCAGCTCTATGCCGCGCAAGCCCCAGGTGGTCCCAAGCTGGTAGAGATGGCATCTCTCCTTTGTTAATGCCACCATAGAGCGAGGCATACACCCTCTTCTTCACTGTGGGCACCGCATTGGCCATTCAGGCACGAGCAGCGCTGTCAACTCATCAAGCTAGATACGTACCCCGTTGCTGAGATGCCCACATCTTAATATGGCGACTTACCACAATCCTGCCCCTGGCGCTAATTTTTCCTGGGATTGTTTGGTGTCTCTCTCGTATAGCAGCATAGCAGCCATAGAATATTAAGTAGTATGTCAGGTGCCGGTGGTATCTTGGACCCCGTTGCGCTCAGCAGAGCAGCTGGGGCCACTGGTGCTCTTCATCGTGCTCCAGATCCGTAAGGCCAGGGCTGCCTCCGGGTCAAGGAGCTATATGGACACCAGATCAATCGGGGAGCAGCTGAAGGACTCTGCACTTGTTTGGCCAGTTTATCTGCCCACGTGCCCAAAGCGTGCCCGACCTGTTCAACAGTTTGCCTATGGCTGTTTGTACTCAGTCAAGCTTCTGGAAACACACAAAGCCGGTGTGACTTCTCCAAGACTACAACTTGAGTCGCTCCTCGTGAGTATAGCATCTTCGTTTTAGGCTTCGCAGATAGCAATAGTGTTCGGAGCAGTGGCAGGCGTTGCAGTTCACCAAACCCAGCGCTCTGCGCGAGCTTGGTTTCCTGGCCGTCCTTGTTCTGGCTGTGGCACTCCTCATCCCCTCAGGTGGGGCAAACAAGTGCCAGCATTTCTGGGCTCTGGCATTTCGGGGTGCCTGTATGGGTTGTAGACAAGTTGTAGATTGGTCGAGAGTCTGTTTTCGTCATTATTAGTGGCTTTGGCGGGGGGGGGGGGGGGCTTTGCAGGCCTGATTGGGCCCTTCTCGGTGAGGGTCCGCGCCCTCTTCGTGAAACACACCAAGACAGGGAACCCGCTGGTGGATTCGGTCGCTGAACACCAGCCCGGGAGCTCCGACGCCTACTTGAACTACCTGGGCACGGTGTATTTCCTGGCACCTTGGGGCGTGCCAGCACTTCTTCTGAGGCCACGCCGGGACTTGGCCCTCTTCTTGCTGGCGCTGGGCGCCGTGAGCCTCTTCTTCTCGCTGCGCATGCGACGTCTGGTGAGCCAGCTGAAGCTTTCAGGCTTATAGAGGGCTCTGGGCTGAGGGGGTGGCCGACAGAAGACGCGGGGCTCTTGTGTGTTGGACTTCTTGGACATGTCTATAGGGGCAGCGTTGCTTCATTGCTTTGGAAGCTTTTAACATATGGAAGGGTCGCAAACGAAGGTGATCTTGATGGCTCTGCCCGCCTCGGCGCTGACGGGCTGCGCGCTGGGCCAGGCTTTCGACCAACTCTTGGCCCAACCGATTCTGAATGGCGGCAGCAGTGGCAGCAGTGGCAGCCATGGAGCATGGGCCAAAATCTCCCAAGTGTGGAACCGGCCCATGGTTCGCGCTGTGCGGCTCATCTCTGGTTTCTGTCTCGCTTATTTTCTTCGGCCCCACGTCGAAGACTTCGCCCAGTTCTGCGAGGACAAGGCCCGCTGGTCCCTCTCACATCCTCAGATCGTCACCAAAGCCCGGAATGGGGCTTTGATCGATGACTATCGAGAAGCCTACCACTGGCTCAAGGAAAACACCCCAGAAGATGCTCGGGTGATGTCTTGGTGGGACTATGGCTATCAAATTGCTGGGATTGCAAATCGTACCACTTTAGCTGATGGTAACACTTGGAACCACGAGCACATCGCCATGTTGGGCTTGTGCCTTTCCTCGCCTGTGAATGAGGCCCACGCCATTGCCCGACACTTGGCGGACTACGTCCTTGTTTGGGCTGGGGGTGGTGGCAAGGATGATGTAGGCAAATCAAAGCACATGGCACGCATCGCCAACTCCGTCTACAGCGGGCATTGCGCGGAGGATGATTGCGACGAGTACGGCGTCTTTCCAGATGGCCGCCCTAGCAAGATGATGCGGGAGTCCCTGGTGTACGGCCTCTGCGGAAGGACTGAGCTGGATGCCAGGCTCTTCGAGGAGGTCTACTTCAGCCGCAATCGACGCGTGCGCATCCTGAAAGTGCACCAAGTCTCCGAAGAGTCACGGGCCTATGCAGCGGATCCCAGCAACCGCCTTTGCGACGCCCCTGGGAGCTGGTACTGCCCTGGACAATACCCCCCACAGCTGCTGCGGCTCTTCCAAGACACCTCGAACCTCACCGAGTCCGAGTCGGAGGCCCAAAGCTATCGAAAGGCCTACGAGGCCCGCGTCCAAGCGCAGCTTCTGCAGCGGCCAGAAGCCAATGGAGACAATTTGCCCGAAGGCAGCTACCTGGGCTCCTGCCGGGGCTGTCGGTTGGTGGACTCGATACTTCGGTGCACCCACTGTCGCTTACCCGGATCACCCTCGATGGCCTCTTCTCTGGATTTGGCAACTTGTTGGATTCAGCAGGTCAACAACATCCACGGACAGCTGCAGTGTGAGCCGAAGCCCAACGACGAGAACATCCCGGCTGGCAGGTACCAGCAGTCGTGCAAAGGCTGCGAGCTCCAAAGCGGACTCCTTGCCTGCAGCCACTGCTCCACAGCGGCAGGGAAGCAGGTCCCATCGACCTTTCGCCCAGAAGACTGCCCATCTCCTGCACAAATCGACAACGACAACGGGAAGCTCACTTGCCAGGGTCTGCCAAATGAGGGCACGGTCCCAGAGGGGCCCTACCTGAAGTCCTGCCAGGGCTGCCAAATCCTCCAAGGCTCGCAGAAGCCTCCCGAGCTCCTCTGCAAGCTTTGCCGCCGAGCTGACGGACAGCAGATACGAGCGGAATTCCCCGAGGTGCACACACGATGCCCAGCTCCGTCCCAGCTTGACAACCAGGATGGCCGCTTGATATGCGTCGGCAAGAAAACAGGGAGTCAACATGATGGGATGGGCCGTCCTCACGGAAGGATGTCATTGGAGGTCATGTTCGGGTATAGACACGGTATAGACTTTCGGGACAGGGAGGGGGAGGGGGGCATGCGACAGTTGGCGAGAAGTTTGTCGTTCACAGATTATATGTTCATGTCATGAATGGTTGTGTGATATTTCGCTCGCCGGGGTGCAGACACAAACATGCGACTCCACGCTGACATCGTTGTGCTTGTGCGCTCGCAGAACTTTGGTGCCTTTTCGACGCTGCTAATGGACCTGGACCAGTCGATAACGCGGCTGGCCCAGACCACTTGGGCCAAGGAAGGTCGGGAGGTCGGGTTCAGGGTCCATGATGTAGCTACGGGTGGGGCAGCTACAGCAGCTATGGCTCCTCTTCAGGTCTCCAGACATTGGCCGACTCTGGCCGGAAGCTCGGATCGCTCGCAAGGGCGTTGTGCAGCGACTCATCTTGATTTCCAGGTGCGTCCTCGAGAAGGATGACCAAGCGGCTGGGTGCCAAGAATCTCTGCGCAGAGCATGTCAAAGAAACACAAGTGACACCAGTGACACAAGTTGTGTCACTGGTGTCACTTGCGTTTTTTTGCACATTTCCGTGCTGCCGAACTTATTAGAGAGATCCGCCGTGTTGCTTGCAACCATGCTTGTAACTTGTCTCAGGAAGAGCCGCTGGTGCGCATCGAGGCCCATCTTTTCCGTCGACCCCCCATCCCTTCAATGGCACGTCTAGCTTGTTCCTTGTGCCTTACGCGATCAGGAGCTCCTGCGCTGGATGGGGTCCGTTTCCTGAGGCTCACTGAAGCAGCCCATGCGTGTGACAGCCTAAGCCGACGTTGCTGATGCGCGGGTGCAGGCATGTCTTGCCGGAACGCGGCGGACTCCCCCTTTGGCTGAGCGAAGCACGCCTGGCCATGTGATAACGATAACGCCTAGGCCTATAGACCAACCGAGAAAAAACAAGATTGTCCCAAAGTTGGACAGCACTGCGGCTCTGGGCCCTCGGCGAAACAATGTGCGGCACCTCACACAACGACAGCCCATTACTCGGCTACTCTCTGCGTTTTCTCCTTGTCCCACGAGATCCCATACCTTCGGCACGTCAACACCTTGCACTATCTTGCAATGTTGCAGCGAGCACGCTCCATTTTTGGCGACTCTGACACGAGCGCTGCGGGCTTGTTGTGTTTGGTTTTGCGCGCGCGGCCGCGTCTGCAAAAACACGAGCATTTTTTCGTGGACCTCAACATCCTTGGCGCGCTTAAGAACTAGAATAGGACGATCACGGACGGGCAGGATTCGCATGGATGCGCTCCGTCCATGTGAAAGTAACCGAGCAACCATGCGGACCGCCTGTCAGTCTGCAATCCACAACGCAGAGATCGCCCATTCTCAGGTGCTATGAACCGCGAGAATGTTCGGTTGGTCGTTTCATATCTATTTTCTTCTTTTCCCGGCCCATGACAACATTCCTTTTGTGTGGGGTGTCCAGTGTCCAGCCCTTCTGCTGCGCATTTGACATCCTGACATTTCCCGCAGAGGCTCTCCAGGACAAGATCCCTTTTTCAGCACTAGAGATTTTTTGCGGCTTTCGGTTTTTCGGTCGTCGGTACTCTTAAGATGGCGGCATGTACTCGCAGCACAGACGATGCCCCTCTTGACGATGACGACATCGTCCTGATCCCAGAAGAGGTCATGCAGCAGGCAAGATTGGCCATGCAGGAGGCCGAAGTCCATGAGGTCATCGGCTTGACCAACAGGAGCCCCAAACTGACTCTGACCGCCAACAGGCAAAGCTTGAAAGCCTTGTCCTGTCAAGCTGATGAGATTGAACCCTACTTCTCAGTCTCATGCCTTGGGCCTACGGGCTCGGGCAAGAGTTTCTTCATCACCAAGTTGCTGACGGCTCTGGGTTACACAGGGACCGTGCCGTATAGCATCGATTTTAACGAGACCGATGTGGGTGACATCACTCTCTCAGTGACCTGCAACATCAGCTGCTACCTCGCCGGCTCCAAGTTGCTCTTTGACGTGGAGGGGACCGATGGCACCCTGCCGCTGATGCAGCGGATTCTGATGGGCCTGGGATCCCGCTGGCGTTTGTCGGACGAGGAAAGGAGGTTGCAGCAAGAGAGACGAGATGCGGTGGCGGAGTTCTTTCCAGCCATTGCTTTCACCATCTCTAACACCATCATCTACATCACCCGTGAACCTTTGAAGAACAGCAGCACAAGTCAAGCAATCACAGCCTTCGCTGCCAGCATTGCGAGATCCAGCACCAGTGTACGACCGTATTTAGTGATTGTGCACAACTTATGCCCACTGAATCAGTTGAGGACAGGAAAAGCGAACGAGGAAGCCCTGGCCAAGGAGTTTTTGCGGACTCATGATGATTCCAACTTTCTGACTGAGACCTTTCGAGGCGTTTGGTGTATGACCTTTCCAGATTGCAATGTGGTGGACAAAAGGAAGAACATCGATGGGGAGGTGGTCTTTGATCAACAGTTGAAGTGTTTCTCGTGGCTGTTTTGCATTGTGTGTTTACTTTTATCCGGACTCGGTCTAACTTGTGTGAAGAACCGTGGCATTTTCAGCAGGGGATCGCACTATCAGGTTCGGACTTCGCACAATCGATGAATAGTATTACGGGTGGCATCGCATACCGCTAGTCAGGTTTGTGCGAGTTGCTGTCCGAGCAGCATGAAGAGAACAAGTTGGTTCGTCGCAGGCTCCATTGCGCCCTTCCAGGCAAGTCGCTTCTGACGATTCTACCTGAAATCGTGCAACAGGTGAACGAGAAACGGCCTGTGTCAATTCCTGACATCCTCAGGACCAATCTGAAGAACGATCCAGATACGGATTGTTTGGTGCTGAGGCGAACTTGGACAGTTGTCCACAGCTTTGTGGCGGGAAGCTTGGCGGCGGAGATTCTTCGAGGCCAGACGTTGAAGGACGCCTTGTCACTTTGTATTGGCATCTCAGCCCACTACTTGGCCTGGAAGCTGAAAACGCAAGAAAAGGCAGGATTTCCGGATCAGTGGGTGGAGGACTGACCGTTGCAATTACCAAATGGTTTCGGTTTACTACGGCTTAGCACGGCTTACCCCGCAAATTTCAAAATGGATCATCACTGTCTGGAGTAAAATGACAAGTTGACTGGCGTGCACTGGGCATGGATAATTATTTCTAACTTCGGTGCCTCGTCTGTGTTTACTATAGACTGTCAGAGGGGCGGTGGCGACCTGAGGATCAAGCAGCTTCCTTGCATGCCAAGCAGATGGATTACTTGACCATGGTCTTTGCAAGATGCCAGGCGGTCTCACCTCATGGATATGACAACGTGGCCAAGCCCATGGCATGTAACGCTCGTCTCCTGGGCCACGACTGCCACATCACCGGGGAACAGGTAATCCCATCCAGGTTCAATTGGTTTCGACGGAAGGTCACCATGAAGCTCTTCGGCGGCATTTTCGACCGCTGGGAGGGGAACTTCGAGTCCGACCCAGTGCTGAAAGATGCAGGTGGATGGCAAAAGAAATGGTTCCCACTTCGGGAACCATCACCATGCTGTTGGGTTTAGGCTACTTTGGTGGTTCATTCGGGGGGGTATGAACTGCCCCATGAGGTCTTTGGGGCAAAGACATCATGCAGCAAGAAACCGTTGCTGCGGTGCGGCTGCTGCGGGTCAGCACTCCTTCGTCGGACTCTTCTTCAAGCCTTCGAAAAAACTCGAAACACGGCTTCCACCAACACAATGCCGAGCACTTACGCGACTGGTGTCAGATTCTGAAGATCACCCCCAAGGCGGGCAAAGAGAAACGAACCACGCCGTGTCAGTTCAGCCTTGCTAGAATCCACTTATCGCACTTGCATGATAGGGGTCCCCATGCTGGCCATTGAGTTTGATGAACAGTGCACAGGGAATACGCATGTTTTCCCAGCAGGTGGCGAAGCAGGCCGAAAGCAAAACCACCATTGTTGAGGACCTGAAGTTCCGCAATCATTCATTCTGCTGCGTCTGCTTCACCTTGGTGCAAAGCACACAGATCGACCTGCATGTGTGCTCGGAGTGCGTCTCCTTGTTCGACGGGATGGGGTTTCGCAGCCTCTTTCCTCGGTATTGGAGCTGGCAGGCCCAATTTACAGATGGCCATTTCCAAGTGCAATTGGTCACCGCGGAGCTTGAACTTCAAGTGTTGAGCAGTCTCTTGCAAGTCAGTCAGCCCCATGAACTTGGGAAGGGCCATGATGCTGAAAAGAAGCTGCCTCCATACAGTTCCCTTGAAGTGCAGCATGCCTGGCGGCTGGAGAACTGCAACCTTTGGCAGAAATTTGACAGCGGCAGGCGCCACGTTGCGCGGGACTTGAAGATACTGAGGCAAAAAGCCGGTGAGGGGGCTGACATGGTCCTATCCACCAAGATTGACGAGAGGACCCAACCTTTGATGCAAGAGGCTGACACGGCTGCTGGTGGAGTCATGCTGCTACATGGCACCAAGCCACTTGCCGGGTTCAGCACTTTTGTTCATGTGATCCCCCGTTATGAAAATACGTATCGTTGTCCAAGAGCCGCATCTGGGACCTACAGTGCTTTAAATGGATGAGTGTATCTTGAGAAGAAAGGCCAGAAGTCGTCCTTCCGATCGTGAACAACGGCATGAACGAACGCCTGGCATCTGGTGTTGCTGCCTTCGGGACTGGCAGTTACTTGTGCGAGGATGCGGAGAAAATGGACCAATATTGTCGGCCAGCGACATCTTCCCAAGCCCAAGAGCTCCAAAAGGCTTTGTTTGCTCAGAATGGTGTCCAGAATTTGGACGCTTGGGCGTCAACCATTCCCACGTCACGTTTGTTTTTATTTGCTGTGGTGATGACTCGACAAAAACTACAAAAATATTTTGGCTTTGCATGTCGGGCCATGTAGTTGTCCAGGGTTTCCAAGCATCAATCAAGAGCCAACCACGGTTACTTGTCAGCAGCCATGCTTGTCTACGAAGACAAGATCCTTGGGGCATCCGGTTTTCTGCAGAAACGTCCGTGAGCGACTTGAATGGATGGCTATGGTTGAAATTGCTTAACGACAAATAATCCAGCATTTGTTGGGCGAAAGCTTTGCGAGCCAGAGCCCCAATATTACAGGAGCTGTTTCTCGATCATGGTCTTTCATTCTGCTGGCCCTCAGATAGCTGATGACACATCATGATGATACGCGTTCTGAAGGTGCCGCGCCATGCTTGCAGTACCTGTCAGATGGATGTGTGTGTATATTCAATATGCACGCGGGCAGTCGTTTCTAAAACTGAGGCAACCCTAGCAACGTTCCTACAGGGTAGTCGATCCATTTTGGGCTCATTTTTTGGAAGCATCCACATTAAAGTGTTCTTTTCTTCTCCAGATTGTCCAGCGATTGTCTGTCAAGGAGGGCTTGTGCTTTTGCTTCGTGGTCCGGGCCACCTGTGGCAAGCCGATCTATACCCGCGGCCTGACCCGCGATGAGGGGGCCATGCACGACTGCGAGACTGGTGAAGCCATTTTCCTGAACCGGCAGAGGCGCGAACTCGCGCAGGTTCCTGGAAGTGATGCAGCCAGGCCGATCTACCATCACTCTTTGGTGGTGAACACAGGCAAGGCTCTGAAACGCTTCCGAGAGATGGTGGTGTACCACGACACCCGTGTCTATGCCGAGTACCTCATTGCCTACAAACGCATTTGAAGGATTTCGTCGACAGATGGTAGTGGTTTTATTATCTGCGTGGCCAATCCTGAAAGGATGCCAGGCTACAGATCAAAGTTTGATCTGTGGCAGGGAAAGCTCCACTGTCGTAATCTTCTCAATCGCCTTGACAAAATGCACTGAGTGTTGTTCACAGTGCACGTGCTTGCAATTCTCATGCGGACATCATGCTCGACTGTGAACAGTGTGTCGTACACATGAGCACAGCATGGTTGGTAGACCAAGTTCTGCACAACCTCGGACCTGGGACGGGGCAAATCCCTTATGAATATCGGGATAGACCACCAGAAGCACATCGAGCCTATCAAAAAAGGGACGCCGTAGACGTGATGGAGCTTGCAAACCGGAAAGGGGGGACAGACCCAGCAGACATTTGGGACATGACTGAAGCATTTCTTGCCCTGGAAACCTGGAAACCTGGATGCAAATCAATTTCACAAGGAAAAAAATGCATCTATAAGTAAGCAGTTCTCGTCGGCAACGCTGCGCGCACCATTTTCTGGAAGCCTTTCCTCTCGCATGACTTCTGCAGTAAGAACGACAGGGACCATGCTCTCGACCAGACAGCGAATACAAAGCGACTTTGTTGAATTAATGGTGGGCATGTTGAACCAAATGTCTTCAAAACTCACAGGTCTGGTATACACAAAGCAGGAAACCGTTGAGGAGCGCTTGTTACAAAACGAAAAACTCTACGACTTCGCCTTCAGGGTGCTCCTCTTCTCGCATAAGCACATGCGTTGACCACTGAGAGCTTCGTATTGGATCACTTCTGGAGCTTTCCGCCTTCGCAGAACTTTGCCCGGCCATTGCATTCTTGATCGGGGCCGCTCTTCTTTCGACTTAAAACTTTAGGCTCCCTTCCTCAATCTCCGTACTAATTTCCCGGGCCTTATTATAACTTACTAATTAGCCCGGTTATTAATAGTTAAAACGTGAGATAAAAGACCTATTGAAGGATCACCAAGAATTACTATATTAATGAGCTTGGAAGTGATTTTATTGGGGATTTTTCTATTTCTCTTTCTTCACCACCCAGAAATCCTTACAAGATTATAGATTTATTATTAAAAGTCATGATTTCGTTCACAATCATAACTTACGAACGAAGAAAGAAAAATATGAATTTTACACGCCAGGCTCATTATATTGTATTCGCATTCCACGGTTTGCTCAGGCTTGCCCTTCTGGCAAACCCTGTTGTATCAAGCAATTGTACTGTAAGCCTAGAGATCGTCGGTTGGGATAGTGCTGCAGATTGTTGCAGTGTTGCCATGTGTTGTAGCACGGAGTAATGTGGGGTATGCTGCTCTGCAGCGCTACAAGTCTTGGAGGCCGAGACCACTTGACACGATTGATTGCTCAGGATTCGCATATCTGAGTGCCCAGAGGGTAGAGCCATCTTCAGATTTTCTGCCCGCCGCGTCACGCCCTCAGTAGTCCACACGGTCACAAGCAACACAGTTTGTTCCCGGTGTGACGATTGCACTGCTGCGACTGGGGGGTGGGATCCTGAACCTAAGCCCTAAACCCTTTGGTTTACGTCAGGACTTTGCAGAGCAGCTTGAGGAGCACGAGGTTCAAGCAGACGCGTTCCACTTTGAATTGATGGGCCCTGTTGTGTTGGCACTCGCCCGCCTGTGCAGGCGCATCAGTACGCGCGCGCGCGTACTAGTTCCTCCAGGACCCAGATCTTATTGTGCATGCGTCAGTGTCTTTCCCACCCCTGGAAATCTTGCAGGTTGTCTAGGGTCTCATCCTTTGTTTTGCCACCAGAACACTCCTGCAATCCCTTAGCGTTGTGCCGCTCTGTGACCTTGCGGCCTTGTGAGTGAGACGTCGCGAGTTTCAGATTTGACTGAGATTCGGCTTCCACTTGTGAGCCCTGCCAGGACTTCCTGCGTGAGAAGAAGCTTCTTCCGGAGGCTGATTATGTTGTCAAGTTTCACATTTTGAGAAAATTTGCCGGCAGCCTGTCTGCGGCAGATGTCAAGGTTTAAAATGCGCCTCGAGATGTGAACCCGGCAGTGAAGAAAGATAGAGGAACATGGCAACCTGTCCTGCCGCGCGCTCGACGACGAGTGTGAGAAATGCGCATTGCGCCGTGGACTCGGCGAATTATAATGCGAGCGGCATATGCGCGTGCGCAGCGACGACCTGGAAGGAAAGCCGCCCCCAGGATTTCCGCGCGCGTCAGACACTTGTCGCCAGCGATCTTTGGGCGCCTCTTTGCGAAAGGAACCGTGCTCGTGCTTTTGGGCGAGATAACACGTCGCCGGACGTTGGCAGCTTCAAAGAAGGGTGGTACGGTTGCACGACTGCTCGCTGCGCGGCGAGGAGTGCCCCGAGCAAAGCATGATCGCAGGCCCGATCTCTAAACGCCGAAGCCTAATTAAACCTGGACACCGTCCCGTACTCCGTGAGCTGTGGAACAGTCGAATCCGCAAGACAAACAGTGCTTACATTGGGATCTTGCAGGTTCTGGATTCTGGATTGCAATCCCGTGACGCCGTGACACGTGACTTTAAGTCACAAATCGCTGTCTCTGCAAGGGAGGGCATAAAGAAGGGACGCAAGCGTTTCCTTGGCGATGCAGAAGTTGTTCACTCCTGGTTCTTCGTTATCCAGAGAAACAGGAGGTAGGGCAAGGTTGTTCTACGTGGGGAAGAGATGAATTGTTGTCATATGTCTTTGGGTCCCGAGCTTCAATTGTTGTGTCTTCGGCTTCCGGCTGTGCACTCAACACCCTTCATGAGCCCTAAGCTACGTCGAGGCTGAGGAGTCTGTGCAGCCGACCTGCAGCAAACAGGTCAATGATAGCTGAAAGGCACAAGGTCTACTTCGTAAGACTTCGCAAGGTTGATGACAGTTTGACAATGTTGGAGGAGATCCAGGAAATGGTGGATGACAATGTCTTGGGGGAGTACATTCGCGTACTTCTCCGTGAAGGTTAAGGCCGATATCCTGATTTGTTTTGCCCTGAAGCGAGTTAAGGCTTGTGGCTGCGCTCTTGACGTGTGCTTGTGTGCTTTTACGCTTGTGCGCTTGTGCGCTCACGCACGCGTGTGCTTGTCCTCGTGCGCCTGGGCACGCGCGAGAGCAGCTGCGTGCGGCTGCGTGCTGCTGAGTGCGGCTGCCGTGTGGCTGCGTGCGGGCGTGTGTGGTGGATGTCTGTGTCTGTGTGCATGTGGAGGCCTACAGGAACTGCTGAAACAGCTCGACGAGCTCCTGCTGCCGTCGCCATTTAAGGCTCGTAGCCGAGCGGGCAATGCCACGCCAGCTGGATGAATGTCTTATTTTTTGATGCACGCCGAATGTTAACATCGGGTTGTCGCTTTGTCCTCGCGGTTTTTCCTGGACAGCATTTTCTGCGTTCGTTGCACCTGTGGGTGTGATGCCACAGGAGCGCCTCGTGATCGACTTGTTCTCCGGGAGCTGCAGCCTAAAATCATGTCCGTGCGTCTGTGCCGAAGTAACGCTTCCGGGTGAGCTTTGGGTTTCGGGTTCAGGTTTTAAGGTCTCGGAAATGAGTTGGGGAGCTTGGGTTGCGGCTTCAGGGTCTCAAGTTGAAGAACCCGCTCCATTCCGGAAAGAGATTCTTCGAACTTCGGTCTTTGGACTTGCCGCCAGGCTGCAAAGACTCCCCTGGAAAAGTCCAGGTGCGCAAATGGGCCCTCTTGATGTCAGTACTGCGGCAGATGATCAAGTTCACGCGCGGACATCCCGAACTTGACAGACGAGCTTTGCGCGTTTCGCTCATAGAAGGCACATCTTCGTTGGGTTATAATTAGACGATCGCGTAGGTCTCACGCCTACCGCTGCGATGCGAAGGACCTTGCAATTTCTAGGGATGAAGCTGAAGAACCAACAGCGCCTTGTGTTGAGGAGCATTTGCTTGAAGACCTTGACTTTGCAGCGGGCTCAGCAAGAACGCGGATATTCTGAGCTTTAGACTTTAGACATGACGCATGATGTCTGGTAGGACTGATGCCGTGGAGCTCAGCCTGAGTGGTGTGGCTGTGTAGCCCAAGCTGGCTGATGGTTCTTTTTTCGTATTTTTTCTGGTTTTTTTTCGTATTTTTTATGGTTTCAGGTGAGCCCTAAACCCTAAACCCTAAACCCTAAACCCTAAACCCTAAACCCTAAACCCTAAACCCTAAACCCTAAACCCTAAACCCTAAACCCTAAACCCTAAACCCTAAACCCTAAACCCTAAACCCTAAACCCCTAAAAACCCTAAACCCTAAACCCTAAACCCTAAACCCTAAACCCTAACCCTAAACCCTAAACCGTAAACCCTAACCCTAAAACCCTAAACCCTAAACCCTAAACCCTAAACCCTAAACCCTAAACCCTAAACCCAAGACCATGAAAATACGAAAAAAACCAGAAAAAATACGAGAAAAAACCCGGACCCGCCCAAGCTGCTGCTGCACGAAAAGATAGAGGGAGGGAGCCTGAGATAAAGTCTTAAGTCGAAAACAGAGTGGCCCCGATCAAGAATGCAATGGCCAGTCGAAATTCTGCGAAGACGGCGCACTCCAGAAATCATCCATTACGAAGCTATGCTGTTGTTGGGTCTTTGAAGGGCTTTCTTGTCAACAGTTTCATCACACTCGTAACTTGTAACAGGTTCTCTACTCCATAGCCGGGGCTTTGCAGGATGTTGTCTCGTGCGATGGACGAAGTGGGCATAAAGAGGACTGTTGAGGGCCCCAAGCAGATTGCCTCCAGCTCGGGTCGATGAGTTGCGTGTGACAATTCGGCTCAAGCCGCACTGGGGAGGGCCTCCAGCAGTGCGTCTTGAGCTTGGAATCTCGTTTTGGGACACGATTACATATCGTGCAGCTTCGATACGCGCAACATCCTCTATAGTCGAATCGCAGGTCACGGCTTGAGCAACGACAGCCGAAGGCGGGCTGTGCAGTGGCGTCAGTGGCTGTCAGTGACTCAGTGCCGGCAGTGTAGCACAGAGTTGGGAAGGCGGAAACTTTGAGCCCCAGTCGGCTCGAATTCTTCGCTGTTGTCCTGATGTGACTGAAGACTTGTCGCGCCTCGTGCGGACAGCCGCAGTGGCTGCATTTCCTGCAAGCTGCCGATGGTTTCTTGCCTTGTTGCTTGCGCTGGTCCATGCTGGTCCTCGCATGCCCCCGAACATTCGGCGGTTTCTGCGATCCTGTGATTGATGCCGATTTCCTGTCGGCCACTACAAGCATCAGCCCCGCCTCGTTCCTTGGCGCGAAATGGAGACGGTTGCCCCTTTGAGCGTGGCAGCGACAAACACAATAAACAGTAGTCAGGAACCGTCTCTGTGTTACGTCGTTGCTCTTGTGGCTTCTCTCCGGCTTCTGAAGGTCTCCCGGAGGGCGCGGCCCAGGCACATCGAGTGCAGGGGCACGCTGCAGAGCGACTACTGCGAAGCTTGCAGCAGCGGGGCTGCGAGGTCACTCCTGCAGAAGCCCAGAAGGCCACTTGACTTCGACTGGCAGTGACTGCTTTGGTGCCACGTTAGAGGCGTTCAGTGCTTTATCGTGGTTTCTGCTTCAGGTGCTGGCGTCTTACCAAAAATCCCAGCAGTGGCAGCATGCGCTGAATGTCCTCCGATTCCTGCAAAATGCCGACGCCATAAACTATGGCGCAGCCCTCCACGCCTGTACCAAGAGCAGTAGCTGGATGGCTGCATCAACCCTCGTTGTGGGCATGAAGCAGCTAACGATGGAGGCGAACACGATTCTGGCAAACACTTTGATCGATGGCCTTGCACGGCTGTCATTCTGGGAGCAGCCAATGGAGCAGCTGATGGCTATGCGACATCAGAATCTTCGCTACAATCGTGCAAGCTTCGGGCCCGCCTTCTCAGCCTTCTCTTCATCCTCTCCCTCCTCTTCCTCCTCTTCCCCTTCTTCCTCTTGGCAACACGTGCTGGCCATGCTCGGGCTCGCCAGGCGCCTTCGCCTCCAGCCAGATGTGGTCACCTCCGGTGCAGCTTTGCATGCCTTGAAAAACTTGGCATCCTGGAGAACTCCCCTGGACTTCCTCCACTGCATGACAACCGCCGCCACGCTTCCCAACACGGTCTGCTTGACATCTGCAGCAGGCTCATGCCAGGACTGGCAGAATGCTCTTGCGCTGTCTACTAGTAGAGGCCGGCCAGCTCGGGCTCGGCAATTGTCTAAAGTGTTGATTTTTTTTTTTTTTTTTGGGGGGGGGGGGGGGGTTTTGCTGCACCAATTTTCTGAAGCGGGAGGATGCCCCGGAGGTTTCTCGTATAGTACAGCAAAAGACGCAGAAAGCTCTTAAGCACGACGATGGTTCAAGGCAGGAATGTCACAATTGCTCGCTTCGTAGCCTTGAAGAACCAAAGTGTGGTTTATGCGTGCGTAGCGGCGCAGCTGACATTCCAAGATGTGCCATGATGTTGTCTGCTGATAGAATCTCGAATCGCGAAAGGAGGCTTTGGCTGGCTGGCAAAGTGAAAAGCTCTGACACGCCCCCAACAACAAATCGATCTTCACGTTTCGATGCGACATGCCCCTGACCAACAGCATGATCTCCCAACCTTTATATGGGTGCTTATGATCTCTCCCAGTCTGTCCTCTTGTGCCTCTGCCCGACAGGCCCTGGGCTTCACCAAGACGACGTTGGCCTAAGTTCCTTGGTGACGGCATGCCACCAATGCCACCACTGGCAAGCGGGACTTCATTTACTCGGTCGTGGAAGGTGCAGGCCGCTCGGCGAGTGTGGCCTCTCACTCCGGATGTCTGTTCAGGCATTCTCCAAGCAACACTGGGAAACTTCACAGCAGCTGCTTCGCACGATGCGGCGCCACTCGGTGCGCAAGGACATCCTCACATGTACATCATGCACTGCATCTTGCCACACGGACGTCGCTATGGCATGGCCTCTGGCCATGGAAGCAGTTCAAGCTGCCAGGAGTCGCTGTGCTTGCAGAGCAACCGTTTCTGGCAGCAGCCTGCTGCAGCGCATGTTTATGCTCTAACAAGCTGCTATGTCACCGAGAATCGCTTGAAAGCCAATATGTCAAACTAATGAATGACGTCCCCGATAAAGAACGAAACGTGTGTCCGCCCCCACCAAAGCTGCCCTTGACCTCTCTCTCCCGCCCTCCCTCTCCCTCTCCTCCCCAAACAAAATACGGGGTCCCCCTTGTAACACAAGAAACCGCGAGACTGCTTGGCGCAGTCTTCGCGCTCGCTCAACCTCAGGTGAGGGGCTCTGGTCTACGCACATGGGCTCCTGGTCTTCCATCCTGCTGATCTTCAGACAGCTGTGCGGTGAGGTGTGGACTCGCGCCCTCTCGTGTGTCGAGGCACTCAGTGGGGGAGAGTTGTCCACAGCAGCCCGTGCAAGCCTTGCCCTCGGCATGGGCGAGCAGCATTGCTCGGCATGGGCACCTGCCTTGGCTCTTTGCGATTCGGAGCTCGCAGAGCTCGCACCTGGCTCCTTGACCTTCAACGCGGCCCTGATGGCGTGCCAGGCAGGCTGCAACTTTGAGCTTGGGCTGGGCCTTCTGGAACGGATCACGCGCATGTCCGCCCAGCCACACCTCCTCAGCACGGTCAGCACAAGCACCGTCAGTTTCAACATCTTGCTGGGACTGTGCGCGCGGGAGCAGCTGTGGGAGGAAGCTTTGGGCCTCTTGGGCACAATGGCATCGCAGAAGGTGCCGCGCAATGAAGCGACCTTCACCTCCGCCTTACAAGCTTGTGAAGCCTGTGAAGCGGATCGGGGTCAATGGAGTCAATGGCAGAGAGCCCTGTCGTGGTTTCGGGACATGATGGAGATTGAGCCAATTGAGCCGACCACGATCGGCTTCACGGCCCTGATCACAACGTGTGGTAATGCAGTTCAATGGCAGTGGGCTTTGGAGACGTTCAGTGAGATTCGCCGTGTCAGCCTCGTCCCAGACGTCGTTTCGTCCACCGCAGCCCTGAGCGCCTGCGAAAAAGGCTGCGAATGGCAAAGAGCACTGGTGCTCTTTCAGGCAGCCATGCAGCTTCCGGGGGCAGATGTCCTTGTTGTCAACACAGCAATCAGCGCCATGGACAAGGCCAGCCAGTGGACGCTGGCCTTAGCTGTGATGAAGGATCTGGAGGATCGAGAGTGTGTGAGCAATGTGAGCCTGATGCCTGATGAATTCACTCTCAGCGCCGTGATCAGTGCCTGCTCCAGAGGAGCTGAATGGCAGCGTGCTCTGGCTCTTTTGTCAGAGCTGCCTGAAAGAATTCTGCAAGCAAGCTCTGTTGCGTTTAACTCCGCCATCAGCGCTTGCGACAGAGGCTCACAGTGGCTACGGGCCTTGAAGCTGCTCGAAGAAATGCTCTGGCTCAGTTTGCCGGCGGACGAAATCTCATTTAATACAGCAATCAGCGCCTGCGAGAAGGGAGAGCTGCAAGGCTAGTAGGCGATCCGGCCTCCTTTCCCGGGGACTTCGCAGGACAACGAGATGCCAGGAGTATTTCTGGCATCTCGCATCTTCCTGATATCTTCCGTTGCGTGCTGCGTCACCCGCTTGCTGTTTTGGTTTATTTTTGCTCGTCAAGCCTCAAAGCCTAAAGGCTCTCTTGAGGCTTGCAGCAGGACAGGATATCGGCACAGCATGTCGTGTGGCATGTCTCTCATTGGCTGTGAGAGAAAGTTTGAAAGTGAAGCGAGATGCCACGCAGTGTGGTGCCTGGTCGGGGCAGGGGCAGTTAACTTCGCGGTCCTAAGGCCTGGGCTACGATGTCCAGAAGGCACCAGGCGATTGGCGCAGCCCACTCCGGCTAGATCGTGACGATGGAGAATCTGGACCCCGCGAGCATTCACGCACAGCAAGTGATCGTCAGCGAAATCTTCAGGCCCCTTGCAGGTTTATGACGCCAGTCTGAAAAGGGGTCTTGTAAGTTTTCGGTGTATAAAGTCTATATATATATATAACAAGTACTATGCTGTCCAAGTCTTATGAAGTCATCGCCCCTTGCGTGATTTGCAAGCTAGCGCAGTGACCTCTCCACCATGCAGGTCGGCAGAGTGCGAGAGGGCTCTGACGCTTGGCCACGTGCTGAAGGCGCGTGCTGAGAAAGTTCAACAGCGGGAAGCCGTTCCACTCTTACGGATGTCTTGGCGCGCAAAGAAGAAACCTGCACCAACGTCAGGTCTACGACGCAACAATTGCCAAGCACGGCATCAGCGCCTGCGGCTTGGGGGTTGTTTCGCGAGCTGGGACATAGCAGTCCTGAACGTTTACCCCGTGCAACGATAATGCTGTCCATGTGTTTCGGGTTTGCGCCATGACATTATGGCGGGTGAATGTGCGCAAGTTGCTTGAAACTGGCTCGTAGCTTCCGGGATCAAGACTTGCTAGCCGCTCGCCGCTCGCCGGGCTCTGCACACCATGGAGCCGAGAGCCATCTGCCAATCGTGCCAAACCTTCGAGCGGTCTTAAGCTGTCCCGTGCTGTCCATTGCAAGGTCAGGCTGTCAGGTGTTATCGGTGGCTTTGGCTGTGCATCTCAGAATCTCTCACACGATGATGGCACAGGCGCGTCGGGTGCACTCTTTGATTGAGCTACTGTCATGTGCGGCCCGTTGTTGGGCTCAGACGGAGTGATACCTAGCAAACCCCTTTGCTACTCTCAGGGCGGATGCGATGTCAAGATCTGGCGGCCACAGGAGGCCACCGTCCATCTCGCCGACTTGGCCAAGACTGCAGGTGTCCAATCTACGGTCAACGCTGCTGGCCCTAAGTTTAAGAGTTTAAGGGTGTTGGAAGCATTGGAAGCTCTGCAGGGAGAGGGTGTAAGGGCACTGACAGTCTGCGTTGGCTTGCAAGCATCGCAAGCGAGGCGCTAGAAAGGATGAACCCTGGCTGCGAAATTGTGTGCAGACACGCTTGGCAGCCATGATGCTTGATGCTTCGTGCATTGTGTCGGATTCCCAGCTCCTGTCACGCTCAGGCATCGACAGCACCTGCAAGTGTGAGGACCTTAGTGTCTGACAGCTTTCAGGCAGCTCAATGCACTTCCAAACCTCGTCATCAGAATGCTGTAGGGCCTGTAGGGAAGTTGTGGCCTTCTCAGGAATGTGGTCCACTTCAATGCCGCCATGTCTGCGCGCAAATCGCACAGGGGCCAGGATGGCTGGGCGGCAGCAGTGCAAGTCATTGACAGCATGCAGTCCCTCGGCGTCCTGCCAAGCATCGTCAGCTTCAACCAGCTCATTCCTTGGCTTTCACAAGCACCTGAGTCTATCGGCTGGCAGTGCTGGCAAAGTGCTCTTGAAGTGATCGCGAATGCCAGAGCATCCAAGCTGCAGCCGACTACCTCGACCCACAACGCTGCCATGTCTGCCTCTCGCAGAGCCTGGAATTCAGCACTGGAGCTTCTCCGTGGACAGTTGTGCGACGGATTGCAGCCAGACCAAGTCACCTTTGGTGCAGCCATTGCCGCCTGTGAGGGGCAGTGGCAATCAGCATTGATGTTGCATGCAACCTGCCCGATGTATCGCTTGTCGCCTGACATCGTCAGCTTCACGTCCTTGATTCGCGCTTGTGGCAGCTGCCAGCAGTGGCAGATGGCGATGGCAGTATGGGCTGAGATGGCTCGTGTTGGGGGAGTGCCGAACGAAATCACGTTTGGTGTGGCCGTCAGTGCTTGTGAGCATGGCAGCCAGTGGTCCACTGCCTTGTGTCTGCTACATGCTTTGACCGACCAGAGGCTCCTTGTGAATGCAATTGTCTGCAGTGCAGCCATTAGTGCATGTGAGAAAGCCGGCTGCTTGGCATATGCAGTTTATATATGTGTGTATATACAGTTTGTATACATACATACATACATACATACATACATACATACATACATACATGACTTATATCGGCGGTGGGCAGATGGCTACAAACGTCCCAAACGGGCAAACATGGCACATTTGATCTTGCAGTAAGCCGGCCCTCCAGTCCGAGGCTGCTGGGAAGCCGCGCTTTTCTTGCTGTCTTCAATGTCTTCCGTTCACGGCCTGAAGGTGGACAACCTCTGCTACAACCCCGTGATTGCAGCTTGCGCAGCTTGCGCAGCTTGCGACACCGCCTGGGAGTTGGCTCTGGCGCTGCTGCACGGAATGCCCTGCACCTCCCTTGTGCCGGACGATTACACCCAGACCGCAGCCGCACCAGTTCTTGCGGCTAAAGGCTGGCGCGACTCCCTGACCTTGGCCGAGCGGTTTGGGCGCCCGTTTGGGGCCCTTTCTGGGTCTCCCTGGGAGCTGGCTTACGCAGGCATGGCGGCCGCAGCGGCCCGCCGGCTCCAGGTCCGAGAGGCGCCCGCCCTGGCGGCGCTCCAGAGCCGCACGGGGTCTGCGGGGTCTGCGGGGTGGCGCCGGATCCTGGACTTGGTGACGGCCTTGGTCTGCTCGCCTTCTTTACAGCTTGGGGTCGTCACATTTACGGAAGGTGTGGCCGGCACTGCTGGGGCATCCTCGGGCAAGTGGGAGCAGGCCCTGCAGCTTGCAGAGTGGTTGCTTCAAGAAGGAATCGACGGAATCGAGTCCTCGGTGATCACGCAGAGCTCCGTCATGGCTGCCGTCGGTGCAAACGGGGAGAAGTGGCGTAAGGCGCTGGCGATTTTTCGGACTTGTCAGACCTCTCAGAGACTTCAGCCGGATTCGGTGTCTTACTGCATCCTCTCCAGCAGCTTTGGGGAAGCCGGCGAGTGGGGTAGAGCCTTGCTCTTGCACTACCGGGAGCGCACTCTGCAGACTCTGCAGTTGGCTAGTTTTCGGACAGTCATCACAGCGTGCGAGAGGGGCTCTCAATGGCAGTGTGGACTGGAAGTCTTAGAGTCTTTGCAGGCTGCCGGCTTCGGGGACATCAACAGTGCCCGCGCAGGAATATTTGCATGCTGTAACAGTACAGGGATGCACAACGTCATAAGATCCTCAGCTTGTACAAACGAACTCGGTCAATCTGTCACTGAAGCCCACAGTTGCAGCTTCCGAGGTTGCAGCGCAGCGATCAGTGCCTGCGAGAACTGTGGAGAATGGGAGGTTGCCTTGGAGCTTTTGAACGCCATGCTCAGACAAGAGCTTCGACCAGATAGCTTCAGTTGCAGTGCGGCAATCAGCGCGTGTGCATCCAGCGGCAATTGGCAGGTGGCTTTGCAATTGATGGCATGCATGAGTGACTGGCAGGTCACTCTGAATGGGATATGCCTGACTGCTGTTATTAGCTCCTGCCGCGTTTCTGCCCAATGGCAGCTGGCATGCAATCTGCTCCAGAGAGTCGTGCTGCACGCCTTTGATTTTGACGAGATTGCTTGCACAGCGAGCATGGGTGCATGTGGACAAGCCAGCCACTGGCAGCGTGCCAGTCAACTTCTGCCATGGCTGAAGGGCTTCGGCCTTCACCAATCTGAATTCGCGTTTGGAGCTGCCATTGGCGCTTGTGCCAAGGGTCAAGTGCACGCACAGACTTGATGTCTGGATGTTCTGTCGTTTTTCCTGTAGCACGTTGTGCCAATGTTGCACCGTCGTCTGGGTTTGTTGGCGCAGCCTGACGTGGTTCACCAGAGATTAGGAATGCTTAAGTCATCGTTTTGCACAAGGCCACAGACCTTGCTGGGATTCAGATCTACCGCGCTTTGCTGCAGCCCGGCCCCCCAAAGTGGCACCGTCGTTGACACCGTGTGCAGTGCGTCTTCAAGCTGTGGTCGCAGCCCTGCAGGTGGGGCAGACAGGATACAAGCAAGCCTCGCCAGACCCGCACACCACTTGAGCCTGTCGTGGGCTTGAATGTCGGCACTTGGTTCACCGCTCAGTTGATGCAAGTCGAGCTAGGCAGTCGAGTTTAGCTTCTCTTCATCAGGCCTGTCTGGAGTCTGGACCTTCCTCTTCCCTTCCAAGGAACTACTGCAGCACGCCGGCACAAGAAGCCAACCAGGCGCATCCTGTTTTGTGTCACGACAATTCAGAAGAGCGGATCGGGAGCGAAAACATGGCCATCCGCCCTTCCAGTTGAGGCTGCACCTGACGACTCCATTCCGATCCCAGACCTGTCCATGGTTCCCAGAGGCCCCCCCCCCCCCCTCGCTTGACAAGTGCACCATGGGCGGAGAAGCCGGCTTGAGGTCCAGAGACTCTTGGTTTTGGGGTTCGTGGCCCTTGTGGCGATGTGGAGTCCTCAGATCCTTTCACCCCTGGCCCTCTTTACGGTTGCAAGAGGGCCAGGGGCAGGACATCGGATGCTTCGGAAAGCTGCAAGAGTTACTCGCAGTTACTCCCGTGACAGATGCTCCGTAGTCATTGTATGAGCAGGTCTCACCGGCTGTGCCAAGCTCTCCGAAGCCCTGCCAAAGCTCCAGCCCGACGATCCCGCAGCGGTGGGGGCTCGGATCCGTTGAGGGCTATAGTGGCTAGGCCACAGGCTCCCAAGAACAAAACATCTCCGTGTCTCCGTGTTCCCAGGTCGGATTTCACTCCGGTCGGGCACCAGCAGGCCGCAGACGTACAGGAAAGCTTCGGCTGAAACACCATACAGCATTGCCAAATAGTGTGCATCTTTCACGTGAGATAAGCCGTAAAGGAACGATTGCACGGTCAAGGCGCTTGCGTGGTGATGGTGGTGCCTAGAATGCCTAGAAGAACTATACCACGATTAAGGCAATGTAGATATGTGAATCATGAGATTCCGTTGCCAGGCCACTTCGCTGATTTATGTGTCGTGCTCCCGTCAGGACATTGGGCAAGCCACTGTGCACGAGAGCCTGGAAACTACCGCAGCCGAGCCCGTCGTGATATCCTTGGCCATGGCCTTGTAGCGCTTCGAATCATCCTGAGTGGGGTCACCGGTTAGGCTTGCACTGGTTCGTCCGACTTGCATCCAGCTCCATTGCCTAGCAAATCCAGGCTGAGACAAATCACAGAGCCCCAAGTCCAGGTGGGACAGCAAGGGCTTTCAATGCTTTGACAGAATTCTTCTTCATTTCAGCATGCCTGAGGTTGGGATTTTCTCGACGAGCTGCTTCCCACTGCGTCTGCATTGGTCTCCGCTTCGATGCTTCCCTTCCCCACTGCGCAGGTCTGGGGCTTAGGGGGGCGTATGGCGCTGAGCCACACATTGCCTTGAAGATGCGCGCGCGCGCGCGCGCGCGCGCGCGCATGTGCAAAGGGAATGCATCAGGCCCCCCCACTCACAGCCTCACAAGCTCGAGCAGATTCTGTTGCAATGCAAGTCCTGAAAAATCGCACTGGAGGAGGAGACCACGATTGTTGCGTCGCAGGCGGGCTTAAAATCAGATGCATTCTTATTCTTCTCCTTTGCCGCACAGAGAAATGGAGCCGGGCTCGGCGTGGCTTGTGGCCAGGGAGCTGGAGGACCCGGAGCTGGAGAAGCCGGAGCCAGGCCGAATCCCCGAGCTAGTAACAGGGCTTGCACCAGGATGCGGGTGCTTGGAGGTCGGATTTCGGTGACATGGCCATCCTTGCGGATGCCTTCGCTTACCGGAAGGGCCTTGCACGCGTCCTTGCCCAAGCACCGTCCACCACAGCCATCCTTGGCGCGCCTCCTGCAGTTCAATAGGCAAGGAAGATGCGATGATTCTTTAGTATATTCCAGCGACACTCGTATTGAGGCGATTGGGGCTTGGCAGAGCGCAGTGCAACAAGAGCATCGGTTGGCTCGGGAGCTCCAGAGAAAGCAGGCCCAAGTTGGTGCTAGTGCTGAAGTATTGCTCTGCATATGATATGTAAATACTTATATTATATGATCTTATGTTGTGTGTGTGTTTGTGCTTTGAATGAGGCTTCCAAGATTCAGACAGGTGTTGTGCATTTTCAGGCCCTGAGGCGTTGGCATCAGAAGACGGCGCCTGGACCTCGGGAGCTGTGATGCACCCTATCAAGCCTTCAACGGCCGCAAAAAGCACCAAAGGCTGACCAAGCGCTCTAATTCCTAAATTTCCAACGTACAAATCCTATATAGACCTTAAAAATTCACAGAGATCCGTTCAGGTCTGATGTGGCAGAAAGAGCCGCGGATCTGCAGCGGGCGGCTACAAGGCGTCGGAGGAGCCTCGAGTCGGGCTCCTATATTCACTCACGTGATGGACTCAGTCTATAGGAAGTCATCACATCTTATTCTATAGGTGCTTTGGGTTGTTGGCGGAGTGTAAGGAGCGGAGATGTAGATTTGCAGTCACCTGACCCATGATTGTAAACGCTTGCGCCGCCTCGGCAGCCGGGCCGGCCCAACACGGGCCACGCGGGGTGTAGCGTGCTGCGTGCGCATCGCAGATGAAGGAAAGCCAAAGTCACATGTCGCTTCGTGCGGTGCTGCACGCGTCATGAGCTTCTGTGGGGGGTCTTCAGGAGATTTAGGGTGTCGCAGAGGAGTCAAGGGAGTAGTTGGGCTTCAAACGGTTCGGGCAGGTCTCACCGGGCAGGGGGCAGGGGGCGGGGTCCACACATGTTACAGGCTTGGGAAGCGGGGTATGGAGACCAGATCTGGTTTGCTTGTACTAGACGCCTCTCGGCCAGTCTCGGCCGGACCCCGAGGCGAGTTCGTGACTTCGTTTGCATGAGGTTCCCAATTTGGCGGGGCGGTTGGTTTAGTTTAGTGACAGTGAACATTGGCAGTGGCAGTCTCAATCGTACGTCAGCGTCGTCCTCATCCTGCTTGTACTGGTAGTGTTAGAAGGAGTATAGTAGCAGTAGTCGTCGTGTTGGTGCTGGTCTGCAGCTCCGGTGTTCATGCATCGTAAAGGCCATCCGTGGTCCTGGTGCTGCTGGTGGTGCTTGTGTTGCTGGAATGGAATTCTGCAGCTCAGGTGCGGCCTCGAGCAGTGGCAGCTTACGCTGACCGCGCGGCGCCGATTCCGAGCCGGCTGGTCCCAGCTGCAGGGGCCTGGGCCCTGGAGCTCCAAAAGGGCGGTTCCGGGCCATGTGTTGGAGGGATGCCAGTTGGAAGTTGAAGAAATACGTAAGCTGCAGGGACAGGAGTTATCATCAACTGTGTCTTCTTGAGGATTCGTGTTCACCTTTCTCTCCGACTTTGGAGGTAATTGCTTATTTCAAGCTGCGTCTGCTTGGGAAGTGCCGTGTGGAGTTATGTTGTCAGGGCGTTTGGTTTGTCCTTGCCATGGCTTGGCTTGTGGTGGCCATAGTTGTCTAAACCTGCATCCGCTTGGGGTTTGCCGGGATTGGTGTTGACGGTTGATTTGGACTGATCATCGTGTAGAACAGCATCTGCAATATCTTCCAAGTCTCGGTCGCATCGCGCTGAGCAGTGCCCGGAAGTTACTGGGACCCTCTCGCCGCTATGCATTCCCTCAGAACTTCTCTGCTTGGATTGCAGATGGTATGACTGCGATACAACTCGTGCGGCTTGGGTTGCTGTGCGTCACCCAGGCTCCAGCGCCGGCGTTGTATGAACTTCGCTTTCTGCTGCTGGCGCTTGCCGGTCGATGCCTCATAAGAGAGTCCGCAAAGAGCGCAAAATATTCCTGGAACACCTAGCTATGTGATTGCATCAAGTTGCACTGGTGGCCATTGCGCCGCCTTGTGCACGTCTGTCAGGTCGAGTCTGCCCGGCTCTGAGAGTTTCTTGAGGACTTTTCGGGATCTCTGGGGGGGGGGGGGATGATATCGATGGGTCTGAGGCCAAACAGCAGCTGGCACAGGCCATGTTGCGAGCGCGTCACCGCGTGTTGCAGGCCTGGCGCATGTCTCTGAGTTGCTCTCCCCCTGTGCTCAGCTCACGACCCGCTCACGACCCTGGCCATAGGCATGTTGGAGCGGACTGCGTGGATATGCAGAGCAGCAGCAGCTCATGACCCTGTACCCTCCCAGTCGCAAGCAGGGTGCTGGAAAGACCTCTCCGCAGTGTACACTGTGATGCGCTGTGACGTACTGTGGATGGGTCGAAGGTACCGGAGCTGGGCGGACGTGCACTGGCTCCGCTCGCGGCTGGGAGCGGCATGGCAGGCGCGGGGCAAAGACCCCAGAGCTGTGGCTAGTCGATCGGTGTGATCACTCCACGCAGGCCTGGCTGCAGTGGTTTCGCAAGAGGGGGAAGGCCGGAATTTGCTGTGCCCCGCACATGTTTTTGCACACATTTGGAATGGTTATTCGAAAATATACTATTATAGTGAATATGCTGACAGCTTCTGGATGTGTTGTGAGGTGGTGGCCATGTGTAGCGCTCCACAGCTGCTGGCCGCCTGGCGCTGGCTGCGGGTTCACGCATCGCGCTCCGGGCACCTCGGGCGCGAGCCTCGGCCCCATGCCCGCCAAAGAGACGTCTTCCGTTTCAGCCGACTCAGAAGTTGCACGCGCAGTTGTCACTTCGACGACTCCGACTCACTCCACTGATGTCAATGCCAGGCCGCGCCCATCGAGCTCAGGACATGCCCAAGCTGCACAAGGCCGAGCATGGTCCATAGCCCAGGGGATTTGTGAAGGGCGCACATGGTGATGAAGCCGAGCCTTCAAGCGTGGCCTAACACCTTCTCGTGCCTAAGGTGGTGGGTCCCGGCAGTTGAGCTCTTCTTCGGCACGGCCTCCTTCGACATCCACCCGCACCACATCAAGGTCTCAGAGGGGGGTGCAGGGCGCAGGGACCACTGTGCTCCACGCACGCAAGTTCCATGCCACCGAACCTTATGTGACTTGTGTCCCGCCCATGGCCTGCGATTGGCGCTGAAGCTGTTTGGTGCACCGTCTGTTCACTTCGCAGTGGCTTCTTGCAGTGGCTGCTTGCCTCTGTACTCAGCTTCTGGACTCTCCAGCTTTACACTTTACACGTGGGATGGCCAGGCTCCTTCCATCTCCTTCCCTATTCTATATAAATTAGGACTCAGCATTCCTCCTGCGGCAATCCCGCGCATGCCGATCATAGTGCGCCTGCGTAGCTACGTACACGGTCACAGGAAGTTCCTGGGACCCTTCTCAAGAACGCAGGGCGACACAGAGCCCCTGAGCAATCTCAAGCTCTGCCGCCCTCGTCGCCTTGCGTGGGTTCGCGATGGACCATGACGGACCCCAATTCGTGCAAGCTTGGGATCAGCAGAACGCTGGTGATAGGATCTGGTAGGCGTCCAGAGTCCGAATGCACCGTGGCCCGTGCCAAGACAAAAGCGGGATCTCCGAAATCAGCCTCATGTCCGCAGGCTGTGCAGCACAGCGTGCTGCCTGGTTTTGTCAGCGCTCTCATGAAGAAGATGCTTGCTGCCTGGCACATGCAGGACCGATCCGCCGATCCGACCGTGTGCTGCCGAAGTGTGTTTCAAGTTTTGGCAGCTTTGGACTCTGCAAGGCACTGGCGACTCTCAAGCTCACCAACCGAGTGAAGCTGCGGATCCTCGGTGGCTACCTTTCAGCCTGGCAGGCTGATAGGGCCTGATAGGGGCGTGCCAGCATGTGCCAACCGTTTCTGAAACATGAGACAGGGTGCCAGCAGTGGGAGAGACTTGCTCCATGCAGGTTGGAGCCGAGCGCAAGAAGCAAATCCGCGTGTGCCGGGAACAGGCTGCAGCAGCTTGAGCCATGTGTGCCTATGTGTCTACTGTCATATTGCGCCTGTCGGTTGGGGTTGTTGATGGACAGGTGATTGTGAGGAGAGCAGGCCGTGCCCGAGCGTTTGCTTTGAAGAGCTGGCGGACGAGGCAAGGGACGGCTGGCTTTGCGAGCTTCTTGGCAAGCTCCACGAGCCGCCGAAACCCATGCAGGTGCCAGCAGAAAGCTCGGCATCGACGCAGGGCCCGCGACTTCGCTGCATCCTGCTGGCAACGGAGCTGCGCAAGGCCGGCAGGGGAGAGAGAGAGAGAGAGCGAGAGAGCGCCAAGAAAGAAAGAGCGAGCGAGAGAGAGGAGAGGCTTACTGAAGAGTGGGAGGGACTTATGTTGCTTATGTCTTACTTGTCCGGCTTGTTTCCTTCCAACCTTCCACCCTTCACGTCTTTTCACACCTTGAACTCGGTTGAGCCCCTTGGGGCGGTCCCTTCGGGGGCCATGTGCAGCGGAAGGAAGGAAGGAGAGAGAGAGAGAGAGAGAGACAGGCAAGACCTGAGACCCGCACACCCTTCGGGGCGTCTCCACCTCGGGGGGAGAGAGAAGTGTCAACCCTTCCGTCTGAGCTGGCTTGTGGATTGAGTTGTGTTCCGTTTACCGCACTGTCCCCGGCCAGTTCCTCTACAGCCACGAAACGTCACAAAGGCATCCTATGCAGCAGTCTCATGCCGACCAGCAGCACGCGCCCATCAGATCAGGGGCCTCTGGGGGCGCTAAGCGTGCGGCAAGGGAAGGGAGGGGAAGGGAGGGGAAGGGAGGGGAAGGGAGGGAGGAATGGAAGATGCTGGGAGTCCTGAGGAATCATGTGATGATACGTACTCAGCATGGCAAAGTCTGGGGACGGTGAAACAAGCAGCGGTGTGAGGGAAGGAAGAAAGGAAGAGACCTCCGTATCTATGCAGACAGACTCTTTAGCGCATTTCCCCTTGGGGCGGCCCGTTCCGGGCCAAGCGTGCTGGTTGAGTCGAAAGCCATGAGAACGCTGAAAGATGCAGCTTTAAACACCGGAGAGAGCACCACACCCCAACTGTCTCACCCAGACATGAAATGTTTTCACACGCCGATTGGAGTGGCCACCTCGGCGGCCATGCGTGCCGAAGGAAAGAAACAAGAACAAAGAAGGATAATGGGAGAGAGAAAGGGAGAGAACGCCTGGCATGCGACCCTTGAAAGCGAGGCTCGGAGGAAGGAACCAAGGAAAGAAGGAAGAAAGGAAGGAAGAGAGAGCGGAACGATGAACTGGCAGGGCGTTCCTGGCATGGCGCATGGTTTGGCGATGGGAGGTCCGGCTGCTCTTACGAAGAAGGATTGAAGTATTACATGTGTTGTATTTTCATTGTTTGTAACTGTATACAGTATTAGTTATTAGTATACAGTCTAGCTCTTGTTCATACTCCTTATTCGATCATATTGGCCAATGCAGTCCTTATACCAAGTACTGTAGTCCAGGCTTCGATCGGCTCGAGCTTGTCGAAGCCCTTGATGCATTCCAGAGCTCTTGAGCTCCACGTTGCAGGCGGCTGTGCTCGAAGCGCAGTACCTCGCCGGGCGAAGGCGGCTTTGCGAGACGATGAAGGCCAGAGGCCGCAGAAAGGTTTTGTTGGGCAGGGCGTTTGAAGTGAGAATTCGGCTCCTGAACAGGTGTTTTCAACTTTTTGTACTCCAGACATCCAGACCCAGCCTGCCCTGCAGTAAAGCATTCCGGTCGGTCCTTGAGGTCCACAGAAGTCTTGATACGGTAAGTAGCAATTGTAGACATTCAAGCAGACGAGCTTCGACTGCGTCGATTGCCGACGGCCACAGTTCTGGGTGAACGTGCCTTAATTCCCCATCGATGCCGTGTCTGGCTTGGTGTCTGGAAAGCTCCGGCATCATGAGCAACACCAGGAATCGGGTGATAGGCGGCATGTCTGGCCAAAGCAAATTTAAACTCTTATAAGACCTTTAAAATCGTCTGTTACAACCACCTCTTCGCACTGGGCTTGCTCTCCGCCCAGGCGTGGATAGGGCAGTGGCACTACGACCGCCAGGCTACCCCATGGAGTTTGTCTTCTTGCACCTTCGTCTCCGCCTTTGCTTGTGAGCCTTCGTTTGCTGCCTTTGCCGTTTTGAGGAATCGGTGCTGCAGCGGCTCTCGGGTCTGTTCCTGCGCAAGTGCAGCTGGAAGCCCGGCATCGTTCCACTGTTCCACTATGTTCCGTTATGCTGCACTATTTCCCACCATATATTCCAGCACTGTGGCCTTAAAAACAAATTCACTCCAAGAGTTTGAGCTTTGCCACGGGCCGTGCTTGTAAGCCTTGTAAGCCTCGGGCCGAGGCCTGAAGCGAGGATTAAGAAGGCTCTGCGTCCACGCCACGCGCTCGGTGCATCTGAGTTCCCTCTGTGTTCGAGTTGGCCCTCGTGCAACTCGTGCAGCACATCACACTTGTCATGCCCGAGTGGAATACCTCTCCATGTATCTCCAGTCTCGCGAGATCATGCGAGATCTAAAGGCTCAGCAGTACCCCTTCAGGTCACTGTGCAGGCTCGGCGCCGAGGCGTGCTTGAGGCCGGCCACATTTATAAATCCCGAACCCGAAGGACGTAAGATGTGAGATGCGTGTGACTGCGGCAGGCAGAGGCTCGGCTTCGCCAGGAATTGGCGCAGAGGCGGCGGCGGCTGATGGAGGCCAGCATCAGGTGATTTGGAAGTTCCGTTTCCGTGTGATGTTGTGCTTATAGGCCTGCTGGGTGGCCTGGAGAGGGCACGCGGAGAGCTGCAAGCTCATGAGACTGTGCCCCAGAGCAGCGCCTGTCGATGCTTTGTCGCTTGCCCATTCTTCTAGACGCTGCATTGTGATGGCCCGGCAGGTACCGGAGCTGGGCGGACGTGCACTGGCTGCGCTCGCGTCTGGACGCGGCATGGCAGGTGGCATGGAATGTGATGGAATGGGATGGAATGGGATGACTCGGAGATACTGGCAGCTGAGCACATCTGAGCAACGCCTGTTCTCTCCCTGCAGGCCTGGAAGAAGTGGTTTCACAAGCGGGGGAAGGCGCCTCCTCCTGTACTGAATTTCGGCACCAACGGAGCCGCTACCCGCTACGCTCGTGGACGAGGTCGCGGCCATGTGCAGCGCGCCTCAGCTGCTGGCCGCCTGGCGCTGGCTGCGGGTCCACGCCGCGCGCTCCGGGCACGGTGGGCGAAGGCCGTGGCTCTTGCTTTCTGGGAGGCAGATTCCTTCATCTCTTCTCCCGCAGGCTGCTCCTGCCCGCCGTCGCCGCCCCGTGGTTCCGGGCCTCGGCGAGCCTCTTTCGAGAGCCGGCCAATTGCACGCCTATGAGAAGAATTCAGGCAGCCGGCTGCAGATTTGCTCTTCGGGCTCGCCCCCTTCGACGCCCACCCGCACCACATGCAGGCACAGAGAGTGACACAGCACCGACGGCACAGCATCCTTATCATGTGCATGATGCCCGTGTGCAGAGGCATGTGTAGAAATAGGGCGTTTATTTCGTCTGTGCTGCATGCGCTGTCGAACAGAGCCGTGGCGACAAAATGGCGCGGTCTTGCATCGCAGGCTGTCCACGCCCGAGTAGTCCAGATGTTCGCACACACCCTGCTGAAGAAGATGATCGACGGCTGGCTGGTCGAGGTGCGCTCCTACTTGTGGCGGGTGATGCCAGGCAGAAGTGCAGAAGTTTACGGTCACATCATGCGAGGTCCTCCAGATCCGTGGCATCATGCAGAGCAGAGCCTGGCGATTCGCAGGAAGATTGCTGAGCGCATGGAAGGCTAAGACACACACGCACATGCATGGTGTGTTCGCATGTGCAACACTGGGCGTCTGCTTCCTTGTCAGGAATCTTCGCATGTCTTCGCGTTCCTTTTCGCAGGCTGCTGCAGCCAAGTGCAGACGTTTGCGCGCCTCGGAGCATAGAGTCGCCGCCTGAGAAGTCTTGCTCTCGCTGTCTCGCGCGCTCTTATGCAGTACGAGTTTGCTTCCCTTTTCTCCGTGTTGCAGCGTGGCCTTCGGCTTGGCTGCCTTGCAAGTCCCCAAGAAAGGTTAATTGAAATGGCTAGCCGCTCGGTGTCGTTTGCAGCAGATCGGAGGGCTCAACCTGTGAAGCATTTGGGTGTAACGGGCAAACCACCTTTCATGGCTACGTGCAGAATTGGACATCAGCTCCTCGAATGAGCTGCCAACATGTGCCAGATTTCGCGCATACCAGATAGAGATTAGTGAGGAAGTGGGCGGTTGATATTATCATTTTGCAGTGCATGCAGTGTCGTGAACATGATGCCCAGAAAAGTTAATGGGATCCATCACCGCCACAACGAACATTCACGAGCGACGAGGGCCATTATTCTGCATTCTAGACCAGGGCACGAGAAATGGGTTTGAGGCACTGACGGTGCGCGTGGGTCATTTCCCATGAAAGCTTTTGGGTCACCTCTCGAAAGCTCCAGCTCTGGGGGGATGACTTCAATGATTTTCAATGACGTGCGCAGGCCATGTTACGAACGCGCCGCCGAGTGTTGCAGGCCAGGCGCACGTCTCTGAGTTGCTCTCCTCCATTTGTGCTCAGCTCACGACCCTGGCCATAGGCCTGTTGGAGCGGATTGCGTGGATATGCAGAGCACCAGCAGCTCATGACCCTGTACCCTCTCCGTTGCAAGCAGGGTGCTGGAAAGAGCTCTCCGCAGTGTACACTGTGATGCGCTGTGACGTACTGTGGATGGGTCGAAGGTACCGGAGCAGGGCGGACGTGCACTGGCTCCGCTCGCGGCTGGGAGCGGCATGGCAGGCGCGGGGCAAAGACCCCAGAGCTGTGGCTAGTCGATCGGTGTGATCACTCCACGCCGCAGGCCTGGCTGCAGTGGTTTCGCAAGAGGGGGAAGGCCGGAATTTGCTGTGCCCCGCACATGTTTTTGCACACATTTGGAATGGTTATTCGAAAATATACTATTATAGTGAATATGCTGACAGCTTCTGGATGTGTTGTGAGGTGGTGGCCATGTGTAGCGCTCCACAGCTGCTGGCCGCCTGGCGCTGGCTGCGGGTTCACGCATCGCGCTCCGGGCACCTCGGGCGCGAGCCTCGGCCCCATGCCCGCCAAAGAGACGTCTTCCGTTTCAGCCGACTCAGAAGTTGCACGCGCAGTTGTCACTTCGACGACTCCGACTCACTCCACTGATGTCAATGCCAGGCCGCGCCCATCGAGCTCAGGACATGCCCAAGCTGCACAAGGCCGAGCATGGTCCATAGCCCAGGGGATTTGTGAAGGGCGCACATGGTGATGAAGCCGAGCCTTCAAGCGTGGCCTAACACCTTCTCGTGCCTAAGGTGGTGGGTCCCGGCAGTTGAGCTCTTCTTCGGCACGGCCTCCTTCGACATCCACCCGCACCACATCAAGGTCTCAGAGGGGGGTGCAGGGCGCAGGGACCACTGTGCTCCACGCACGCAAGTTCCATGCCACCGAACCTTATGTGACTTGTGTCCCGCCCATGGCCTGCGATTGGCGCTGAAGCTGTTTGGTGCACCGTCTGTTCACTTCGCAGTGGCTTCTTGCAGTGGCTGCTTGCCTCTGTACTCAGCTTCTGGACTCTCCAGCTTTACACTTTACACGTGGGATGGCCAGGCTCCTTCCATCTCCTTCCCTATTCTATATAAATTAGGACTCAGCATTCCTCCTGCGGCAATCCCGCGCATGCCGATCATAGTGCGCCTGCGTAGCTACGTACACGGTCACAGGAAGTTCCTGGGACCCTTCTCAAGAACGCAGGGCGACACAGAGCCCCTGAGCAATCTCAAGCTCTGCCGCCCTCGTCGCCTTGCGTGGGTTCGCGATGGACCATGACGGACCCCAATTCGTGCAAGCTTGGGATCAGCAGAACGCTGGTGATAGGATCTGGTAGGCGTCCAGAGTCCGAATGCACCGTGGCCCGTGCCAAGACAAAAGCGGGATCTCCGAAATCAGCCTCATGTCCGCAGGCTGTGCAGCACAGCGTGCTGCCTGGTTTTGTCAGCGCTCTCATGAAGAAGATGCTTGCTGCCTGGCACATGCAGGACCGATCCGCCGATCCGACCGTGTGCTGCCGAAGTGTGTTTCAAGTTTTGGCAGCTTTGGACTCTGCAAGGCACTGGCGACACTCAAGCTCACCAACCGAGTGAAGCTGCGGATCCTCGGTGACTACCTTTCGGCCTGGCAGGCTGGTAGGGCCTGATAGGGGCGTGCCAGCATGTGCCAACCGTTTCTGAAACATGAGACCGAAAGTGATAGACGAGCCATTCCAACAATCTGCGGCTCAGACAAGGTGCCAGCAGTGGGAGAGACTTGCTCCATGCAGGTTGGAGCCGAGCGCAAGAAGCAAATCCGCATGTGCCGGGAACAGGCTGCAGCAGCTTGAGCCATGTGTGCCTATGTCTCATGTTGCGCCGGCCGGTTGGGGTTGTGAAGTTGCGAGTGGTCAGGTGATTGCGAGGAGAGCCGGCCGTGCCCGAGCGTTTGCTTTGAGGAGCTGGCGGACGAGGCAGGGGACGGCTCCCCTCCTCCTTGCGAGCTTCTTGACAAGCTCCACGAGCCGAGTCCCAGGTCTCAGCAGAAAGCTCGGCATCGGCGCAGGGCCCGTGATTTCGCTGCATCCTGCTGGCAACGGAGCTGCACAAGGCCGGCGCAGGGAGAGAGAGAGAGAGACTCAACAGGAGTCCTGTGACTGAACCTAACCGCTCGGCCGTCGTGGCCGGGGATCTCCTCGGTCCTCCAAAGCGTGGAGAAGAAGAAGAAGAAGAAGAAGAAGAAGAAGAAGAAGAAGAAGAAGAAGAAGAGAAAGTGGAGAGAGAGAGAGAGAAAGAAAGAAATAAGGAAAGGAAGAAAGGAAACATGGAAAAAAAGCGAAGAACGAGAGAGAACAAAACAAAGACAAGGCATCTGGAGAAGGAAAGTAAGTAAGAAAGTAAGTACGCGAGGCCATCAGAGGGAGAGTTAGGGTACACTGGGTGTCACACACACACACCCAGCTTGTAACTGTAAGTGTACTGTCACTGTATACAAGTATGGTGGACCACATTGGGCCACCATTGGTGCATCCTATAACCTGCCCAGGCTCTTGCGTTTTTTTGTTTTTGCAAAATCGTGGTGGAATACAAACGACGCCATTCTGCCAAGTGTCCAGAGTCCAGACGTCCAACAGTAACGAGAGTTTCGGCATATCGTGAGCGCAGAAGTCAAAAAGCACGGACAGTATGGATTGTAGCTGAAAACCAGTGTGTAGATATATATATATATATATATACACATATATTCTCTCTCTCTCTATCTCTCGCTCTCTCCCTCGCTACAGCTGCTTCCAACACAAACATCATGCTCATGCCAGCTTTCTGGCAGTTCGTCGGTGACAGACTCCTTTGTTTGTACTGAGCAAAAGTCCGACTGCGATCAATAATGTATTGCACTTGATGGCTCGATGAAACTTTTACGAGTCTACGTGACGGCAATGGATTTTCCGGGGAAAGGAAGCAAGGAAGGAAGGAAGGAAGGAAGAAAAGACGGAAAAGAGAGTGAGAGAGTCTCCCTTCGGGGGGATCATGTGCGCTGCAAGCAAGCAAGCAAGCAAGAGGGACAGAGAGAGAGAGAGAGAGAGAGTCGTTCCGCTCAGGGTTGGGGAGGAAACAACAGCTGCACAGGGGGACCCCAACCGAACCGACGCACAGCCCCCAATACCGGGGCGGGCGAAGACGCCCGGGGCTCCGGCCCCAAGCCCCTAGAAAGAAAGAAAGAGCGGAACGACTCGGACAAGGAACGGGCGCGCACTGTGCGCGGAGGGCGTGCCAGCGTCCTTCATGCCCCGAAGAAGAAGAAGAAGAAGAAGAAGAAGAAGAAGAAGAAGAAGAAGAAGAAGAAGAAGAAGAAGAAGAAGAAGAAGCGGAACGATGAACTGGCAGGGCGTTCCTGGCATGGCGCATGGCTTGGCGATGGGAGGTTCGGCTGCTCTTATGTAAGGAGAATTGATGTTTATTTTGATTGTATACGTATACGTACATATAATATTCATTTATGTGTTTTTTTTCCTGAGATGCACGTTGAAGGCGGCCGTGCTCGAAGCGCAGTACCTCGCCGGGCGAAGGCTGCTTGGCGAGACGATGCAGGCCAGAGGGCGGAGTAGGGCAGGCAGGTCGATTAGATGAAAAGGTGATTTTGCACTGCGGTCAAACAGATTAGGATAGCGTAAGGGGGGGGGGGATGGCATACAGACTCCAGCAGAAGCCGTCGAACCCCCCTTGGCCTTCGTCGAACCCTCGGCCTTCGTCGAACCCTCGGCCTTCGTCGAACATCCATTTTGGCCTTCGTCGAATCCTTCTCATTCCCCTGCCCGATGCGTTTGCCCCTTATTTGCACTCCAGGCTCCAGACCGCCCCACAGGAAAGGATTCCGGTCGATCCGTGAGGTCTACAGAAGTCTGCCTATGCCGTAAGCAATTTCATGGATTTTAAGATGCAATTCAGAGGAGCTTCAACTGCAGATGTCAAAAGCCACAGTTCCAGATAAACTTTGCCTTACTTTGCCCCTGTACCCGTGTCCTTTTTGCCATGATGAGCAGAACAAGGACTTGTGGAAGAACTCATACGTACATAAGCCCTACAAGATCAAGCCACCCAAGGCAAATCCATTGCATATGAAAACATGCAATGCTTTTGGTGGGGATAACCAAGCCGAACGCACTGTGTTTTGTAGAAAAAGGCATTCGGTGTGAAAAACGGATGATGCATGAGCATACGCAAGCCGCCCAAGCCTAAATGCAAGGATCAAGAAGAATGTTTTTCTATGCGGAGTGGACTGGATGCGTGGTGGGGCACTGGCACTGGCAACAGTTGACGTAGAACAAGAGCTGGGTGCGATGAGAGGATAACTTCTGGGGGGCAAGCAATTGTAACGGACGGCAGACTTTAAAGACCCTCTCAGAACTGGGCTTGCTCTCCGCCCAGGCGTGGATAGAGCAGTGGCACTACGACCGCCAGGCGACCCCGTGGAGTTTGTCTGAAGCCTTGTCGACCGCCGTCTTCGCCTTTGTTTCTGAGTCGGTTTGAGGAATCGGTGCTGCTGCGGCTCTCCGGTCTGTTCCTGCGCAAGAGAAGCTGGAAGCCCGTCATCGTTCCACTATATGGGCCGTCTTTGTCAGCCACGGGCCGAGGCCTGAAGCGAGGATTCCAAACGCTCTGCGTCCATGTCACGTGCTCGGTGCATCGATGAGCTCCTTCGATGCTCGAGCTCAGCGTGCAAATCGTGCAACGCATCATATACTATAATAGTTGTCATGCTCGAGTAGGATTACCTCTGAGTAAGCATAAAGTAGATTTCGATGCAATCGGGTGTCAATTTCATCTCAACGGGTGTCGAGCCAGGCAACAGATTACACTAAGAACTGTGGAGGGAGGACAGAGCAGACGTATCAAAAAGGACTTGGGTAGCCTTGTTTTTCTGTAAACATCTCCGCCGTTCATGCTTGCAATTCCGACAAAGAAGGGGGGGGGGGGGGTGGGGGCAATCCCTAAACCCTAAACCCTAAACCCTAAAACCCAAACCCTAAAGCCTGAGTGGGCATTCTGTTTGATGCATGCTGGCATGCTGTCAGAGAAGAACCCGCCGGGGGAGCTACCTCTGCAAGTGGCCTGGCGGCTTGGCGTCTCTTGGGATTGACGGGATTGTGTAAGCACCCAACCTCAACCCTCAACTTGACCCTCGCCCCAAAATTCGAGTAAATAGACTAGGCTACGATGAAACCCCAGCTTCCCTCCTTGTGAAGCCTCGAACCCACCCCCTAACGCTGGTAGCACTAGGCTAGGATGCTGCTTGAAACCCTACCTTCCCCCTTGTGAGGCCTGAAACCAACCCCCGCTTCCCCCTTCCTGATAGCAATAGGGTAGAAAGCCAGAAAGCCTCATGAAAGCCTAGCACCTGCCTCAAGCCCGCCCCTGAATCCTGCACTTGGCAGACACTCGTCCGGCGCCGGGCTTAAAGAGAATGAGTGGGTTTAGGGTTTAGGAAGTTTAGGGTTTAGAGCATGGACTGAAATGCACATGTGCCACTGTTCAAGTGGCGCCACTGGTCAAGTGGCATTGACATGCACATATGCCACTGTTCAAGTGGTGCCACTGATCAAGTGGCTTTGACAGTCATGCACATGTTTTTCGATAACTGTTCAAGCGGCGCCGCTGCTCAAGTGGCGAGAAAATTCTTTTCGAAACAACATTATTTTACAATCAGGTCCAGACTTTCTCGAGGTGAAAAGAAAGCGTGCGAGACACCCGTGAACTCACATAGTCTTATAGCTTTTTATGGCACTTTCCACACATCGCCTATATACATGTGAAGTCGTCAAGACTGCAAACAACAATAATCCTGAGGCTCAGTCCCTCCCTCCCTCCACTTGAGAAGCAAAATATATCAACAAACTTCCGTGAAAATTCAATCTCAAGAACACTTTCTGGGGCCGGGGGTTTGTTGCTCTGCTTATCGGGGGGCAACAGGTACATCTCGCCGAAGACGCCCCGAGAATAGCGTTTGGTGAAGAGCCGGTTTCAACTCACCAATGGAAACCTATGCATGAAAGGCTATAAATCATTAAATTAAGAAAAGTTCTATAAAAGCATAAACTCAGATACCCGACCAACGCTTGGAGGCCTTGCTGGACCCTGAGTTGTCAAGCCAAGCTCCCTGAAACGCCAAGCCGTAGAAACATAGTATGTGGAAACACCCTTGCTTCCTCGGCGTCCGTGCCTGTGACAAATCTCAACAGTAACCACCCAACACCCCTGATCAACCTTAACAATGCAATCAGATGTGGACCCGTCGGGGGAGCTACCACTCAATATCAGCAAGAACTTCCAAGAGGCACGTGTGCTCAGGCACTTGCTCGCCGTTGTCGTCAGGAGTTTCATTGCTCAAGGGTTTGGGTGTGAGGATATGTAAGAAGTAGTTTGGCATTTCCATCAGAAGGAAATCAGACCCTTCAGCAATGGAACCAGACCCCTCAACAGCCATGTAAGCTAGCTCACACAATAATCTGGCACCGAGGGCACCTCGGTGCCAAACTGTAACTGTGAGCAAGAAGCTGGCAACCTAGGACACCGCTCTATATCGGTTTAGGGTTTCGGGTTTAGGGTTTACTCGTCTTGGCTACAAGAAGCCAGTTAGCTTGTGGCTTTAGGGTTCGGGTCTGGGCTGCCAGGATTTGGGTGTCGTTAGGCGGTGGCACCGAGGTGTCCGGGTCACAGCCTCGGCAATAGGGGTTGGGGGGGAGGCTTCGGGAATGTAAGGTTTCGGGATCAGGTTTCGGGATCGTGCCACGGAGGCGGCCTCCGTGGCATGAACCAGAACACAAGCTAGTGGGTTTGAAGCGGCTAGGTGCTTGGTGGCTTCGTGCTGCAAGGATGTACGTGTATTTGTTCAAGGTGCCACTGAGGCAGCCTCAGTGGCACCTTGAACAAATGTAAGCAAACATGGAAAGCATGAGAATGCAAGCAGTAGCCATGCTGACTATTCAAGGTAAGCTCCTGAACTGCAGGTTCACAATGGTCTAGGGCTTCTTCCCAAGCTTGAACTCTAGCCTCTCGCCTATCGCCCTCTTTCAGACTCTATCAGAAAGCGCCTGATGCCATGAAGATTGATCTTCTTCCGAGGTCTGCGTCCTACACACTGCCAGCAGACAATTAGCCGGGGCCCAGGTCTTCTAAAAGTCGGGTCTACCGCACTCCCCGGAGATTTGTTCGGGGTGTGAGTTCTTGAGTGTGTCTGGGCTCGTAACTGCTTCTACCCGTCCCCGTGCCAAGGCTAAGGGTTGAAGTTGTCGTGAAACCCTGAAAAATGCCAGACCCCCCTAAACCCGGTTTGACCAAACGCCCGTCGCTGTGTCCCCTGATTCTGGTTTCGGAACCTTGCGCGTGGTTGTGCGTCTTGCGGGCCTGTTGTGGAACGCTGGACATCGAAGAGTTGGGATGCCCTAGAACCAACCCACGATCTCTTCGAACGTGGTGGTGTGGTCCCTGGCTCCAAGACCACCACGTCTTCCACCTAAACCCTAATCCCTGAGCCCTGAACCCCAGACCCGAAACCCTAACCCTAAACCCAAACCATCAACCCTTCACCCTCAACCCCAAACCCTAAGACACTGCCTGCTATGGCAATTAATTCGAAGGCCTGAGCCTTGAATCCTGTAAATAGAATCTAAATAATCTAGAAACCAAAGACACACCTATAGACCACTGTAAACACCCTATATAAATTCGAGAGTGTCGAGCACTGCTCTACGGCCAACCCTAAGCCACCCTAGCAGAAACCCTAAGACTCATAAACTAAACCTAAACATAAACCTCCCTCGCTGTGCTGCCATGGACCGCGTCGAGCAGGCTGCAAGGGTCACTGCCGTGCAGGCGTCCAGGGAGGCTGCGGGCCTCTACCACAAGGACGGCTCGCGGATCCGCCGCGAGGGCAGGAGGCCGCCAAAGCGAAACTGGTTTGTATGTTACAGAATTTTTTGAAAGACTAGCTTTGACCTAAGCCTAGCCTTTGGTTCAGGTTATTATTTTATGTGACCTTATTTCTGATCCCACACATCCACCGAGGAGCCCGTCTAGCCCTGGCGGCAGCGGAGGAGGCTCGCGCAGCGGCGGTGGCTTCAAGAGATATTAGCACAGTGTGCTGTTTTTTTGGATTCTTTATTGGCAAGTTGTGGGGTTGGGGGGGTGGGGGGTGGGCGGGAGACAGTGGACAGGGAGGGGGGAGGAGGGACCCGCCCAAACAGCCCAGCCCCAAAAAAATCGGTTTGCGTTGGCTTCTTCTTTTCTGGTCTCCCACAGCCCCCAAACAGCTAACAGCTGAGTTTCAAAAACTCGGTTGTTTGCATTGGGGGTATTGGTGTAGTTTAGAAGTTTTCAAATCTGGCCAAACGCAGAACGTCTATGTGCGTTTTGCTCTTGTCTGCAAAGAAACAAGACCTGGTTTGGTTTAGAAGTTCAGAAATCTGGCCAAATCCAAAACGCACATCGGTGACGTCTATGTGCGTTTTGCTCTGCAAACTTTCCTGTTGGGTTCTCAGCTGAGGAGCCCCAGGCCGAATTGTCGGTTTTTCAGGAAAAACCCGAGATTCCGCCCAAGGCGAAATTGTCTGATTTTCAGGGAAATCACGAGATTCAGCTTCTGCCTTCAAGATCAACCCCTGAGATCCATCCAGGCAAGTTAGCATTTTGCTCTTGTCTGCAAAGAAACAAGAATTGGTTTAGTTTTTCAAGTTTTCAAATCTGGCCAAATCCAAACGCACATCCGTGGTGTACATCTTGCCACCCCCTGGCTCAAAAGGCAGATGTTTGGGCAGTGGGAGGTCTTCGCTTGCCCAAACCCGTTCCCATTTTGGCGTCAACAATTCACTGAATTATTGACATGAAAACCAACGACCCCCCTAAGCCCCCCGGCGGGGACCCCTGCAGTCTCCAAAGGAAGGTTTGGGAAGTGGTTGGCTGGGGGGCTTTGCAGGGAAGGGGGGGTCAGAGGGTGTGGGGGGGGGGGGGGGGGGGGGGTGGGGGGTGGGGGCTGACGCGCAGGTGCCAATTGAAGAGGAACAAGTCGTTTGGGGCAAACCCAACCCAGAATAGTTGGGTTTGGTTTGGGGGGGGGGGGGGTGGGAGCGGGCTTTGTCGGAGGTGGAGGTGACGTGGATGTGGCTTTCAAGGCTCTAACGTAAGTTGACCATTCAGCAGACACCACTGAGGAGGCCTCTGTGGCAGAAGGGGCAGCCGAGGCCTCCATGGTGCCAGGGGCAGCCGCTCAACTTTGGCTAGTCCGGTTTTATGGGTGTTCTAGATCTTCCTTTACCAAACTATGTGGGAAGCCTTTAAAACTTTCTTTTCAGGGGCTTAGCCTTTGGGACCACTGAGGATGCCTCAGTGGTCATAGCAGGGCACCCACACTTAAATCCTGGTTCTAAGTTGATGGCTTTTTCTAAACGTGCTGGGGTTCGGGTCTTCTGGCGCTTCCTTGCCTCTGAGGGCGCAGTTGATGCCGCCTCGACGGTACCAGCGGTAACATGGAATCATGTGAGAAGGTTTTTTTGTTTTCTGGGGCGTAGGCATTATCGACCACTGAGGAGGCCTCAGTGGTCTTAGCAAGGCTTTTCGTTATCGTGAGTTCCCCTTCCAAGGAAGCAGCCAGCCCGGTGCAGGACGCATTCGATGCAATGCTCGCTGAGGCAACATGAATAAATTCGAGAAGCTTTTGTGTTTTTCACGGTGTATAAACACTCAAAGAGTGGAGATCGTCGGGTTTCGAGTTGGAAATAATGGCTTTGTGGTGGTCCTTGTTTCTGGGGTTCATACTCGGCTGGAATTGGGTTGATGGCTTTTCTGAGCCCTCCCAGGAAGCCTCCTGGAGCTGGCAGGAGGTGGAGGAGATGGAGGTGGAGGAGGTGGCATCCAACTTTGCCACCTTGGAGCAGGTGGAGGCGGAGGAGGTGGAGGTGGAGGTGGACGAGGAGGAGGGGGAGGTGGGGGAGTTGGCAGCCTCATCCAACTTTGCCACCTTGGAGGAGGAGGTAGAGGCGGAGGAGGTGGAGGTGGAGGTGGAGGAGGTGGAGGTGGTGGAGGTGGCAGCCTCATCCAACTTTGCCAACTTGGAGGAGGAGGCGGAGGAGGTGGAGGTGGAGGTGGAGGTGGAGGAGGCCTCATCCTTTGAGGTGGAGGTGGAGGAGGTGGCAGCAGCTTCATCCGACCTTGCCAACGAGGTGGAGGAGGTGGCAGCAGCTTCATCCAACTTTGCCACTTTGGAGGAGGTGGAGGGGGAGGAAGCAGCCTCATCCAACTTTGCCACCTGGGATCTGACTGAAGAGATGGAGGTGGAGGAGGAGGAGGCCCCAGCCTCCTCTTCCGTTACCTGGCACTGTCGGGAGACATGATTCTTTTTTATTTATTTCGAATATACTTAATATAAACTTCAAGATCCAGGGTTTAGGGTTGGGGTACAACTGAGGTTGCACACTTAAGGAGTTGCAACTTTGAGGGACGCTGTGATTCAGGCTTTTTTTGCTTGGGAAATTTGGAAACCTGGTGGAGGTGCCGGAGCCGGCATGTGCGCCGAACCGCCCCAAGCCCAAGCAGGCGAAGCAGGGGGTCCCGTGGCATTGCCATTTTCATGTCGACTCATATACTTCAAGATTAGTGCTTTAGGGTTTAGGGATTAGGGTGTTTAGGGTTTAGGGTAAGGGCTCTCAAATTAAGGTTGCAATTTTCAGGGGCACGGTGGTTGGGCTTTCTTTTTTGGGAAGTTTGGAAACCTGTGGTAAAGGCGATGGAGCTGGCGCGTACGCCGCAGCAAAAGGCCCGCCCAAAGCCCAAGCAGAGGGTCCCATGGCATTGCCATCAATATTTTTCATGCCTTTCTCATTACACTTAAGGATATTGAGGTTGCAATTTTCAGGGACACGGTGGGTTGGGCTTTCTTTTTTGGGAAGTTTGGAAACCTGTGGTAAAGGCGATGGAGCTGGCGCGTACGCCCAAGCAAAAGGCCCGCCCAAAGCCCAAGCAGAGGGTCCCATGGCATTGCCATCAAGATTTTCATGTCTTTCTTATATACTTCAAGAGTAGTGCCTTAGGGAATAGGCCATGGGGCGTCTAGGGTGTAGGGGAAGGGTTTTTCAACTGAGGTTGCACACTTAAGAGTTGTTGTTTCAGGGGTACTGTGATTCTGGGATGCTACCCTAAACCCTACAAAGTGGGGAGAGCGCAAGCCGCCAGAGGATCACAGATGGGGCGGTTGGTGGAGCAGCTGGAACCACCAGGCGGACGACTGGGGTGAGGACGGCTCGGAGCTCCGGCCAGCCGATGCGCCTGGGATGCTACTTTTGCACGCTGTTTCAACATTTTAGCTTTGCTCCTATACCGCCCTTGTGCTGTAAACGTGTGTAGACTTGGATGCCCTTAAGGAGATCATCCCGAACCTGCATCTGGGCACGGAAGCTGATGCTGACTCTGATCGGCACGCGCTGCTCGTGCGGTGCCTGCCATCGGCAGCGAAGGACCTGCGCACCAAGCAGCTGATGCTTGGCAACCAACCGGACCGGACGGGTTTAGGGTTTCTGCTAGGGTGTTGGGTTTAGCAAGGGATTAAGACTCGCACCCAAAAGGTTGTACCCCTTAAGGCTCTCCTTTTTATACTCGGCCCGTATATTCCCTTGTCCGCCCAGGAACATCGGTCACAGGCGGTCCTTCCTCGATAACTATCAGGATGTGTCCCTTGCAGGCATTTTCCTTCAGCTTTCAATGTTGGTACTTTGGGTATTATCCTTAACTTCCTAAGGTTTTTATTTTATAGTCCTGATAAACTCCCAGGCTGGAGATGGTGGACACTTGTCTGGCGCACAAGCAGTCCGTCCTTTTCTACTGCAAGAAAGGGCGGCACAGGAGCCCTCTGGCATTGCTGGTCTACCTGGTGCTCTTCCGTGGTGCTGCCTGGCCTAGTTGTGCTCGCTTTCGTTTTTTTTGCGGCTCATGTTTTTCACAGTTCTCACCACAAGACACGCAGGCGCACACAGTTCTCATGGTACCTGGTTATGGGGGTAGTTCTCTGTCTGTGTGGGTGTACAAGTCTTGAACCTGAACCCTAAACCCTAAACCGCAAAACCAAGATGGACGCAGACGCTGCTGAAGCGCTCATCCATTCCAGACGGCCGAATGCCCAGAAGCTTCCGCTGACATCAGAACTTTTTTGGGTTTATGCCAGTTCAGGCGTTCTGGGTAACTTCGGGTTTGGAGGGAGATTCAGGCCTTAGGTGGTCGAGGGTTTAGGGGTTAAAGTGACGACAACTACTTCTACGGCTATTAGCACCACCGACATTTGTGCTTAGTAAAGTTTCAAATTCGTTGCCATCACCCCTGCCCCAGTGCCAGCCATCCCAGGATATGGAGGATGTATGACAAGTACTACGTCTGGCAAGTCTTGCACCGGCGGCTCCAAAAGTGCTCCCGAGCCCAGGGTTTTCGAGATCAGCCTGAACTTAACCTCAAACCCCTCAGCCCCTAAGCCTTAATTAAGCTTTAGCCCTAAACCCTAAACACCCTGAGGGTTCCCAAACTGGAGCGTCATAATGCACCAATAATGCCTGTGAACCCAACCCATGCAGCCATGCAACCTAAACACGCAGAGGCCCTCTTCCCCTGAGTACGTGAACCTCCTTTCGGGTTATTTGCGCGGCCTGATGTCGAGGTAGCATCAATTACGGAACTGAGGGTTGGCCCCTGGCCCTATAGTACCCTCTTCCCCTTGAATGCGGTTGGGTTTAATCAGTGACTGAGATATAATTGGTGTTGGCCCGCGTCTCTTTCCTTCTGGAATACCCTGCTGTGGCACTGAACCGATCGTCATTCCTGATGTTTCTCATGCCCTCTAACTTTCCTCATTCTTGCTGGCAAAGGTCCTTTGCGTGCTGGCTGCCGCCAATGATTGTCAGACTCCAAGGCAGAGGAGTCTTTGACTTTCAGGGACATCAGATAGGAGAAGCGGCTGAGTTGGCATGGGATAACGATTCGGGAGTGTTTGTTATGTTCTGAACTTGAGTCATTGATGGTGCGTCAGGGTCTGTAGGCTGTTGGTGATTTTGACGGGGGTGGGGGGTGGGGGGGTGGGGCCAGAGGCTTCAAAACCCGAACCAACCCAAAAACCAGCATCCCAAGCGGTCGCACAAATGGGGCCCCGGTCTCAGTAGATCCTACAACCCCCACGGGTCTGGGTGTCGTTAGGCTCTGGCACTGAGGTGTCCTCGGTGCCAGGAACTGCCGCCAGCCGTTGATTGTTCCCGTGTGGCATGTCATGTCTGTCATTTGGATTGCTCTGCCGTTGCCCAGGTCACAAGATCATCCTGCGCAACGGTTTCGAGGCATCCGTCTGGCCGCCTACGCTTTGATGAGTGTTGGGTTTGGGTTTGGACTTCGGCTTGCTTCTCCTGTTTCCGAGCGGCCACTATTCGTTGTCTGCATTCTTTCCCTGAGTTGCAAGCCGCTGTTCGATGTTTCCTCTGCCAATGTCAGCCCTAGAGAGAGAAAAAAGGTTTGGTTTGGGTAGGCTGTTCCCCTTTCGGGCAGTGGCGGTTCAGAGTTTAGGTTCCACGCAAGGGCTGCAATGTAATGTAATCGCAAATGCGCGTGGACTGCCACTTGCCAAAACACCTCTTGCAGAGTCCTGGGTTTGTCGCCTGAACTTCTTTGCCCGGTACGTAGGTTTCCTTCTGACTGCCCCCCAGGTCGCCTCCATCGTTGACGATGAGTTGGTTCGTCAGTCAGCCCGGTTTAGCCTCAGCGCCCTTTGCTATGACTGGTCTGTTCGGTAGAAGCACACCCGGAAGTCAGGGTGATGAGCGCTAGAATTCCAAACAGTGCTAGTATTTTAACTGCCACACTCCGTTTTACCACCGAGGCTTCCTCGGTGGAAACGATCTACAACGACGACGACGACTACTACTACCACCAGTACGACTAGTACAAGTACGCTATATACCACCGAGGCTTCCTCGCTGGGTAGCATCAGACACGAAAAGATCTACAACTACGACTACTGTAGCTACTTCACGCGTTTTACCACCGAGGCTTCCTCTGTGGATAGCATCGTACAGAAAAAATCTTCAACCACGACTAACTACTCTACTTACTACACTCGTTTTACCACCGAGGCTTCCTCGGTGGATAGGACTGCACTCGTTTTACCACCAAGGCTTCCTCGGTGGATAGTATCACACACGGCAAGATCTACAACCACGACTAATGTACTCTACTTACTTCACGGGTTTTACCACCGAGGCTTCCTCGGTACAAGAGCCACAACTACGACTACTCTAGTTACGTCACTGGTTTTACCATCGAGGCCTCCTCTGTGGACAGCATCATACACGACAAGATCTACAACCGCGACTGCTGTAGTTATTACACTCGTTTTGCCACCGAGGCTTCCTTGGTGGATAGTCTCATACACGAAAGATCTACAACCATGACTCCTCCGTACTTCACTGGTCTTCCCACCGAGGCTTCCTCTGTGGATAGCATCCTACACGAAAAGACCGAGAACTACGACTACTGTACTTATCACACTCGTTTGACCGCCGAGGCTTTGTCGGCGCATAGCATCAGACACGAAAAGACACACAACTAGGACGTTTGTTGATGCCGGGTCCCGGCAACAATTCCCAAAAGAAAGACATGCTCTATTTAATTGAGAAAGTGGTGTTTTCCATTTCTTGTACTGACAGAGTCTTCACGGGTTTCTGTAAGCGTTTGGAAATTTGCAAACGTGAAAATCCCCCCCTGACCCCACACCCCCACTCCCCCTCCTCCCCTCCCCCCTCCACCCCCCCCACCCCCCCCCCACCCGCCCCAAAAACCTTTGTTTGTTGATGCCCCGACATCAATTCCCAACTTGAAGACTTGGTCTATGTAATCCAGAGAGTGGTGTTCCCCCAAGGCCGCCTCGCAGGGAGCTGGTGGACCTCGCCCCGTGTCAGTTGGGGCCCGAGCATGTTTTTTTTTTTTTTTTTAAGAGGGCGGACTTTAAGCTTGTGGGTTTTTTTCTGTCTGAACTTCGTGGCGGCAGCTGGCAGCGAAGTGGCAGTGGATCTGTGGAGCCGAAGGATCTCGGGCTTGACCCAAGTTCAGGACAAACGCCCCAAAGGCAGTACCAGCAGCTCTGCAACCACAGATATGAGCGGTTCCTCTCCCGGCGAAGCTCATCCAAGCGTTCGCGCGGAGCTAGACGAACAGGGCCTCGGGCCATTTCGGTCCCCAAGGCCACAATGGTGTGGCACTATATGGCAAGCTTCTGCGCCAGATCGCTGACTCACAGTCAAGCCAGTGAGGGGCCAGCATCCTAGACACGGACCGTCGCTGGACGTGAGTCCCCCTGAACCCTATGGGTTTAAGCCCAAACCCCGCAATTTAGTTAGCCCGGGTGCGCACCCCAACAGCGTGCCCAGGCCACCTCATGCTGATCCTCATCCGGGGCGCCGCGGCCGCATTTGGGCAAAAGGCGGCCAATATTGAGGGCGTAAGTCGTGTTAAACAAAGTAGCCCGAAGCCCACAAATTACTTTCATATGCCCGGACTCTGTGCTGAGGCCGAGACTTTGGGGAGGATATGGCAGCTCGTTGAGGTCGATGGTGATGATACCTGGGCACACTGTCGGGGTGTGTGACCCGGGGGAGTGCCCGAGGCTGCCAGCCGCTGGTCGCCGCGCACTCATGTGACTCTCATGTGGAGGGTTTTAGGGTCTTATGGGGTCCTCAGTAAATTTAGCCCCTGAAATTAACTGCAAACGCATGCCGGACTTCCTCTGTGGATAGCATTATACATGAAAAGACCTACAGCTACGACTACCATAGTTTCTACATTCGTTTGACCACCGAGGCTTCCTCGGTGGATAGTATCACACACGAGAACATCTACAACTATGACTACTCTACGTACTTCGCGGTTTTTACCAGCGAGGCTAAGATCTACAGCTACGACTACTGTAGTTATTACACTCGCTTTACCACCGAGGCTTCCTCGGTGGATGGTACACGAAAAGATCTACAACCATGACTACTCTAGTTTCTGCACTGGTGTTACCACCGAGGCTTCCTCTGTGGATAGCATCAGACACGACAAGAATTTCAACTACGACTACTGTACTTCTCGCACTCGTTTGAGCACCGAGGCTTCCTCGGTAGATAGTGTCACACACAAAAAAGATCTACAACGATGACTACTCTACTTTCTTCACGGGTTTTACCACCGAGGCTTCCTCGGTGGTAAAACCATACACGAAAAGCTCAAGAACTACAACTGCGACTGCTCTGGTTACTTCACTGGTCTTGCCACCGAGGCTTCCTCTGTGGACAGCATCATACACGAAAAAACTCAAGAGCTACAACTACAACTACTCTAGCTACTGCACTGGTTTTACCGCCGAGGCTTCCTCTGTGGATAGCATTATACGCGAAAAGACCTACAGCTACGACTACCGTAGTTGCTACACTCGTTTTACCACCGAGGCTTCCTCTGTGGATAGCATTATACACGAGAAGACCTACAACTACGACTACCATAGTTGCTACACTCGTTTTACCACCGAGGCTTCCTCTGTGGATAGCATTACACGCGAAAAGACCTACAGCTACGACTACCGTAGTTGCTACACTCGTTTTACCACCGAGGCTTCCTCTGTGGATAGCATTATACCCGAAAAGACCTACAGCTACGACTACCGTAGTTGCTACACTCGTTGTACCACCGAGGCTTCCTCTGTGGATAGCATTATACGTGAAAAGATTTGTGGATAGCATTATACACGAAAAGACCTACAGCTACGACTACGTTTTACCACCGAGGCTTCCTCTGTGGATGGCATTAGACACGAAAAGACCTACAGCTACGACTACCGTCGTTGCTACACTCGTTTTACCACCGAGGCTTCCTCTGTGGATAGCATTATACACGAGAAGACCTACAACTACGACTACCATAGTTGCTACACTCGTTTTACCACCGAGGCTTCCTCTGTGGATAGCATTAATAAATTACACGCGAAAAGACCTACAGCTACGACTACCGTAGTTGCTACACTCGTTTTACCACCGAGGCTTCCTCTCTGGATAGCATTCTGCCCGAAAAGACCTACAGCTACGACTACCGTAGTTGCTACACTCGTATTACCACCGAGGCTTCCTCTGTGGATAGCATTATACACGAAAAGACCTACAGCTACGACTACGTTTTACCACCGAGGCTTCCTCTGTGGATGGCATTAGACACGAAAAGACCTACAGCTACGACTACCGTCGTTGCTACACTCGTTTTACCACCGAGGCTTCCTCTGTGGATAGCATTATACACGAGAAGACCTACAACTACGACTACCCTAGTTGCTACACTCGTTTTACCACCGAGGCTTCCTCTGTGGATAGCATTAATAAATTACACGCGAAAAGACCTACAGCTACGACTACCGTAGTTGCTACACTCGTTTTACCACCGAGGCTTCCTCTCTGGATAGCATTCTGCCCGAAAAGACCTACAGCTACGACTACCGTAGTTGCTACACTCGTATTACCACCGAGGCTTCCTCTGTGGATAGCATTATACACGAAAAGACCTACAGCTACGACTACGTTTTACCACCGAGGCTTCCTCTGTGGATGGCATTAGACACGAAAAGACCTACAGCTACGACTACCGTAGTTGCTACACTGGTTTTACCACCGAGGCTTCCTCTGTGGATAGCATGATACGCGAAAAGAACTACAGCTACGACTACCGTAGTTGCTACACTCGTTTTACCACCGAGGCTTCCTCTGTGGATAGCATTATACACGAGAAGACCTACAGCTACGACTACCGTAGTTGCCACACTCGTTTTACCACCGAGGCTTCCTCTGTGGATAGCATTACACGCGAAAAGACCTACAGCTACGACTGCCGTAGTTGCCACACTCGTGTTACCACCGAGGCTTCCTCGGTGATTTACCACCGAGGCATCCTCGGTGGCTAGCTATCATGCGCAAAAAGATCATCAAGAGCCATCCTAACGCCTAAGCGCTAAACCTTTTGCAACACCCCTAAACCTTAAAATACTTCAATCCCAGAACAGCCCCGAACCCTGGACACTGTGCCAGGACAACCCCGAACCCTGGACACTGCGCCATTCCAAGCCCCAAACCAAGCCCTTTTGCAACAGGCTTCAGTATCCGCCTGGATGCGTCGCAGACTGAGCCCTACACCCTGAACCCTTATGCCATCCTGAACACCTAAACCATGCTAAGCCTTAAGCCCCCCTCCCTCCCCCTAAGCCTTTTGCTATGATAGGCAGACAAGATGAGTTCCTAAATGTCCCAAGCAGTGAGCCCTATGCCATCCTAAACACTAGATCCCAGAGCATCCCTAAACCATCCAGGGCCAACACAATTACACAGACTTCCCCCCGCCCCCCCGCCCGGTTTCCCCCACCCTTGAACCCCATGTGAAGTTCCTTTATCCCGCGGCCTGTTGTCACAAACTCTGCGGTCTCTCGCCCTCGCTGTCTCTGTAGGTCCAGTAACTGGCAGCGGCAGCTACTTCTGCGGCGGAGGCCGGGAAACAAGCATTGCCTGCTGCATCACTGCTCTTGTCCCTGCTGTGGTCAGCTTGTGTTCGCACCTTGCTGCCAGTGAAAGGATCGGCCCATGATAAAGAATAAACCCTGAGCTCCTTGGCTTAGAGAGGGTTTAGGGCTTCTTCTCGATTAACATAACGCAATGTCAGAATCATGCCTGTCATGCATGAGGCTTCAGAGGCTATGGTTTCTATGCCATGTGGACACACGTACAACGGCCCCATGGCCTTCACGCAAAAGTTCTAACATGTACACAGCACCAGCTCTTTTTTGAAGTGCCACGATGTCCTGTCCACCACCGCCTCCGCCACCTCTTGCGCAGCAGAGCTCTGAAGCGGCTGGCAGCCGACAGGGCCTTTCCTGGAAGGTGGGCCAGCAGCAAGGCCACCAGCAGCAAGGCCACCAGCTGCAAGGCCACCAGCTGCAAGGCCACCAGCAGCAAGGCCAGCAGCAAGGCCACCAGCAGCAAGGCCACCAGCTGCAAGGCCACCAGCAGCAAGGCCAGCAGCAAGGCCACCAGCAGCAAGGCCACCAGCTGCAAGGCCACCAGCAGCAAGGCCACCAGCAGCAAGGCCAGCTGAACGCTGCCCAAAGGCGCAACCAGACGTTCCGGGAGTCCTTTGGCGGACAGGTGCTGTCCTTTGAGAAACAAGTGGAGACAGTCTCTTTCAAGGTCGACAAGATACAGGAGCAGCAGGACAAGATGCAGGAGCAGCAGAACAAGATGCAGGAGACACTGGCGAAGGGCCTGGCAGACTTGCATATGTATACCCAGGACAAGGAGAAGCTGGTCACCTGCCAATCCCAGCTGCAGGCGTTTACAAAGGCGAACAGCGAGTTCGCGGAGGAGAGCCGCAACTTGAAGCGGCAGCTGGAGGAAAGAGACACGAAGATCAAAACCATGCAGACACTTGGCTGCTGCTCAGAAACACTTCCTTTTTGTGCTTCTCTTGCTGTTCATGCTCCCAGCTCGCTGTAGAAAGCAGACATGTGCTTGCAGCCTTTGTTTTTTCGCACGTGACGCCCAGCTTCTAAAGTCCAGTGTTGCTAAATGCCGTTTTTTCTCCAATCCGTGCTGGACCCCAGGCGTGACCAGAACGAGACCGAGCGACAAAACCGAGTCATGCGCGCCAAAATTGAGGCGACCTGACCAACTTGGCTGTTGCTCCTGTTATGTCAAGATCACTCAAAGATTGATGCCTCGGCCTCACTCGTGATTATATGGTCTGGCCTGTAGGACCTGGAGCTGCAAATCAAGAACAAGGATCTGGAGCTCGCCAGGCGTGGAGCGGGTGGAGGCAGGCCAAGAGCAGCTCAGAGAAACACAGCCCTAAACCCTCAGCAATTGAGCGTAGACTCTGAATCCCAAAACCCGAACCACAACCCGAAACCCTAAGCCCTAAACCCTAAACCCCAAAACCCTAAACCCTAAACCCTCCAAACCTCAAGACACCTGCGCAGAGGCAAACCTGCGAGATGACCTCCTGACCTGAGATGGGGCACACGTCATCCCTAGGCGTCGTTTCTGCGATCCCTGCAAGTGGAACACAAACCGCGAAGCCCAGAAAGAAGGCTGTATAGGGCTACTCCACAGAAGGGGTCGCCTGCAAGCCACACCGAGATCTCCCAGCAGTGGGATGCCGGCCGGCGTGCTGGAAAAGGAAACAGCGCTTGTCAGCGTCAGCGCGAGTGCATCATGAGGTGATCTGGCATGGGCTGCGCGCTCATACACTACCCGAAGCTGCGCTTTTTTGAGCAACTGGCAGGTCTACCGCATCATTCTGGGCGAAACTCGCTGGGCAGCGTGCTTGGCGCAGGACGGGACTGAGATTTCAGTGTTGGAGCACACTGCACATTTGCCAGTGAGTCGTTTGTCATGCAGAAACACAAATCGCAACCGGTTGCGATTTGTGTTTTGCCACAGAAAACTTACACCTCCAAGGTCTCCCCGCTCGAGGCTACACCTGGCATGTTCACAGCACAGATCACTCTGTTAGGATGAAGTCGTTTCTCATTGAAAAAACACAAGTCGCAACCAGTTGCGACTTGTATTTCGCCAGAAAACTTACATCCCAAAGGGCCCTCTGAAGCATGGAAAGCCTCAACAGCACTTAGCCTGGTCCGGGGAGAGCTTTCAGGTCTAACTTTTCAGTGGCAAAACACAAATCGCAACCGGTTGCGATTTGTGTTTTTGCAGGACAAAAGACTAGTTGCCTCACGTGGTGTATTTTTCCAATAAAGCATGTCTATTTGCACTGTCACCTGGAACCCTAGACGCCCTCAACCCTGAACCATACACCTGCCCCTGGAGGCCCTAGAACCCAAAACCCTGAACCCGAAGGCAATGAAACCTGGTGAAGTGAGTCACATGTCAAGCGCCTGCGTAACATGAACGCAACTGTGTGCGAGCTGTATTTTTCCAACCAAGCATGCCCATATTTCTGTGTCACCTGAAACCCCAAGCACTAAACACCCTAAACTCCCTAAACCCTGTTTCGCCTAAGCCAAGGAAACCTTGTCAAGTGAGTCATGCACCAAACTCAAACTCCCCAGAGCATGCAAACAACACAGATCGCAATGGAGCGTCCAGGCTGCACCAGACCTACGTGATATGAGCCTATCGAGACAATGTCTGGGCCCCGATGGCCAGCTGCCGACTCCCGATGTGTCATGTTCTCTGTTGCTACTGACTTCTGATCTGAGAGCACAGCAGTGGAATCTCATGACGTCGCACGGTCCTCAGCGGATAGTCTTTTCTGGAAGCACAGGGAGTCATGAAGTCACGCGGGGCTCAACGGATTTGCGGCTTCTGGGGCTGGTTTCCGGGTTTTCCGAACGCACTCTTTCAGGGAATGTGGTTTAGGCAATGTGAAGCCGCCTTTTCTGAAACAGCCCGCCACATATCAGTCGGCCATGCCACTGTTTTTGCCCAGAGGCCTTGTGCCTCGTCTACTCGAAAACCACACCTAGACCAACGTGAACAACGCAAAGAACACTAGCTTCAGCGCACGCTATAGCGTCGCCCAGCCTTGGAAAGTCTCAACAATCAATGAAGCTTTGGTCCAGCCGTGCCATGATATTGACCCATTCACTCTGTGCCCTTGCAACCTTCTTCATGTCCACGGCCTTTGTCTTAGCCAGCTTTGGTCTGAGAGCGTCAGGGTTGCATAGACGGGTCGAGAACGACATGGCGCAAAACATAAGAGCCAGCTGATACGCGGGCTCCACTGGTGGCAAGGCACAACGCTGCGCAGCGGCTCCCTCGACCAGCGCGTGCGCGTGGCTCAGAACCGAATGTCTACCCGAGAGCGACGTGATGTCAGAGAGCAGTTCTGGAAACTCCCCCTCCACAGACTGCTGCCATTTCTCCCGAAGCACTTCCCTGCTGCTTGGTTGCGCTGGTGGCATATGCTGCTGATAGATCACATGCTTCTTTGGAAGAGACTTCAGGTTCGACTTGGTCTTCAGGCGGACAGAGGCCACGAGTTTGTTGTGTTTTCCACGGGCTGAGCCTCGACAATCCTGGCACTGCCTATCTCGGCGGTAGGTGGACTGTTGAAAACACAAGACGCAAGTCCATGGCATCCTCTGCTATAGGAGTCCCCCGCGAGTGAGACGGAGTGCGCTTGCTACGTAGACAAATCCCTTGCCCACCCCTTGAATCATCTCAAAGTCCTGAGGGTGCACAAACCCCTTGCCCCCCCCTTGCATCATCACAAAGTCCCCACGCACACACACAGAACTGCATTTCGACGTTGGGTATGTTGCTGTGCATTGTGCACTATGCTGAGAGCCCGCTATAAGCCGAAGACGTGAACATGAAGCACTGCGTGTCGACATGCGTGGCTCATCATCACGATTGGTCAAGCAAGGGAGTCCGCCGTGGTGAAGCATTCCGAACTTAGGCTGGGGCCCGCTGTCCTTCGAGCTGCCGAGCCGAAATGGAGGCCGAGCCTCAAAGATTGTCACAACGGGTGTTTTTGACGGCTGGGCGGTCAAACTGCGGGGGTCCGGCTTTGGGGGGAACACCTCGACAGTCCGCCTATCGGGGGTTGTGTTTTTGTGCTGGGTGGTCAAACTTTGGGGGGGGGTCCGGCTTTGGGGGTAAAACCTCGACAGTCCGCCTATCACTATCGGGGGTACCTCGACAGTCCGCCTATCACTCTCGGGGGTAAACTTTGGGGGGTCCCGCTTTCCTCGGCAGTCCGCCTATCGGGGTACCCTAAACCCTAAACCCTAAACCCTAAACCCTAAACCCTAAATTATAAACCCTAAACCCTAAACCCTAAACCCTAAACCCTAAACCCTAAACCCTAAACCCTCCCGCTTTCCTCGAACCCTAAACCCTAAACCCTAAACCCTAAACCCTAAACCCTAAACCCCAAACTCTAAACCGTCCCGCTTTCCTCGGCAGTCCGCCTATCGGGGGTAACCCTAAACCCTAAACCCTAAACCCTAAACCCTAAACCCTAAACCCTCCCGCTTTCCTCGAACCCTAAACCCTAAACCCTAAACCCTAAACCCTAAACCCTAAACTCTAAACCGGACTGCCTGGGCAGTCGCAGAGGGCGGGGGTAAGGGCGGGGGTAAAGGCCGACTGCCTGGGCAGTCGCAGAGGGTCTTGGTTGGCCTTGTGCATTCAGGCGGACCCCGAAACATGATCAGCTCCATCCAAAAGTGCCTCCCTGACTCTCCTTCTGGGCCAAGGCGATGATGCAACTGCTCTGACGAAGCAGCCGCTAGCGCGTCAGGTACTTAGCCAGGTCGTTACGCATGCTGTCGGGCAGATCTGATGTCGAAGGGAAAGGGCGCTGGGTAATCACTAGGCAGGGGGAGTCTTGGGGGAAGGCGAATTACAACGGAGGGAGGGGGAGAGAGAGAGAGAGAGATAGAGAGAGAGAAGAGATAGAGAGAAGAGATAGAGAGAAGAGAGACAGAGAGAGAGAGAGAGAGAGTGTGAGAGAGAGAGAGAAGAGATAGAGAGAGGAGAGAGAGAGAGAGAGAGAGAGAGAGAGAGAGAGAGAGAGAGAGAGAGAGAGAGAGAGAGAGAGAGAGAGAGAGAGAGAGAGAGAGAGAGTGAGTGAGTGAGTGAGTGAGTGAGAGAAAGAGAGAGAAGAGAGAGAGATAAAGAGAATTCGAATGCACGGGAAGCCACAACACCCCACAGACAATCTCCGAAAGTATTAAATTTGTTGCAAATACCTACGCCGGTCATTGCGCGACGACTTTGACCCTTTGGCAAACTGCAGAAGATAGCCCGACCCTACATTCCAGCAACGAATGCGGTACGCCAAGAATGAATACAAACCATTTAGACTCTTGTAGCATACTTTGAAAGGTCATTATGCGCCCTGAGTCTAAAGCAATAAGGCGTTGCATAAAACATGTGGCTGGCTGCTGCAGGAGCTGGGGGCCCCAGCGGAATCCCAAATGGCATCCAGCAGGCCAAACCAACCTGGCCAAGGAATCTTTCACCAAACTTGGACAAGTCCAAGCTGCACTGTGACGCTCTGTGACAGGCAGGTATTCAACAACAAGGCAGACACATACATGCCTTGCTGCTAGACAATTAAATGTAGTCTGCCATCTTGTGACGTTGGCGGTGTCTCCGGCCTGGGCGGCAATGAGTTCTCAAATGAACCCATGAATGTGTTTTGCTCTTCATCGCTTGTGTCTTCTTGCCGGTCTAATTTGCTACTTCACCATGCTCTCTTCGTTCGCCAAGAAGTTGAATTTACTC
>CAJNDS010002082.1:310000-322500 GCA_905221605.1 Symbiodinium natans | reverse complement strand
TGCCCTTTATCAAACACGATCCTGTCGCCGGAGCCAGTCAGCAAGAAAAAAAGGACCCGAGCTCTTCGACAACTGAGTAACCTGCAACAGCTTAAGCATCCTGGGTGAGTTAGAGTACTGTGAAGACTGGCGGCTTAAAGATACTCTACCCACCTGCCTGTTCACTTCCTTCCCTCCCTGAATCCTCAGCCCCTGATCCCAAGACTTGCAGCTTTGAAGTGGTCGGGCCCGGGGTTTCGAGGGCGTGTACTGGGCTTCGGAACATTGAGGCCAAAACCAAGAGCCAAGCCACCTGCGTGAATCACAAGAAGACGCTGGCGCCGAGGACACCTCGGTGCCAGTGCCTGATGATGTAGACACCGAAACCCTACGGTGAGTTGATCACCTCTCGGAATCCTCAGCTCTCGCCCACCTGTTCCCTCAATCCTCAGGCCCCTCTCCAAAGACTTCCGGAACACAGAGGCCGAAGCCAACAGCTAAGTAACCGGAGTGAGTTGCTTAGCCCTCATCCCGGAACCCTGAGGCACCAGATCCCAAGACTTCCAGATGCGGCTTAAAGATACGACCCTAAACCCTTAGCGCTAATTCCCTCCCTCGATCCTGGTGAGTTGGGCTTGGGAACATATAACCCCAAAACAACAGCTAAGTTACCAGGGTGAGTTGATCTCCCTCCCTTTCCGGAATCCTCAGTGCCCGATCCCAAGACATCCAGATTTCGGAGCGGTCGGGTCAGGGTTTCGAGTTGTGCCTGGCGAGAGTTGCGCTTTGGGGGGCATTTTGTTGTAAACCCACGCCCCACGTGCATGCTCAAGGGCGTTGCACGACCCGCCTGTACCCGCCCCTCCCGAAACGCCAACATGCATGGTCCACATGTGTTGAAGGCACGCGGTAGCAGCATAGGTCAGATTTTGTTACGAGTGGCAATGCTACCTCAGCAGAGGAGCTTCAAGCAATGCCGTCCTTAGCCTGTACCCGCCCCTCCCGAAACGCCAACATGCATGGTCCACATGTGTTGAAGGCACGCGGTAGCAGCATAGGTCAGAGTTTGTTACGAGTGGCAATGCTACCTCAGCAGAGGAGCTTCAAGCAATGCCGTCCTTAGCCTGTACCCGCCCCTCCCGAAACGCCAACATGCATGGTCCACATGTGTTGAAGGCACGCGGTAGCAGCATAGGTCAGAGTTTGTTACAAGTGGCAATGCTACCTCAGCAGAGGAGCTTCAAGCAATGCCGTCCTTATTTGGCGATGAGCCGGATGAAGAGGAGGCCGCGCCGCCCACTTCGGCTCTGGTGTCTATGCTTCAAGAAAATCTGGGAGTTCCTGCTTCATCACACGCTTCTAGCAGGACAAGGAGGCGACAGCCATGCCCTTTTCAGGCTGAGCCAGACGAAGCAGATCATAGCTTGTCATATTGTCCAGCAGCTCCCAGCAAGCCCAGGCTGTTTGGGGACGAGCCACAGGAATCCGCTTCTGATCCAGAGCCTGGCGCATTTGCAGCAGCTGGAGGCCGCGGTCTTTTTCAACCCGAGTCCGATGAGGATGTGGACTCTGACACCAGTTCTGGGGGCAGTGCTAGCAGCTGCCATGATCTGGCAAGTCCACCTGCTGAAATCGAGCTATTGTGCTCCCTTGGCTGGAAAACTCTCGGGTGCGCTTCATTCAGCCAACTCCTTGTGAGAAGTCGGCAAGCTAAAGCTGAGGAGGATGCCAATCGGAAGAAGCGAAAGTACGATGGCAGCCGGCGTAAAGCTGAGGCAGCAGCCAGAAAAGATCCAAAGGTCGGCACGTCCACTCGTCTCAGACGGGGCAATCCTGCTTCTCGGCTGACAGTTTTTTTTTTGTTTTGACGCAGTACCTGTTTCGACACCTTACAGTAGAGGCCAAAAAGTTGGAAACCGAATAGCCTCATTCCCCAAGTGAAACATTTTGGGAGTCCCAGCACTCCTTGTCCTTAATCCGGTTTCCAACTTTGGGGGGTTTACTGTAAGAGATTAGAGCAACGTGAGCCAGCTCAGGAACGTGTGCGCGGCCTGCTGGCAAAACCATGTCTCTGTGCGACTGGCACCTGCTTCTCCCAGTTTCGGCATATGTCAAGCGAAGTTGTGGATTTCTTGCAGCAGTTCGACCAGTGCTCGAAACTTGAGCAGGACAACTTGCTTTGGCTGGCAGCAAACCCTTCAGGCCACACTGTTGAACCTTCTGGCGTGCTTCTGATTGGCTCTTAGGACTTTACTTTTTGGGTTTCTTCATAACCTCTAGTCAGGAGGCTAAAATTTCAACTTTTTGGAGGGGTTCAGAAGTCAGCCAAGGTACAGCCACATGGTCGCAGGTACCAGCTTCTCGAGCATCCGCTGCGACGCAGATGCTGGTTGCGCCTCCTGGGAATGGGCTCTGGCCGGGCAGATAGGTTGGGGCAGGGGCAGGTCGACCTGAGATGCCTCCAACCTTCCAAAAGGGGCTCCCAGCAGCAGGCGTCCGTGGACAGCTTCATGGTTGTGCTGTACAACTCTGTGGCGGAGCACCTCCCCGACAAGCGCCCCGGGGATGCTAGAAAGCTTTCGTCCCGAACAAGCCCTGAAAGTTTTTGACGCCTATACTTAAACCCAAAACCCTAAACCCAAACTTCAAGCCTAAACCCTGTTTTTTTCCAAGAGGCTGGTCCGGCCTCTGCCCTTCCGAGAGAACGCCGACGCAGACGACTGCTGGCAGTTTGGCGGTGAACTCCTGGACAGACCAGACGGAGCAGACGATGACGTGGTGAGTTTCCTGACATCCGCTACTGGAACCTTTATGGCGGGCTTGGTTTGCACATCTGGCTTGCAGGTCCGTATCAAGACGAAGTGATTCAGCAACTGAATGAATGTACACAATTGTTTACGCCCCCTCGCTAAAGGCCCTTACTTTCTCAATTCTGGGTTTTGGGGTCCCTTCAGGACTGCTCAAAGTTGCCGCGCAAGTTCCTGCCACCTGGTACGGTCTTCGACTTGCATCAGTACTATCTGGCATGGTCTTCAGCTCATAAGTTGACCTCTGCCGCGTCGTTGCTTGGCTGATGTGATGATCATGTCTTTCGGGCAGTGAGTGTACAAGCCGAAACTTGAAGATGATTGTGCCCAGAGGTACAACACCTTCCACAGACACTGGACGACCCGCTGGCATCAGTGCCTACACTTCCGGCAGAAATCAAATTTCTCAAAGTGCGATGTGTGTCTTGCGCTGAAACAACAGATGCTCGGTGGATTCTGTTACCTGCTTCTTTGGTAAAGCCCCGACCTCCCGAGGAACCTTGAAATCAGCCCTGAGAGCAGGGTTTTATCTTCTTGTGTGGGTTGCAAATGAAAACGTGTTTCCTTCTCTTTTGGGGGGTTCTCTGGATGTTAACCCGTGCTCCAGCTGCAAGATGCCCATACCACAGACAAGACAAGGTTTGGAAATCGCCGCGAGAGCCTCGAAACTCGTTCCGCAGCAATGGAGTTGTACCGGTCCCACCTTCAGAGTCAGTACGCTGACAGAAATGCGTTCTACTCCCTCAAGGCCGCCTCTGAGGTTGCGGCGGAGGACTGGAGCGCAGATGTGGTGACGATCATGCTGGACGGCCTGGAGCAGGCCAAATTTGCGGTGCCGCGGTCACCGCAACTGATCATCCCGCACCGCGGCTCCAGCTTGGTCAGGCCTCGCCTCGCAGTCCATGCGGCGTGGGCTTTTGGCTGGACCCTGCAGGTCGCGGTGCTGGATGAAACCCATCCTCATGACTCTTACTTTGCCAACAGTGGAACTTTAATTTTTTGGGTTTCCTTACTTAGTCGGAATGATAAAGTTCAACCTTCTTTACCCTTGGGTTTTTGGAGAAGTAAGGACTCCAGCACCATCGTGGAGCTGCTGGCGAGGACGCTGGACGAGGTCGTCCGCCTTTGTTCAGAGGCTTAGACGTACTTGGAAATATTTGTTTGAGATTGCTAAGTTACTATACTTAGTTCCTATGAAACACCCGAAATTATAATTTGTGGCAGGGTTGTACGTTTTGTGTAGGAGCGTGGGCGACCCGTCCCAAGCACCGTCGTCCTCATCGGCGACAACACGGTGAGGGAGCTCAAGAATCGCTTCTGCATGGGCTTTGCCCAGATGCTGCTTGCGAGGCGGCGATTCAGGCCAGGACCTCCTGTCGACTTCCTTTTAATGGAGCCAGGGGGCCGAAACTGCGGGGCATTGGCTTTGGAGTTGAAGGGCGTTTTGTAATTCCATCCTTCAACAACTTCTGCGTGGCAGGTTTGTGTGCATGATGATGCTGAGGGTGGCGCACACCCACGAAATCCTGGGCCGTGTGGCTGTGAAAAGCATGAGTTCCCGTGTGCTGTTTGCACTCTTTCCGCTGGTCGTTTGGAGTAACATCCCAGAACAGTCTCTATGTGCGCGGGAAGGATTTGGATAGGACGTTCCATAGACTAGGATATTATGAGGTCGTGGAACAATTTCTTATGTGCTTCTCACACTAAGACCAGTTATTTGGCTGTTTGGCAAGACGACTGTTCAGCTGCGACCACATGTATGATCCAAATGATGTGGTTGCAATCTTGCAAGCGGAGCTGCGCCGTTTGAAGGAGTGGGTTGGCAGCAACGTCAGTGTCTTTCGCATGTTCAGGGCGCGTTTCTGGAAAGCGCACATTGATGAGCACTGCGAAGCCCACCTTTCGGGTGGCCTGAAATGTGATGACACCGCGAACCACTTCTACTTCTTTACCTTCCGAAAAGGCCGTACTCGGTATTTTGTGTTCGGGGCTGTTTTTTTTTTTTTTTTTTGCCACTTTCGGGTTGGCACCTGTGTCCAAGGATTTCTTCAGGGCCCAGGGCAGGACTGCTTTGGAGTTGGTGGTTCCCGGGAGACAAGAGGGCTGAAGCGCTCCCTGTCCCTTAGCAGCAAAAGAACAGGTTTGTTTCAGGGCAACTGAGGCAGCCCTGAAGGATTTGACCAGTCCATGAGAAGCAACGCAATTCTTCCTGCCCCTCCCCCTCTGTGTTGAGGGATGCTGGGTTTTCAGGGCTCTAAAGCTTGTTCGTCGGCCTTTTGGCCTTTTAGGGTCGTGGGGCTGCAAGGCTTTTGGGTTTTTTTTGCTTCTCGGGTTTCACAGTCAGGTGGTCCTCGGCATTTAGAGTTTTGGTAAGGGCTTCTCTGGGTTAAAGCTGAGGGTTTCGGGGAGTTTGGGCCTTCAGGGCTCTGCGGCTTTACGCCTAGAGTGTGGGCCTTCAGGGCTCTGTGGCTTTACGCTTGTAGCTGTAATTTCTTTAAAAGCTCTGGCGTAAGTTAAGGGTCGTAGACCATGACAGAGGCAACAACGCAAGCTTTGTTTTTACGGCATCATTGTGGTGGGTTCCTACTTCTGTTGATGTTTCTTTCCTTTTGGGCACGTTCTCACAATGCGTATGGCCAGATCTTCCCGAGAATTTGGCGGTCGACAACGGCAGCAATCACCACAGACAGCCCAAACCCGGTGACGTCTGTTGCGTGGTCAAGGACATGCTAGGGTGAGTCCTGGGTTTCAGGCCTTGTCTGGGTTCAAGTTCAAGGTTTCGGGGAGTTTGGACCTGGGTTCAAGTTCAGGGTTGAGAAAAGTTGAGGCAGGGGTCTGTGGCTTTGCGCTTGTAGCTGTTGGGGGGGGCGGGGGGGGGGGGGTAGCGCAAGTTGAAATCAAGGGTCAGAGAGCATGACAAAGACAACAACGCAAGTCTTGCTTCAAACACCTCTTTCGCCGGGGAGGTCATGAGCCCAAAAGCTTGAAACACCTCTCTCTCGCAGGGCTGGTCATGACCCTAACAGCCACACAAAACGCTCCAGACATGAAAATGTCCTTAAACAGATCTCTTTCGCCGGGGAGGTCGTGACACCAAAAGCAACACAAAACAGTCCAGACATGAAATATGTCTTCAAACACCTCTGTCGCCGGAGACGCCATTACCACAGAAGCCGCAAAACGCTCCAGACAGGAAATTGTTTTCGAAGACCTCTCTCGCCTGGAAGGCTGCCTCAGCAGCAGAGGTACTGATGTTTTCTTTCCTGTAGTCACGTTCGGCGCAGTTGCCAGAGGAGTACATTTCGTCACCCACATACAGACAAGCACCTTTACTGGTCATGACTGAAGAAGCTGCTGCGCGGGTCCCGCTGTTGACCTGCCGCACCTCGGCCACACTGGGTCTTGTAAAAAGTCTGCAATCCCTTCTTCCTAGGACTAAACCCCGCCCCAATTGTAAATATGGACCCCGGGTTGAGGGCCCCCGCCTTTTGATTGAGCTAGTAAGTCGTCTTTTCGGGGTTTGGGGTTTAATAATTTAATGTTTAATTTGGGAGTTCTTTGTCTTTCCTTAGTTTAGAATTACGGGGGGGGGGGGGGGGGGGGGGGCCCGGGTTTTCGTAGGTAGAGGGCTTACAGTAGATACGTCAGCAAAGTTCAGTCACGGCCATGGACCTGAAGGCCTTTTGCCGCTGCGACAGATATCTGCCGAGACAAAGCGGGACTGGCAGAAACTTGCAGACATGTTCCAGGGGCTTCTTGGTAGCCCAGTGGAACCCTTGTATCTTTTTTCGTTCACTGTTCATTGTTCCCTTGTAAAGTAGCCCTTATAAAACATGGTTATTGGGCTACCAAGGCTTGGCGATGGAGGAGCACGGGCGGCGCGGTATCTTCGCTGGCTCTCTTCGGACCCGGACCCTCAGGAGACTTGACTGCTCGTGATTGGAAGCCAAATTAATAGAAGCACGTGTATGTTGCATTCCTGGATCTCCCAGGACCTGTATGATTTGGCAAATCTCTTCCTGGAAGATCCCGCGCCGGCTGCCGGCGTGTTTCAGCCTCACGAGCACCTAGCTGCAATTCATACAAGCGTCACGAAAGTTGTACACATCTTTTTCCGTCAGCACCATCACCTACTTGGTGACAAAGGTGTGTGCTCAAAGTGCTAGCGCCGAGCGTGCCTCTTCGCGCGGCTTGGAGAAGGAACCGGGCTCAGGAATGAGCCTCTTCATGCAGCAGATTTCCAGCTGGGAAAGAAAAACCATAGCTAGAGCATTGGGCTTCGTTGCATGGCAAAAGTTAAGCCTTGCCCAGCCTTTCCTGCGCAATTTCCTGGTTCCTTACATTTCTTCATGCTGGAAATCTTGCCTGCAGACTCCTTCGGCTTGAGGCATGAGCCTCTCCACACAGCATATTTCCAGCTGGGATTGGGTTTCGCGGTTGAGGGTTTGTAGGGTTTAGGGCTTAGGGTTTACACGTGGGCTAAAAGCAGCGTGAAAGTCTGAACGGTCTTGGTTGCTGAAACCTGATGCTGGAATTCTTGCCCGCACTCTTGCGTAGCAAAACCAAGTCGGGAAATGCAGCATCTTTCTGCATACTGCGGCATCCAGCAGCCACATGGAATTGCTTTTGTCATTTGCGTGATACGTATTTATTTGTTTATTTATACATCTTATAGGATGTGTATATCTATGATACTTGTACGTGCTAGTGACATCGAGCCTAAGTCTGGTGGTTTAACAGGGATGACGGGTTGAGGGGGAGGGTGGGGTCGTGCCACCACCTGGTAACATTTTTCCAGTCTCAGGCTTTTCCAGGGCCCACCCTTATCAGTCTAATTCAGGGGGCGGGTCTCAGGCAGGAGTTGCGTACTAGTTTGTCCAAAGGCCAACCCCCCGCTCAAATCGACCGGCGTGGTGGGTCAGCGCCCCACCACACATGTCATCGTGGCAGAGCCCACCCCATCAGCATTTTTCAGCGGCCAACCCCCCGCTCAAATCGACTTGAACGGTGTGGTCGGTCAGGGCCCCACCACACATGTCATCGTGGCAGAGCCCACCCCCCTCAAATCGACTTGAACGGTGTGGTCGGGCATCAGCATTTCAGCCCCCCGCTCAAATCGACTGGGACGGTGTGGTCGGTGAGGGCCCGCCGCACATGTCAATCGTGGCAGAGCCCACCCCCCTCAATTCGACTTGAACGGTGTGGTCGGGCAGGCATTTACATCAGCATTTATTTCCGGATGCCGAAGAGTTGGAATTCATACTTTTACCATACCCGGGCTCCTATTTCATTGCTTGGGTCGGGCGCGCGAAATGAGAGGAGTTGGCCCCCCCGACACCTCCTATTCATATTCAAGAAAAGGCACCCATTCCCAATTCTCATTTTCGCGACGTGGTGCGATTGGGTGTGGGTGCCTTTTCTTGAATATGAATAGGAGGTGTCGGGGGGGCCAACTCCTCTCATTTCGCGCGCCCGACCCAAGCAATGAAATAGGAGCCCGGGTATGGTAAAAGTATGAATTCCAGCTCTTGGGTCAGGAGGCCCAACCATACGTTTCATATAAATTTGAGAGGGGCTGGCCTGACAACTCCCTCTCAAATTTAGATGAAAGGTATGGTTGGGCCTCTCAAAATTGGATGAAAAGTATGGTTGGGCCTCTGAAAATTGGATGAAATGTATGGTTGGGCCTCTCAAAATTGGATGAAAAGTATGGTTGGGCCTCTGAAAATTGGATGAAATGTATGGTTGGGCCTCTCAAAATTGGATGAAAAGTATGGTTGGGCCTCGTGAAATTGGATGAAACGTACGGTTGGGCCTCTTCAAATTGGATGAAAAGTATGGTTGGGCCTCGTGAAATTGGATGAAACGTACGGTTGGGCCTCTTAAAATTGGATGAAAAGTATGGTTGGTCATCTTTAAATTGGATGAAAAGTATGGTTTGGGCCTCTTAAAATTGGATGAAAAGTATGGTTGGGCCTCTGAAAATTGGATGAAATGTATGGTTGGGCCTCTTGAAATTGGATGAAAAGTATGGTTGGGCCTCTGAAAATTGGATGAAACGTACGGTTGGGCCTCTTAAAATTGGATGAAAAGTATGGTTGGGCCTCTTCAAATTGGATGAAAAGTATGGTTGGCCCTCTTCAAATTGGATGAAACGTATGGTTGGGCCTCTGAAAATTGGATGAAAAAGTATGGTTGGGCCTCTTCAAATTGGATGAAACGTACGGTTGGGCCTTTTGAAATTGCATGAAACGTAGGTTGGGCCTCTTAAAGTCTCATTCGGCTTCTTCAAACATGAAACGCATGGTTGGGCCTTTGGTTGGGCCTTTGGTTGAGATGGATCCCACCCCCCTCGTCTTGTCCCCCCCCCCCCCCCCCCCCCCCCCCCCCCCCCCCCCCCCCCCCCCCCCCCCCCCCCCCCTTCCCCACCCCCCTCCCTCTCGGGTGTGGCAGGGGCATTCAGAAAATGCGTTGAAGGGGCGGAAAGGTGTGCGCGAACCGTACTGCATGTGTATATCTATATATCTATATATCTATATATCTATATATCTATATATCTATATATCTATATATCTATATATCTATATATATATATATGTATATATATATATATATATATATATTGGTGCTTCCAACACGCAGTCGTGATGGCAACTGTGACGCAGTGCTGTCAGTCACTTGCTGTGTACCGCAGCGGTGCATTTTCCAAGCAAGCGCAGCCCTGCCGGGCTCTGCCTGGCCATGACGGAGTCTTACACACTCAAGGCTACCTTTCTTCGTGAGCTCCAGTGATCTCCAGTGTGCCAAGCACGAATTTGTTGATCTTGTTTTTGCCTTGTCTCCTTTTGTGAGGCGGTCCTTCGAAAGCTTCAAGCAAATGTGAAGCAAGAGGATGCCGACAAGATGGAGCCGCCCGAGAAGAAGCTGAAGACGGAGTGGTGTCAGGCCTACAACAAGATGCAGGGCGACGCGGGATTCGTGAAGGCAGCTGCCGCCTGAGTCTTGAGTCTACATCATCAACACACATGAGCCATCATCAACACACATGAGCCTTCGTGCAGGACCTGGTCACGTTCATCGACTTCTTTTTGAGCCCTGATCCCGACAAGCCGGAAGCGGAGAGCCTTCACCCCGCACAAGTTGTCCTTGGCGCCTTTTCAGGTGACTGTTCCGTGCTGGCGTGGGACAACATCGTCAACTTCGTCCGCCAGTACGGGGTGCTGGAGAAGACGCAATGCGTGCTGCCAGTGAAGCAGGCCACGCTGCAATGAACGCTGTAAGGTTGACCCGTGCTGAGCCGCATGCACATGAGCTTGCTGATTGCCAGCATTTTGCCTTTTAAGGATGTTCCTGTCGGATGCCATGATCACCCCTGCCGAGTTCCCATCAACTGCATCAAGATCAGAGAACCAGATGATGAAATGCCAGCCATTCAAGATTGGTGCTTGGTTGTGCAGCCCTCAACATGTGTTTCTGTTATAATGGGGGGGGGGGGGTCGGGCGACAGGTGTTGGGATCAGGGTATGTTTCGCGGGTCTGTTTCGGGGTATGTTTCCGCGTATGTTTCGGGGGTATGTTTCGGGTGTGTTTCGCGGCATCATGAACTACTTTACCTGCAATTTCGGGGGTATGGGGTATGTTTCGGGGGTATGTTTCCGGGTATGTTTCGCGGATTTGCAACCCGCGTGCCCTTCTTAAACCTGGACCCCCCCCCCCCAAACAAAAAAAAAAGGACAAACCCACATTCGGATTCATTGAAATCAGCCCCGAATATGAAGTTCATGAGGCGCTCAGCTTCATCTTCGGCGGCAACAGGCTGAATCGGGAGCCGCTGGATTTGGTGACGGACGACCCGAGCAGCGGCGTCTTCACGGTCAAAAAAGGCCTGACGTGTTGCATTGGCCAGGGCTGATGTAGCACCAGGAACGAGCATGATAACTGTCAGGATTCACCAGGCTGTCAGCCCTGGCAACGATTCTTTTCTTTGCCAGCGAGTTGGACTTGAACGAGCCTTCCGTGCAGGACAGAGCGGGAGAACTCGGTCAAGGGTTGACTGTTTTGCTGATTGTGCAATTGCTTTTGGTGTGTACCCCTGGAAAAAAGGAGCTTTGCAGGCCCTTGAAGGACCTGCTGCTGCAGAGCCTGGAGATCGCTGCAGTGGTGACGCACAGCAACAACCTCATTGAGATCTCTATGGACAACATACAGCTCAGCACTCAAGGCGCAGAGCGGCAAAGGAAGGATGTTCCTTTGCTGCTCTTGGCTTGTCCTCAGCAATTTGATGTGTGTGATTAGCTGTTTAGCTGAGCATTCAATGCTCGCGCAGCGTGCACCGCTCAGATCATGAGAATTGCTCTTCGGTTCGAGAAGATGCTAGACGAGATGCGGGCGCAGGATGCATCAAACGCCTCGATGTGCGATGAGGAGCTGCTATTGAAGCTGAAGGAGACGCTTGTTTGTGTTAGGTTAGCGTGGAAACCTTCCGGAGGCGGGCTAAGAAACAATGCGTTGGCTGCTGCACGCTAAGGCAGTACAACTCCCACAAGGCCAACGTTGGCGTCAAGCGCTGGCAGCTCACCGAAGACATGTTCCAGTCGTTGGTGGGGGTCATCACTGGAATGACCAGTGAATGCCGTGGTTTGATCAGAGCCCATTTGAACTACAATAAATGGGAAGCTTTGGCAAGCTTGGTAGTCCTGTTACCCTTTTGCTCTTCTTGGGTTTGGGCTTGTTTTGCCACGAAGTAACCACACCAAAGGGTATGCTCAGCATGGTCTGGTCAGTGCCCGGGTCCCTGCCCTACTGTACCAAGGAGGAATCCGCATACAACGAGAGCTTGCTGAAGTCCAAACGACACCTTCTCCACGCCACATCCAAGAACATCACAGGAGAATGGCGCGACATAGTGACAGCAGCTTGGATGGACACAGAGATGTATAGAGTATAGAGCATGCTGGAGCAGTTCCTCACAAGGAGTTCCTTCCAAACTCAGGTGACCGAGCACGGTCAGGCCCTCCATCTGAAGCGGTACAACTGCTACTGGAAACAGTGCCTGGCTTGCATGTCGAGACGTCAGGGCCTTTACAGCAGCAGACATTCGCCCACAAGTCCTGTCCCAGCCTCTGGAGTTTCCAGAAGCCCTGAGCCACGGGCAGGATTCAAAGCCCCAAGCACCGCCTGACCTTGCGCGAATTGCTTTTCAGGAGTTGCCGCCGGGTAAAGAAGTCCATGCGCAGCAGAGTGAGATGGAGCTTGGAGCAGTGGGAGAAGGGCACAGAGATGGCGGCCTTGGCAGACTGGGCCTTCCGGCAATGCTCAAGCGACAGCAAGGCCAGGCGCTGAGCATGTTCGCCTGCCTGCTGCACTTCAACGTTTTTGGCCTGAACTGAGGTGAAAAAGGAATGGCTGGATAGCATGCTGGAGGGATTTCTGCAGGGGCCGGGTTGCGCGTGCAATGTCCTGTCTTGCAGCCGCTCAAAGTTAATCTAATCATCCCTGAACGTGTGGAGCTTTGCACGCCCGTGCAGGGACTACCAGCAGGACCTGGAAGCCCAGCTCGCAATGAAGTCCACGCCGATGAGTGTGAGCAAGCTCCAGATGTACCAGGATCACGTGCAGACCCACTTGGACGCCAAGGCAGGCAGGACCTTTGCCGAATCAGACGCCTCGATCGAAGAGGCAGAGGAGCGCCTGCTTGAGGCGGAGTACGCTATG